>JAQISU010000295.1:2885000-3485000 GCA_029339505.1 Unio delphinus
CCACGCCTTGCTCAAGTCCGAGTGGATGTTGATTCATATAATGATCAGACACTGCTCCCCTCGCAACAGTCTGTCAAAGGCTGCTTTATGACCCCACTTGATGTTTCTTTGATCCAAAAACAGAATTCCATCACTTACCTGTGAAACACGTGTTCGAAATTATTATGTAACTAGCTGCCCAAAATACGGCCAGTTACGAATTTTATGATGATATCAATTGACTGGCTTGACATCTAATTTTTCGCCGATTTGACCTTCATACATATTTACAGCGGGAAATTATTAGCCTCAGGGTCTAACATATACATGTTGAAATCTGGTTAATCCTAACAACGTCACAATCCCCACCCCACCCCACGCTTGAGAATAAAATCGGGATTTTATTTCCCACATTTGCTCCAAATGAAAATGTACGTTACACACGCATTAAACGAAAAATCAAAGCGACGCCATACGCTGACTACGGACACGAATATACACCCGACATACGGTTATTTACAGATCGATCGATGCCTACTCACGAAATCAGCGCCTACATTCTCTGTTCCTTTTCTGTATCTGATATGCATCTGGTACTGCTGTAAAAGCAATGATCATCGCATCAAGCGTCCATTTGACAATTTCGCTTGCGACAGTGAGGCGAGGGGTTGGTGGTCAGTTTCCAATATGAACTTGGGCCCAATCAAGTACCGCTCGAACCATGATATTCCGAACACGATTCCGAGGAATTACATTTCCGATGAGTAGTTCTTCTCGGCAGCAGACAATTTCCGACTGCCGTACGCAACAGTGAAAAGTGTCCCCTCGTGCTCTTGTAACAGTACTGTATTGTATGAGTCCATGTGATTTACCAGGTGCCTGTTTCTTGGTCAGGTCAGACAACGACCATGCAATCGCACTAAAATTGGCTACATACCTCCGGTAATACCCGGCCAATCCCAGACATGATCTCACCTCAGTTTTCGTGGTGGGTCAGGCGGCGTTTCGCAGCTGCTCCACCTTTGACATTTCGGGGGACAGCGTGTCTTAACTAAGGGGGTGTCCCAAAGTCCAAGGTTCTAAACCTCAAGTGACATTTGGAAGGGCCAGCCGTCAATACCTCATGATGTAGTCGCTCCAAAACGTGAGCTAGCAGAGTGAGGTGTTCACCACACGTCTCTGTGGCTAGCAAGAAATTATACAGGAAGTTGTGAACACCCTTGAACACGCAAGGGCTCCAATAACTGCCGTATCATTCTAGTGGAGATGCTGGGCGCATTCTGGACTCCGAATGGCATGACCAACCATTGGTAGGTCCCATGAGGAGTAGCA
This sequence comes from Unio delphinus, assembly GCA_029339505.1. Taxonomy (NCBI): domain Eukaryota; kingdom Metazoa; phylum Mollusca; class Bivalvia; order Unionida; family Unionidae; genus Unio; species Unio delphinus. The sequence continues at coordinate 2,886,312 of JAQISU010000295.1, forward strand.
AAGCAAGCTTTGCCCTATCCTCTTTTCTCACGGATTTGCCCATATCCCTTGGACAAATCCATCTTTGAGACAAATTTCGCCTTCAAGACAGAAGCGAAAATATGTTTTGGTTTCAGGTAGCATCTCCACCTGAAATTTCGTCACCTGAGCCAGCTTCCGGTTGTCGACACGAAACCGATGTGTGCCATCCTTCTTCTGCACTAGGACTACCGGAGAGCTGTACGGACAGTCGGTGCGTATGATTACTCACAGAGCAATCATCTGTTCGATCTCAACCCTTACAACTTGTCGTTTTGTGTGGGGCAAGGTTGTCCACCAGCTTTAATCCGAACTCGACAAGTGACTATCTCCCGGATATTTCGTTAGCACATCAGAATACCAGGCCAGCAACGTGTCTGTCTTTTCTCGCTGTACCGTTGTCAACATGGGGTCGCACTCTACGTCCGAGAGTGTTGACAAGGGCTGAACCGCTACACCTAGTGTCATACAAGATGGCGACACCTTCTACGTTGACAGTTGCGGACGCAAGGTTTGATGGTTTCCAGCTTGCCTCCGGTTCACACTCTTTTCTTGCAACGGCATTCACCTAGGTCTGCCTGCCCTTGAGACAGTCCCTGGCAAAATGCCCCGGGCGCTTGTAGTTGAAACATGTCGGCGGCCCTCACCGAGCTGCAAGTCCGGTTTTCGTGGGTTAGGCCTGTCCGGGTCTATACGTGGAATCCTTTTAATCAGAACATTCCAAAATGTGATTAGTGAACAAGATTGTGAACCGACCACAGAGTGTCATAGAAACACTGAACAAATATTTTGTTTGACTGAAATAGTAACATTTTGCATTTTCATTATAGAAGCAAAGCTTTGTCGCTGTCAAATTATGGAAAATAATACGGAAAAGGTCTTGTCTTTAACCTCTTGAATTAAGTATAATCTCGATTTCAACGTGGAATCTCTCTTCTGTGCGAGCAGCAATACATACGGGTGCATGACGTTATCACAGAATCGAAAATGTATGATCTGCGTTCTCTACTCTCGACAGTCTATCGCACGCAAACCGAATTTTTGAAGCAATAGTTCATATAATTAACCTCAAATGCCTTACGACTGAGCAGGTATTACAAATTTATTTTAAGAGGCATTACCCAAGATTCCTTACGTTTGGAATTATAGCCCTTATGGCTTTCAATACTCATGTTACCAAGGTCAGAAAGAAAGAGTTACTTGAATACTTGACATAAGGGGCAGATATTACATGTATATGATATGAAAGAGCTCATACATAAGGGAGAGAAGTTGAAGGTACTGTTTAATTACAGTGATGATGATGATGATGATGATGATGATGATGATGTGTGTGTGTGTGTGTGTGTGTGTGTGTGTGTGTGTGTGTTTGGGGAGAAAGCTGGATTCAAGCTAGGCTTGATTCGCTCGGTAAGATAACCCCTGCATGTAACAGTCAGTCATGTAACGCACTGAACGATATCTCAAGAGATCCGGACACGATTGACGAAATTTGTATTTGCTGTTGTTTTTCCTTAAAGTTCATTAGAAGGTTTTATTTGGACGTAGAAGGTATATTTTCCCATATACTTTCTCATTATTATGTCAGTTAATTGGTCAGGCTTAAAATACAGGTACCGTTACGTACAAAATCGCTTCTACGTTACGAAGCTCCTAGAAAATAATTGAATTGCCGCACGTGCGCATTTTCTAAAATCAAATCTAATGGGGTTTCCCTTCGAAGTAAACGCATCAATTTATTCCAAGTGCCGTTGACAGCTGATGTGTGATTGTATCAATATATCAAAATGCAATACATCAAAATGCAATACAACGACTACATGGACATTACCGATGATGACACCGTTTTAAATGTGCATGCTATTTGTAGCGACGGAACTCAGCCCACGCTCTTATTTTAATCGTTAGATTGCACGAGTGTACTAAAATATTTTAGACTGCTTTACAAGCAAACTTCTGGAAAGAAAGGGACTCAAACGATGAACTGCAAAGTCGATCGTTTACAAAGACATTTAAAAGAGTTTGTATATTATGGCAAAACAACACTTAAAAGATTATATCGTGCGCAAGCAAAAGCAATTCCTTCTCTCAGAACGATAGCCGAACCGATCTATGGTGTGTGTGTGTGTGTGTGTGTGTGTGTGTGTGTGTGTGTGTGTGTGTGTGTGTGTGTGATTTCCAATAGATCAACTTGTGCGACGTTATACGGCTTGAGAATACCCTTCAAGTGTAACACTGGTACATGAAGGTGAATTAATCGAATGTCGAAGATTTTACTTTTTCTCCATTGTCTTTATTTAACACGTAGATTAATTTCATATATGTACAGAAGCAATTAGTTATTATACAGAAAGAAACACACAGTGTTCCAGAATATACAGTTCTTACTTCAAGGCACTGATCCAATGTCATAGTGGTTTGAACATCCGCCTTGGATGAACGAGGTTGCGGGTGCGAATCCCAGCCGAGTCGTACCAAAGACATAAACCCCTGCCTAGTTAGGCGCTCAGCACGATGAGGTCAGTGTTAGTACTGGTCGGCCTGGTGTCGGGATAATGTAACTTGGTGGACATGATGCTACATGTCTGCGGCGTGATGTCCTAGTGCTAGACATTACTATAAACTGCGCACTGCAGACATCGTAGCTATAGGACTGAAATATTTTAAAGCTGCTTTTAAAACCATCACACGCACATACACTCACATGTACCTTGCTTGAATTGTTTGCGGTTCAAGTAGGATACTATATCATTATTTTCGGTTCACGTCTATCTAACCTTTTATTATTATTGAAAAGGCAATTCATCGTACATCCTCAGCGAGAAAAATTAAAATATTAGAATAAAGTTTTAATGCGGACTTTCTACATTTATAAATTGTATTAGCGATAAGTTGATGTTAATTCACACTCTGTATGATGTTATTAATTTGACAAATCTATCGACAGGATATAAACACTAAAGCTGTCTAAGAAGGTGTAAACTCCAATTATTACCAAGAAATCTATTTACAGTTTTCTAACTTTTTCCACAGCCAGTGATAAAAGTCCCGTATATTTTCTTACTTATTGCATGAATAAAATACATTTTCCGAGATGAGGGTAAAGGCAAAAAAATGCAGTGGTCAGCCATTAATTTTATCGATATATGCCAAAACATGTGTAGAGGTGAAATCCGGGGGAGAGTCCATTTGCTTGTGGTCAATTGGTTCGCTTTTAAAAATAATAAAATGCAGATAAACCAGTCTGTAATATTTTTTGTATATTAAGATCAGGTGCATACATTACTGGCACGTCTTTCTTTCCTGGGGATAGGGGATGGCTTTCAGGCTCCTGTTGTGTTACGTTAACCAGTGTTAACAATTTAATAATTCCGAGAAATGTGTTGCCAGTCCAATGATTTCTATAAATGTATTACCAGTCTAATGATTCCGATAAATGTATTACCAGTCTAATGATTCCAATAAATGTATTACCAGTCTAATTATTCCTATAAATGTATTACCAGTCTAATAATTCCGATAAATATATTACCAGTCTAATGATTCCGATAAATGTATTACCTGTCTAATGATTCCAATAAATGTATTACCAGTCTAATGATTCCGATAAATGTATTACCAATCTAATGATTCCGATAAATATATTACCAGTCTAATGATTACGATAAATGTATTACCAGTCTAATGATTCCGATAAATGTATTACCAGTCCAATGATTCCAATAAATGTATTACCAGTATGTTTATTCCGGCTAATGTATTAATTTGATTGATATTGTATGAAAACGATTGTCCGTTTTTTGCTATCTATGACCTTACCATTTTGAATCTTTTGAGCCTAAATCGACAAGTTTCTTCCTTGCCCTAGTATAAGCTACTTAAAATGACTGGTACTTGCAGATGATGGAGAGCAATAGTTATTGTCCAGAATCAAAATAGGAACCTCTTCGTAGCTTCGCAAAGTTCGTCGTTTCAAGATGTCTATGTTGATGAGAAATGACCATGTCATTTATAATGACCGAATCCCAAATGTATTTTGATTAGTACAACTTAATTCATTCTACAGTAAAGCCTATTTCTCACCACCCATCGTTATTTTCGTAGATTTCTTGTAGAAAAGGCTATCCACTAGCACCAACGTTCACTCTAAGCGAATGGTAAATGTACGCGCAGTGCTCGCTACACTGCGCAAGCATTACGGAGACGAGCAAAATTTAAACGTTGGATTGAGCAAAAATTGACAATTCAGATGCGCGAGGAATGTCTGAGTAGCTGCACGCGCGCGCGCGGGATCAGTTTAGAGAGAGAGTTGACTAGTACAGGATGGAAACCCTTATTCCTTGAAAACAGTGTACATACTCATTTCTGAATGGCACTTTACATAGTTACGGATTGCCACTGATTCTTTGATGGTAATCTAAGCTCCGCAGTCATCAGGAAAATCTCCTGAACCTCAGCGATGGTCAGAACGCTTGAGAAACATGCTAAATCAACAGTCATCTACCATAGAAGATCTTCGACGACGATCTGAAGGAGGAAAACAATCTCGGGATGGTCAGATGAAACGCCTCCAAGATTGCATTAGTCATTTCTGAAAACCTCAGCACTGATCGTGAGTTTTGGGGATTGCTCCATCTTGCGGAGTCTAATCCATACTGGAACTACAGTCTTTGAACATTTGCATATTTTTACATGCTTAGGCTCGAATAAACAGTAACATAGAAAGAGTGAAAATAACAAGCTTGTAGTAACTTAATAAACAATTTATTGAGCACAAATATTTTCCAGAAAAGAAAAATAAACTTACGGTTTTAAGAATCAATTCCCAAAATTAATCTAAAAAAATAACTCAAGATATAATCCACTAGTGAAATTGCAAAAGTCATGTTAATAAAATGTCCTAATAATTCCCAGTTCGAATCTTGGTGAAGCATCCAAGATGGAAGACGATGTCATGTGATGAAGTCAGTTCTGGTCTTATGAATTTCAATGAGCACAATTATTTTCCAGATAAATAATAAAATATATTCTCTTGATCCAAACGAATTTAAATAATTTCCAGTAATTTAAAAAAACTCAAAACAATACAACTTAATATTCTAACAGCCAAACTTCTACTAAATAATTATCTCCAAAACATAATTTATATACCTGTTTTTACGTAAGCAAGGAAGGGGTCACATGATCTTCTAGAATCTTTAGAACAAATTTACGTTAAAAAAATCTCGTGCACACCGTATGACCCAACTAAAAATAGAAAGATGTTTATAACAAAGCTCCATAATGTCTTTGGAATAAACCAATCATTTTAAAAGCTTGTTTACAACTCTGAAGCTAGGTCAGAAATGAGGTCAACATCTGGTGTTTATTTGTAAAGTACAAGTCATCCCACTTTTTAAAAAAATATCTCCCAATGAATGAATCTTAAACTTAAATGTCAAATTTGAATCTGACAAACAAACAATTAAAATAAAAATAAATGACTTTAATCAAATATACGTAACAATATTCACACACAAAATAGTGATAATATTGTCATATACGAATTCGAAGGATGAACAACATCTCCAAAATATCCGCAGAAACGCTCTTATTTTAACCTATATTTAAGAGCCTGTCAAAAAGTAACGGACAACATTTTACGTTTTAAGTTTTAAGTGAGCAATTCTAGCATTGTTCATGTTTATTTTAAACTTAATTTCGAAACCATGTTGACCCGGAGTTGACACAGTCGGTTTAGTGGTTTAGAGATGTACATAGGGAACCAGACTAAAGAAACTCCTAACATATTGTGATTAGAACAAATTACTGGTTATCCGAAGGCACATTAACATTATGGCTTTGGTAGACTATGTATACTATTAATATAGTCTTTGCAAATAACAGATCTTGGTAAAGTTATGAAAGGCTTGTGAAGATGCAAGAAATAATCATCAATCTACTTAGCAAAAATGAAATTAAGATATAACACAAATATAATAATAATAATAATAATAATAATAATAATAATAATAATAATAATAATAATAAAAAACCCATAGGAATTGAGTTTTGAGCCTGGTGATATGGATCTATCTTGCTCATATCTCAAAATCCTGTCCAGGCTAGGTATTATCCTCAGTTGAAGGGACAATAAGTGACTTAAATCATATCATTAACATTCTAGGGAGGGGAAACTAAAAACAGCTTTTGCCATATAGGTTATGTTAAAGGAGCATGTTGATAGAGATAGAACTGTTAATCATAGTCATTTTTATTGCACCGCACAGTGAGGATTTAAGAGATGGAATTAAAAAAGACTATAGTTACTTTGATGTAACCGGGTTTTTTTTGGGAAGTCGGAAATAGCTATAAATGGTATGGAACAGAATCATTCACATCTACAGCTACAAGAAAGTTTTCACTAAAACAGCTATTATTTGAATATGAAGAAATACAATCTAACATGACGTTGAATTTGCTAATTTCACTCATGGGAAATTGCATCTTATAGTATTAATCCTTTTAAAAGGAAACGTTTGTGAAAATAAAGAAATTCACTGTTTGCTAGAGAATGTTTTCAAAGACCCAAGTAAAAGTGGTTAGAGTTCACGTTATATTCTTGTACCAAAACCAGATAATACCAAAACCAGATAATACACTCCGCTTCTGCATAAACAATAGAAAAGTGAACAGTGTGACCAAAATGAAATTCATTTCCATTACGTAAAATCGATGACTGCATTGACAAAGCTAGAAATGCAACTCATGTCATCAAATCTGACCTTCTGAAAAGATACTAGCAAATTCCACTGACAGAAAGAGCAAAAGAAATTTCGACATTCATGAATCCAGATGGATTTTATTAATATAAAGTGATGGCATTTGGGATAAAATATTCGCCTTGTGCTTTCCAACATTTAGTTAACATGATTACATCTAATCTAGATAATTCTGACGCTTACATTGATGGTGTCATCATCTACAACGATAATTTGGAAACTATTCTGATATTCGTTGATGCATCAGTGATGCAAATTTAACAATTCGTTTAAGTATAAGTGAATTTGGCAGCGTTCGTTTTAAATTTGTTGGACATATTGTAGGATACGGTCTAGTTAAGTTTATAGAAGGTAAGGCCAAAGTTATATATGAATTCGTTGTGCTTCTCAGTGAAAAGCAAATTATACGAATTTTGTGTATTGCTGGATATTATTGGAAATTTTCCTCCAATGTTTTCCAGAACTGCTGAACCCCCGAGGAATATACAGAGTAAGAAAACCTAGTTTCATTTGTCAGAAGAATGTCAGGAGTATTTTGATAATTTGAAGATTATGTTTACGAGTGCGCCGGTTCTTTCAGCTCCAAATTTCAGTCAATCATTTAAAATATTTGTTGATGCAAGTGATGTTGGGGTTGCTGGAGTAAAAAAGACAAAATTGGTCTAGATCTTCCAGTGTTCTAAACAATGTAATTAGCACAAGAGAAATTATTCAACAATCAAGAAAGATTGTATGTCTTTGATATTGGCTTATGAGCACTTTGAAGTAGACATTGGTTCATTTCTTTCTCCGATTATTGTTTTCGGTGATGAAAACCCGTTACTTCACAGGCAACATTAAAAAAAAAACGAATCAGAGATTAGTGTGTTTGATATTTATGGAATACAATATTGGAGGGACAAGATAAATTGAAGTGCTGATGTACTTTCACGTGCATGATAGTATTATTTTGCTTGTTGTATATTTAGTGTCATGTGTAAGACATAATTTTATGTAATTTTAATCACATTTAAAATTTAAGAAAATGTCTTTGTCCAATAATTATATATGAGCACTCAAATATTTCCAGAGAAACGAATTAATTTTTAATAATCCTAATAATCTGAAGAAAAATTAACATTTAGCTTGAAAACTGGCTACATCAGAAGAAAACGACATGGCATCAAGTATTTTTTTTAAAGGCCGACTGAGATTATTTCTCTAAAACAAAAGATTATACTGTAGTTTGAGATGCAAACTATATGCCCGTATGAGAGTCACGTGATCATGTTTATATCACGTACTCCTAACATGACCCTGACAAAACCAACCATTTTACTCTAAGAATAAACATTTTAAAAAGTTGTTTATTTCACCAAAACTATTTACAAGTTTAACCCCACGTAACCAATACCGCCTCGATCTCACTCTTATTAATCTCACAATAAAATTAAATATAAATAACTTGTTTACGTGGCTATTACTAATTTTTAATTAAGGTCAGGTTCTAGGTCAGCCCCAGGTGTTTACGAAAAACTATTCAGGTCAACTGATTTTATGGAAAAATTTCCAAATCACGTAAACAAAATTATATCAAAATAGCGTGAAATTGAATTTTAAAAACATTAAACTGATAAACAAGTAAATTAAAATAAATGGAAGTTAAATCAGATATACGTAACAATGTATAGTTAATTTGTATTGTTTGTTGGATTTTCTTAATGACTGTATGCTATGTATATCTGCATTTTGTAACTAACTTGTCCAAGTGCAAGTTAATAATGTACCTGACCAGTGACATTAATTTTGCAAACAACATGTTACATAGCTAATATTTCTCCATGATTGTGGATTAAATATTTAGATCATTATCAATCAAATGAATCATGATTACTTATACATGAATGTAGGCTATTATATTTTCCCTTCTACATTTCTAATATTGTTGGCAACTTTGAATATCTTAGGAAGGAAAATGGTTTATATTTTGGTTCCATTCGTGTGTCTTAGCTCTTTATGTAATGATATTTATACGATAAATTACTGGATCTTGCCTCAACACCTGAAGCAGAATCAATTGGATTGTTAAGTTTCTCATTTGGATGGATTTTATTATTTCAAGTATTTACTGGAACTAGAAAGTGCTCAATAATATTCTTGGACTAAAACATTAATTTGGACTTACGGTGAATTCAGACAAAGGTATTTTGGATTATATTTGTATGATACATCATAAAACTGTTGATGTATCACCACAATTCCATGTCGTTGGCACATTAACATGTTCGAGACTACATGCGAACTTGCACATTCAATGTCGGAATTTGTTTAGAATATCACTGGATTTCAATTAGAACTTCATATATTTAGACCCGTGATGTAATGTTTTCATATATTTAGACCCGTGATGTAATGTTTAGACTAAACTGTTATTTTATTCGCAATATTCTTTTATATATTTAATTTGCAATCTAGTGGAATAAATCAGTTGCCGAGTTTTATAAGAGTTGTTGGTTTTCACTCTTTTCTGTTTTGTCGTTTAAGACCATAGTCATGTCATTAAACAAAGGTCTCAAATTCGAACATATCAGGGTACAATCATTAGACACAGAGACGGAAACTCCTAGAACATCAGTGTTCAAATATTAGATATTGAAATTGGAACTTCTAGCCTTTCAGGATCCAAGCACAAGACACAGACGGTAACTCTTAGCATATCAGGTTACAGACATTAGACAAGGAGACAGGAACTCCTAGCATATCAGGTTACAGACATTAGACAAGGAGACAGGAACTCCTAGCATATCAGGTTACAGACATTAGACAAGGGGACAGGAACTCCTAGCATATCAGGTTACAGACATTAGACAAGGAGACAGGAACTCCTAGCATATCAGGTTACAGATATTAAACAAGGAGACAGGAACTCCTAGCATATCAGGTTACAGACATTAGACAAGGAGACAGGAACTCCTAGCATATCAGGTTACAGACATTAGACACGGAGACAGGAACTCCTAGCATATCAGGTTACATACATTAGACAAGGGGACAGGAACTCCTAGCATATCAGGTTACAGACATTGGACAAGGAGACAGGAACTCCTAGCATATCAGGTTACAGACATTGGACAAGGAGACAGAAACTCCTAGCATTATCAGGTTACAGACATTGGACAAGGAGACAGGAACTCCTAGCATATCAGGTTACAGACATTAGACAAGGAGACAGGAACTCCTAGCATATCAGGTTACAGACATTGGACAAGGAGACAGGAACTCCTAGCATATCAGGTTACAGACATTAGACAAGGAGACAGGAACTCCTAGCATATCAAGTTACAGACATTAGACAAGGAGACGGGAAATCCTAGCATATCAGGTTACAGACATTAGACCAGGAGACAGGAACTTCTAGCATATCAGGTTACAGACATTAGACCAGGAGACAGGAACTCCTAGCATATCAGGTTACAGACATTAGACAAGGAGACAGGAACTCCTAGCATATCAGGTTACAGACATTAGACCAGGAGACAGGAACTTCTAGCATATCAGGTTACAGACATTAGACCAGGAGACAGGAACTCCTAGCATATCAGGTTACAGACATTAGACAAGGAGACAGGAACTCCTAGCATATCAGGTAACAGATATTGGACAAGGAGACAGGAACTCCTAGCATATCAGGTTACATACATTGGACAAGGAGACAGGAACTCCTAGCATATCAGGTTACAGACATTGGACAAGGAGACAGGAACTCCTAGCATATCAGGTTACTGACATTGGACAAGGAGAAAGGAACTCCTAGCATATCAGGTTACAGACATTAGACAAGGAGACAGGAACTCCTAGCATATCAGGTTACAGACATTAGACAAGGAGACAGGAACTCCTAGCATATCAGGTTACAGACATTGGACAAGGAGACAGGAACTCCTAGCATATCAGGTTACAGACATTAGACAAGGAGACAGGAACTCCTAGCATATCAGGTTACTGACATTAGACAAGGAGACAGGAACTCCTAGCATATCAGGTTACAGACATTAGACAAGGAGACAGGAACTCCTAGCATATCAGGTTACAGACATTAGACAAGGAGACAGGAACTCCTAGCATATCAGGTTACAGACATTACACAAGGAGACAGGAACTCCTAGCATATCAGGTTACAGACATTAGACAAGGAGACAGGAACTCCTAGCATATCAGGTTACAGACATTAGACAAGGAGACAGGAACTCCTAGCATATCAGGTTACAGACATTAGACAAGGAGACAGGAACTCCTAGCATATCAGGTTACAGACATTGGACAAGGAGACAGGAACTCCTAGCATATCAGGTTACAGATATTAGACAAGGAGACAGGAACTCCTAGCATATCAGGCTACAGACATTAGACAAGGAGACAGGAACTCCTAGCATATCAGGTTACTGACATTAGACAAGGAGACAGGAACTCCTAGCATATCAGGTTACAGACATTAGACAAGGAGACAGGAACTCCTAGCATATCAGGTTACAGACATTAGACAAGGAGACAGGAACTCCTAGCATATCAGGTTACAGACATTACACAAGGAGACAGGAACTCCTAGCATATCAGGTTACAGACATTAGACAAGGAGACAGGAACTCCTAGCATATCAGGTTACAGACATTAGACAAGGAGACAGGAACTCCTAGCATATCAGGTTACAGACATTAGACAAGGAGACAGGAACTCCTAGCATATCAGGTTACAGACATTGGACAAGGAGACAGGAACTCCTAGCATATCAGGTTACAGATATTAGACAAGGAGACAGGAACTCCTAGCATATCAGGTTACAGACATTGGACAAGGAGACAGGAACACTTAGCATATCAGGTTACAGACATTGGACAAGGAGACAGGAACTCTTAGCATATCAGGTTACAACATTTAAAGATGGAGAGGATATTCCCTAACATATTAGGTTACAAACATTAGACAGAGACGGGAACTCCTTGCATATCACGGTACAAACACTAAACACATGGACAGGAACTCGAAGCATATCAGGGATCAAACATTAGATAGAGATGGGACCTCGTTGCATATCGGGGTACAAACAAAAAATACAGAGACGGGAACTCCTAGGATATCGGGGATCAAACCTTAGACACAAAGACAGCAACCTGAGTTAGATATCAGTGTTAGCTTACACATTAGATATCAGTGTTAGCTTACACATTAGATATCAGTGTTAGCTTACACATTAGATATCAGTGTTAGCTTACACATTAGATATCAGTGTTAGCTTACACATTAGATATCAGTGTTAGCTTACACATTAGATATCAGTGTTAGCTTACACATTAGATATCAGTGTTAGCTTACACATTAGATATCAGTGTTAGCTTACACATTAGATATCAGTGTTAGCTTACACATTAGATATCAGTGTTAGCTTACACATTAGATATCAGTGTTAGCTTACACATTAGATATCAGTGTTAGCTTACACATTAGATATCAGTGTTAGCTTACACATTAGATATCAGTGTTAGCTTACACATTAGATATCAGTGTTAGCTTACACATTAGATATCAGTGTTAGCTTACACATTAGATATCAGTGTTAGCTTACACATTAGATATCAGTGTTAGCTTCAAAAGAGTAAAAAGTTAGACATAAAAATATTGTATGCAATTTAAAAAAAAAGGAAATACAATGGACCTTAAAAATTGGTTTAAATTATGTCACCAACCTTGTGCGGGCCAACCAGTAATTCGAAGACTTTTTTTTAGTATAAACCTTAGAGGCATAATATATACAGCAATTAAACAAAATTCAAGCAGACCTTAAATATAACCGACACCGTTACCACAAAAAGTGATATTTAGGTCTGTTCATGAACAAGGGAGATAAATATGAATTAGATGCCTTAAATATAACCGACACCGTTACCACAAAAAGTGATATTTAGGTCTGTTCATGAACAAGGGAGATAAATATGAATTAGATGCCTTAAATATAACCGACACCGTTACCACCAAAAGTGATATTTAGGTCTGTTCATGAACAAGGGAGATAAATATGAATTAGATGCGTATCCCGATTCGTTCTGCCGGATGTGGTGTAAATTAAGGTTGCAGCATGTCTCTTCGTTACCATACCTTATTTGCTCCTTCATCTTCGTACAGCTGCCATGGAAACCAATTATAAAAAGAAGCGAATTGATTGGTCAGTTGGAAACTAGCATCGCGTTTTAAAATTAAAACATGATGTTACACAATTATTCCATGTCTAGTTTGTTACATCCCAGGTAGGGGTATGTCGCAGCTTTGAACCATCTACTTTGCAATACAACTCGTAAAACTATGTTTGCTTTATCGTCGTTTGTTAAAATACAACATCAAAACACATTACTAACAAGTATACCTTGATAGTTTTGACCTAAGTGACATTTCTGGAAAATTCAAATGAGACCATTTTTATTTTGAAACAATAATACCAGTAAAGTTCGAATAATGGAAATGGGGAGTCACTTTCAAAATGACTATGATGAAATAAACATAATAATAACTATTTTCAAGATACCAATATGTGTGTTACTCCATCATAAACGTCCTTAACGTTATATTGCATTGCAACGTACTCTGTGAAATGTTGGCTTTTGTTTTAATCCTTCGTTTCTTATTATGTGCTGGAAATACTATCCTACATAAATTAAATCTATTAAAAACTGAAGCACTACTGCAGCAATTTTGTCCAATAATGAAAATCTGATGCTACCCGTGTTTCATTAATAAATGGTAAATGTGTGTGTGCGTGTGAGAGAGAGAGAGAGAGAGAGAGAGAGAGAGAGAGAGAGAGAGAGAGAGAGAGAGAGAGAGAGAGAGAGAGAGAGAGCACGTGTACTCGACACCATTCACGCTGGCAAGAGCTTAACTCGGATGCAGAAACGGAGAACCCAGAGGAAAGCAAAATGACCTTGGTTCCGGTTTTTGTTTAACTTTGATTTGCCAGTTTCCTGTCAAATACCCATGCGACTTTCGGAACTCGTCCCAACAAATGATGAATACATTGCTGTTATATAAACTGCATTTAGTTTTATGTCAAATGTTACTGCTTCTAATAAACTGTAACACGTGCTCTTTGTGGCCTTGATGGCTTCGTAAGGTGAACGCTGGAATGGAGAAACTGAGAATCTGTTGTAAACCAGCTACCTTTGCTTTGTTTTGTCCATGTTATTTTAGACTTGCCAGCTTGCAGTAAATCCCAAGTGACAGGCAATACTGAGGACTGTATTCTGGTGCTGAATAAGACACAACTAGATCTTACGTGTTTTGACTAGTATACACTAGTTTTGTAGTGGCTTACACATATATGGCGAAAATTAATTTAAAGAATGTTCGAGTATTCACAATAAATAAAATGAAAATTCATCTCATGTCTGCTGAATAAAAGAGTAACAAATTTTGAAATCGCATATTCTACAAAAATGAAAACGGTTTCATCGGTTCCTATTCAATCTCTTAAGAATTTCAGCGTTATGAGGTTAAATAATGGCACATAACTAACTAGTTTTTGTGGACTGGTCAGTCCATAAGAATTACTAATGCAACAGGTGATTAAGAAGTGCTGATTGTGGCCGGTAGGTCAAGGTCAGACTTTCTTTCATCAGGTTTCAAGAAATCTACTGAATCTGAATGAGAAAATATTTTATTAAACTACAATGTTGTTTATAAATGAGATAAAATGTCCATAAACCAAAGTATGTACAAAATAGGATAACAAAATTAAAACATTTCCTTAAAAATCTACGATCACACTGTATATATTAAAAACTTAAACAAAAATTACTGAACCGAAAACGAGATACCTGGAAGACGCATTGTGTGATGTCAGTAAATTTCGTTGCAAAACGTCACACAAAATAAAAATTTCGCCACTTCGTGGCCTAACCTTCGTCACTTGGTGACCTAAGTATTTTAAGGGAATAAATGTGTAGCTTCCCTACCACAGACCCACTCAACTCGCACTTTAAAAAAAAGTAATTTATTTAATATTTGTAGAATAGTTTGGAAGCTGGAAATGGGTTAGAGCTAATGGTCGAAAGTTACAAGATATTCCGCTGGACGGTCATGTCGTGTGCGTGCATCGCTTGCTGGTTAGCTTGGCTGACTTCAGCGTAATGCAGTATTTGGCACTTACAAAGAGTGCAGCTTGTTGCACGGCAACCATGCCCAAAGCAGACGAGATCCAATTATATGCTCTAAATTTCTGTAGGCAAATGTGACACGAGTGGAATTAAAAGAATTTTCATTTCAAACACCTTTAACTGGCAGTGCGTTAATTCCTTTAGTAACAGATTCACTACAGGTATTTTAGAGACCGTCCACAATTCTGCGTCCTCCGTATGTTGCGTCCAAGAAGACAGCACCATTTATGAAAACTAGGATCATCAACATTTTACTGGAATATTTTAAGGTAAATTCAAGAGAATAGCACCATGGTCCTTGACCTTTGAGCAAGGGTTGAACACAAAAAGTTAGAAATTTAATTTCTTGACTCGAGATCCATGAACAAAGGAGGAACAATAACTGAATTGTTCAACAGCTCAGTTTAAAGTCCACATGGACTTTAGTTACACCAGTTTCGTCTTCAGTGAATGTAGCAAAACTATATATCCATCAAGGCCGCAGACAAAACGCAAAACACACGTACTTGGTCATTTATAATCTATATATATATATATATATAACAAACTTTATCCTGCTTTTTGATGCCTTCAAGTGTATTCATTTAGCCAGAAGGTATAGGCTACACCGCACCAACCAATTGTCATACAATCAATGTAGGCAATGCATCTCTCTTGTACAGTTAACTAAAATTATATCTCGGTGTAACATCACAGGTAGCAGCAAGTAGTGGCAATAATCCAATTTATTTGCAGGCAATAATCCAATTTATTTGCAGGCAATAATGCAATGTGTTTGCAAGGCAATAATCAAATGTGCTTGGAAGAAAAAGTACTTCAAAATTCAAGTCAGTCACAACCAAAGGTCATAATAAATTTAATAGAATTGCTACCAGAAAAACACGGACATATTTAAGCAAGCAATTATGAGCACTGTCGTGCAGTCATTCAAAACGTTTAGATTTCGCTTATACATATCGGCATCATCGTTGTAAAGTTGAATTGTGAGGCCAATTTGGTTTAACAATTTTGACATTCAAAACCAAGCGACAAAAAAGTAAAAGAAAAATATCATTGCCAGCATTATACCCAAGCAGGGGTAATAGATGGTTGCCATAGTTACATGTCTGATAACAGAAAATACAAAAGGGATTATACATTTGATATTAAAAGCAGTTGCTGCCTCTTCATTAGTTTTATTTACGTTCATTTTGTCCCGAACACACCGGTCTTGAGGTAGACATACAGAAAGACATTCAACTAGAAACAAATTGGTGAACTTTTGCATTAGCTTTCAAGCTTCAAGCATAGACTTGAGGTGATCAGAAACCCTGGCCAAAAGTCGACTGATTAGTCTAGAAATGCTAGCCATGTCCTCGATTACATTTAGTTAAGGCGAAACGAGATTATGCGCATAGCAAAACATTATACTATATTATGACAATAACAAATTACGAATAAAAAGCAGACTATATTGGAGATATTACAACTTAATAAGCTGGAAAGCTAGGGAAAGTTAAAGGTACTTCTTTGAACCTGATGAGCTTTACAATACAAGATAGGCATTTTACAAAAGGTTTAACGAGAAGCTGTGCAAACGCGAGTTTAAATGCAAAATATACACATCTTTTGTAAAGGAAAGTAACGATCAATTAAACTTTGGTTCTTCAAACCAAATTAAACTGCTAATCAAATGCAAACGTGTGACTACAAAAATGGAGCAGAACTAGTTTTTATATTACGTTTCATAAATGCGTGTAAGTCAAAGTCAAGTCAAAGATTCAGATTAGGGATATTGATTAAATTTTTATATTTACATGACGTTTTAAGGGCAAACTAATTATTAAAATTTGTTTCATCAACAATTTCCATTTCATATGGAGAAAGGTCATTTTTAATTGCAATTTTCAAATCTATTATACAAACTATTTTACCTTTACTCATGAAGGAAATAGGAGCCATTGAATTCTTTGACTAAAATGTCCAACTAAATATAACTGCATGGTTGACCAATGGAAATTTGAATGCATACTTGTACGAGGTGATAACTAAAGATGTTCTCTATGACAACGGCTATCCAAAGACAACAAATGAAGCAGCCTGCTTCAACATGCATTGAACAGCTAATGCATCAGCCAAGATACGGCCACTAACGCATGAAAACATTGGTTACAAATAGGCAGACAACCTGGAGCGTGTCTACCATCTAAATAAGCACAATTTTGAAGGTACTCGCTTATCTTTAGGCCTATGGTTGTATTAAAAAAACATGTATACACTGATTTTGAATGGCTCAACAAGTTAAAAATCTGTTTCTGACATGGTTATAAATTATAATCCCAGTGTTATCTTGTTTGGAGAAAGGCAAGACAGAAGTATTTTGGAAATGTCCCCGCAAAAAAAGTCATCAACATGCAACTAAAAATGCAAAACACAATACTTTCTTAGCTACCGTGTCGCTACCTCAAGAACCTGAGGCCACAAAATGATCCAACAGATTTAATGTTGCGACAAAATTAATAATTATTTTATAAAACAGACTGTAACTTCTTACAAAGCGTGAGCATTTATGTGATTTTGGAACTTTGTTCGTCGTGTTTCATCCAAACACCCTTCATCCAAAATGGCGTGGTCTATTTTGGGCAAAACTTTGCATTTGTATTGTTTAGTGGAGTAAACAATTAAAAACATCTGTAATAGCCATTATGCACGACCTAAAATATTGTAAATAGACGAAGGCTCGAACTAAAAATAATTTTATAGCATCCCGCCAGCGAAGGTGGTAATAAGTATTTTCACTCTGTCCCTTTTGTACTTCTACCAGTTTTAAAAACAGAAGGCATCAAGGGTCTTGAAAATGTACATAAGTTCATTTATTCATTCACTTGCTTAAAGGGGACTTTCTTAAGCAACACGGTCACCACATTGTACGGGCCAGTCAACGAATTGTCTTTTATTTGCTCAATTTGATTTAGAAATATTAAAACAAGACATTACAAATATCGGATGCATAGTTTTTTACTGAAATGGACCATTCTAGAAACTAGAAAAGGACATTGAGCATGTTGTCTGCTTGTTTACATTGGGGCTTCCATTTGCTTTGAAACGCCAATACATTTACTGTGTTAAGTACTCTATGGCGACCAGCAGGTTAGAAATGATATATCAATGGAATGACCAAGTTTGTGCATTTTTATAAGCCTAGATGTATTTTGTTTTAAAAATCTATGAGGGGTTACAAGCAAACGGAATGTTGTAAGAATAATATAATACAAGTACTATATTATTTTCCCACCTTCCAGGCAGCTTGTCTTCCTACCAGTTTTAAAAATGAAAAGCATAAAGAATATTTTAAAAATGCACAGAACTTATGTCATTTCATTCATCTGTTTTAGTTTTTTAATTGTATTTCAATTAAAAAAGTGATTTTTCACTAAAATGGCCACCACGTTTGAGTGGGCGAGTTTGTATTGACACCTGGAGTTGATCTCTTCTTGCATTTCCGATGTAGATGACCATCGAAAAATGCATGTTGGAAAAAGCAAGATGATTTAATCATCCGGTTAGATTTAATTCATCCGGTTAGATATGCGCTGAATAGTTCTGTAAATGAAAACTAAACATAGAAAATGTTCGATGCAAAAGATGAGTAGTTTGTTTTTAACCTTTGTATTTGTAGTCCAACGACTATCACCCCTTCACTAAAAATGGACTTTTCCAGAAACCAGAAAAGAACAGTGAGCAAGTGGGTATTTCTAAAAATAAAATTGTTTTTGATAGTGTTTGAAAGCTCCAGCCAACAATGAGGTTAGAAATTATAAAGTGATAAATGTTTTGTGCATTAAAAAAAAATATATCCTTGACGCCTTTCAATTTGAAATCGTTAGAAGGGGTACAAGCTGTCAGGATGGTAGGCGAATACTACAGGTACTTAATATACAAATCCTTGCCGTAGTCAATAATATGATGACAGGTCAAATGTCAAGGTCATATGACCTGTGTCAGATGTCAAGGTTAAACCAGTATCAGTGAGCATGCAAAATCCTGCCTATTAATCAACGTTATTGGCATGATGGTGCAACGTTGCAGTGTTTAAAAGCATAGAACCAACACCTCCCTGGTGGCAGAAATGTTAATTTGAAATGTAATGCAGTACTAAATAATTTGCCAGATGTGAATGGGGAAGAACATAATTCAATGAATGTAATGAAACTTTCTATTTTCCTCTGAAAAAAAAATTGTGAACTCCGTAGGATTTTGAAAATAGTACTGTGCCACCTTTCTCCAATATGTGCAGGACCATGATATATTTATTTATTTTGAACAATGGGGACCAGGTTCTCAAGTCCTGGAAGCCAGAAATCTTACAGAGAGTTCCAAGATGTCAGAGTGGAAATGATTGATTGTGATACCAATTCAATAGTGAACTTATACAACCTTTCAACAAATTTATAGTAAAATCTCCGTTAATACATGCTTTTTGTTTTGGAGAGATCGCCTAGTAATGCCTGTAGAAATGTTACATTTAACTGAAAGCACTGATCTATTACACTATCACTTCCAAGATTAGTGCCTTCAAATTGCAGAAAAGTTCAAGTTAAGATGATTCCAATTTTGTCCTGTCAAAAAAATAGTTTTCTCCAAGAAATTGGAATAATCTGAAAGGTTTGCTGAAGGATGCAAGTGGTGGTGGAGGAGTAGGTGATAGAATTTTTATTATTATTGATTTATCCCTTAGTTATATCTTACTATGGGTTTGACAGAAATAGTATAAAAAATACTTTAAAACATAATTATAATTTTGGACCAACTTGAAACGACATTATATGGCCCTTTTGAACACAGGGAATCAAGATCCCAAAACTAACTTTTTCTGCTATTTAAGAAAATACAGTTCACATGTATACATTATTCTGAAAAGATTTGTGTGTTTGGAGCTATTTATATATAGTGTTCTTCAAAGGTCGGGCAGAAAGGAAAGAGGGAACAAAATCCTATATTGTAGTCCTCATTTATTTTGAGCCTTGTGTTTGGCTGTGAATAATTTACACCGTGTTAGCATTCGTTATCTATGATATAAAAGTATTACTACTGTAATCATCTTATAATTTCATTATTGATGACTGAAATTCCCATGGAACAACTGTAACAAACATAATGAAACCGACAAATGATAAATGCTTTTTTCCCTAATCAAATCTCACTCCCATGCTTTTTCTTCATTTTCACAAAGTACATTCAATACAATTATATTTAACATTTTCAGCTGTATGAGTTCCAGTCACTACAGCTACATTTCTGTGATGGCTCAGATTCTACTGGATACAAGGGCAAAGGTCAGGGGTTGAAAGGTCAAAGTTCATGCAGAGAATAAAAAAGCACAAAACACAGTAGTTGATATCTAATGGATTATATGAAATATCAGCATTTATTGAAGCCTTCTCTTTAAGAGTGATATAGCGAGGCAAACAGGACATTTTTATAAGCACAAATCCTTAACAATGTGATTCTTTTGCTAGCAAGCGAAAGCAAAATTTAGGATTTTAAAGGCAAAGTGGCTATATGTATTTTCGTTACACCTAATGCCATTACGAGTGGCATTGCTCATTTGAAAAGTGTCCACTACCGCTAGTCCACAGCATGCAATTTAGCGGTGACAAGAGAAATTTGATAACCTATACAGATTTTAATTTTTTTTAATAATCTCCCTTGCCCAATGAAATGCCTGACATTATTTACGGTTGTGACTACATCCCACAATACATTCCAACATTTTCCTTCAAAGAAAATGGCTGGTAGGTAACAGTAGGGTGCAAAATATTATTTCAGCCTGAATTTCTGTCATTTTACTGGAATACAGAAGAATCTTTGATGTATTCTTGACATTTTACATATTACAGAATTGTGAACTGGTATAGCTACTAAACTTTTATTCCACAAATCAAGAAAAGGCTGAAATTGTAATAGGCAATCCCATTTTGCAGTGGAAAACCATATCAGATAACTATAATAGAACCCAGAAACAATGGCTCTCTCTTTATCTTTTCTACTTTAGCAGCTATGTGCTTCAGAATTTTTTTTCAGCGAATCTTTTGCAAAATGAATCAGTTTAGACAAGTGTCCATCATGAATTCATGTTGTGTTTTGTATTAAAAAAAGGTGAAAGCAATATAATGGGTCATTTAGTTTGTTTTTATTCCAGGGTTGGAAAATCGCTGCTTATTTCTAGAAATATTTAAGAGTATCTTTGGAAGCATTTACATCTTTGCAATAAGATCCATGCAAATGTCAGTAGAGCAGATGCGAGAGGGCCATTTAGGTCAGTAAAGAGCAGCTTTTGTTAAAAAGATCTGCAGTTGCTGTGAATGCGGGCGTGAAGACTGTTTTACAGTCGATCAGCGGCAGACACAAAAAGCAATAAGCGATGGCATTTTTACACAATAATCGATTAATATGAAAACAAAACCCCTTATTACATACATGAGAACAGTTCCCAAGAAAAATAATAATTAAAAAAAGTGTGTAAAATATCATAAAGAGGGACATTATATGTCCTACAATATGTGGTGGACTCAAAAATGAACAATGTTGTCCATAACAATTTATAACAATGACTGCTATCCGTACTATGTTAGACATAGTGATACCCACTCAGTGTTAGTAATTGTAACAAAGTAGATAGTAACAAGTCAAGAAAAGGCCAAATGCTATATCAACTCGTATATCACTAATTCCCAACTGTCTTAGAATATTGACCTAGTTATATAAGCTCAATGTGTTTGGTTCTGGACTATGGGTCCTTTTGCAGAAAAATGATGGAATAGTGGTTTTTTCCTTGAAAAAGTTTTCATTTTGACCAATTAGGAGTTAATATCACAGCTGTAATTTTTTTTTAGAAAACTATGCTATTTTGTAACTGTTATGACAGTGCATACGTAATATGACATGCACTTGTTTAATGAAAGAACCATAACCTGTACAATCATACTGCATCTCCTCTAAGCCTACACTGTACAGTCAGCAAAACAACGATGGTACGACAAAAAATGTTGAATCCATTCCTCCCATTTTTGTTCTTGTTGGCCAAAAACTGAAACCTCGACGATAATCCTCACAAATGATCTGTATCCTTGTTTTCTCTTTATCTTTTCTGTACCCAACAACAACATAATCAACCATTTTATTGTTACTTACACACTGCTTTTTATACTAATAAACTATCTTTTATTAATCACTTTATCACAATGGTACTCGAGAACTGGTGTCCATGTAGGAAACTGATTTCCTAATTTTATTTTCTGTACTCATTCAAAATAATTTGGAATGCATACTTTTTACACAATAATGGCAATAGTTCTGTGCAAAGAACATGACCTGAAATACCATATGGCTGGCTGACCTGGGCAGGTCTTATCATTAGCAACACCCTGCTTAAATATTTGACCACTAGGATACTGTGGTTCCAGCATTGAATCAAGATTGGATGGTTTTCAGACAAGTTCTATTCGAAAATCCACATTACATTAAACAGGTACGAGATTGAAACCAAAAGAATACATACATATACTTACTACCATGCTGTACAAGGTATCGTTCCTTGTGTATTTGCCTTTCATATCTGCCAGTGAACCTGGAATAATCTGTTTCTATTGAGTCTTTTAATCTAGGTCTATATTCTAGATGTTGGGATAGAATGTATATATACGTATACACTATAGTTATCCCTAGTTGCAAAGTAACTTATGCTTACTGTACTCTGTCCCAACACCATGATGACAGAATTATTATAAGTAACTTATGCTTACTGTACTCTGTCCCAACACCATGATGACAGAATTATTATAAGTAACTTATGCTTACTGTACTCTGTCCCAACACCATGATGACAGAATTATTTCTACATAAGTAAGGTATCTAAATGGCAGATGCTCTCTTGGTGGTAAAATAGATATTTGTAACAAAAAATTAAAACTTAAATTTGTCATGGCATGTATTACTATCTTAAACTAATCATAACCAATCATCCAAAATTTTCATACTGAGAAATTAAAAATGTTATTCTGGTTATAATAAAAAAGTATTTTTTCTGAAACACTTGGTTATACAATCAAAACAGTTCTTTTTCTAATTTAAAAACATGACCATTTTGGAGGCTTCTAGCACAATTATGAAAATATGACAATAAAGTTAAAATGTTAAACAAGTAAAATTTAAACCTTTCTCCTAATACATGTCAACTCAAAACTTTGGACTATTGCCTAATGTTACCAAAATACATATTAGAAAAATATGTCTAATTGTTAGTGTTATCCACTGCATCAAAAATTCTATGTAGAATGTGCTCATATTTTTACAGTAATTCTTTAAGAACTTTTTTCCACTTAAAGCTCATACACTGGATTTCCAACTGTATAACATCATTTGTCAATCATTTAACTAACAAAGTGGACAAACTTTAGAAACTAATGCCCCAATAAAATTATTCCGATTAAAAATATATGTACTTTTCATGCTGAGGAATGACTTTTTTATACTAATGCTAATATGCACTGACTATTATCTCTACTTCTGTATAAAATATAAAAATTAAAAAATGAAACACTAACCCTTCTGGATAAAATGAACACAATTCATGAAGCGAGAAACAACATTAACAAAGATTACTTGCTGGATTTAAATCTGATGACTTTTTGTTCAATTTTTTTCCTTCAGTATGACAGCACAAAACTGGCCAGATAACGATGTGAAGATTCTTACAAACACATGACAGGTATTGTCTGAAACTGAGATTTGACAATTCCTACGGGCTGGTGATCCACATCTACTAGACAGTGGACTGGATGATTGACCATGCTTTTTCTAAGAAGTTATTTGTCCAAAACGCTATTAAGGTAATTTCCAAGTAACCTGAACTGATACCAAAGTTTATCTTTTGAAAAGCTGATACCATTTCAAACACATAACAATTTTGTAAATTGAATCAATTTATTATTAATACAAGTAGCCAAGTCATTCAAGGACAAGTGGAATGATAATTTGATAGTCCAAATTCAAATTAAAGCTGTCCAGGGCAAAATGACAACCCTTAACATTGAGCTCTATTAAAAAGTTGGACAACTCTGATAACTTCCAATTTTTCAAGAAATGCTCACTTCCGTAACCATTTTTTTTCCCCTGTTCACAATAGAATATTCCCCTTCCCTCCAAATGTCCAATTTTAGATGAGTATTGATGCTAACAAGTTTTTACCTATGTTAGTTGATTGGTGAGGTGCAAGCCTGACTGAGAAAGCACTTCCTTACATGTAGTTGCTGTCCACTTTGAAAGCTAGTGATTGAAAATCCTGTCACATAATAGCAAGGAGATAACTATAGTTCAATAGCACAATAATAAGACCTACAAGAACTAGTAACTACATTTACACATACACAATTATTTCTACAAACATCGGTAATCATGTAATTGTTATATATACATACATACCCAATGGTAAAAGAGACACAATTACGGAGCGTGTATCACAATTACTAGGATAGTTTTTAAACTTGTGTCAATTATACATCTTTAATCTACTGCTGGGATAGACTCCTTAATTTGCAGATGTCCACTGGAATTATTCAATCGATCAACTGTACTGTCAGTCATCACAGTCAATACTAAATTGATATTAATTTATTAACAGATCAACTGTCTGCATTTTATAAAATTACACATACTCTATCTCAGATGGATATAAAATGTGAAGGCATACCTATAATACATCTCAAAACAATGAAAAATTTTAAAACAATTTTGGGATAGAAACATAAAAAGTGGCAGTTTGAAAAATGCTTAACAAGAGCATATTTCTTTTGCTTGGTAAAAAGTCACCACTAAATTTACTTTTGAAAATAAATGCACAAGGAAGAACTCTGAAAGAAATCTCACAGAAAACTTTGTCAATTATTTCACAATCTGATACCTGGAAAATAAAACAGGTTTATAAACAACCTTTATCACAAATCACAATATTGTAAAAATGGACATGAAGATAATATGATTTAGCACCCCGGCAATGCCTACATGCATTCATTTAACACGGAAATAAATATATTTAATTTTTACATGTCTTTACTTGAAGTTTTGGAATGCTGATCTTAATATTCAAACAGTCATACTTCATTATAATACAGTTAGCTGCAAGTGATATAGGCAAAGTTGCTTTTTACTGCACACATGATATAGAACAAGAGGCCAAAGCAGGTCTGATATCACTCATCTGTTTAAGAGCCAGACATGAGCAGTTGACCAAACACTATGGGCCAGCATCATGCATTTGGGAGAAATTTCTTCCATTGCTGTTGATTGTATATGTTATAAAAAAACTCGCTTCAGGACATCTATATTATTTTATCATCTATTATTTTTTCTCTATTATTTTATCATCTTCCTCTGTAAGTGCTGGCACATCAGCACCATTTGATCAATATATGAAAATAATGAGGCAAACTCTAGAGTTGGTTAAATTTGTTTTTAAAAAACTTCAATTTGTTTAAACTGTTTTTTTTTTTAAATTGCAGAGCCATATTTCAAGAATGATTGACATTAGTCATATGAGAATGGACAAATTGAGTAAAAAATATGGTGGTCCATTTTTGTAAAGTTCTTATTAGGCTTTCATATTTTTAGTGGCCATATTTAACAGCTATTATGAATCACTTGAGCAAATTCAAAGCCCTTCATGGTTTCACTCGAATTCTAAATAGGAAGATGTCACTGAAAGGTTTTCTGTTTAAAGTAATGATGGCCGTATTTGATGTGGCTGTGTATTATTGATGAAAATTTGAACGCTGTTCATTCCAGGCTGCTTTTAAATTTGGTCAAACCCCCACCAAGAAGTTGATTAAATGTTTTTTGTAGTAACTGAAAGCTGCTTGGCATCATTTGCACACAATTTATAGCCCATCATGCCAGGATAGTCTGTCAATTTTGGAAAATTCCATCAGGTGGTTTTGTGAAATTGTTTAATTTATGGTCACATTTTTGAAATCATTTGTACAAAACTAATAAACCCTTTTTTCAGGATGCAATCAGTCAAATGGAGTCATACCTGGCTGATGTATCTTGCAACATCATTCTAGTTTTTGTTTAAGAAGCAGATTGTCATTATCAGTGTAAACTAGAAAGCCATTATTTCCTGATCATTTCTGTCCTATTTCTTCAAATTATGTTCAGTAGTTTATGACAAGTTGTTTGAAGACTTTTCCATTTTTACTAATGATAGACATATTTAATGATAGACATATGTAATGATAGACATATCTAATGGTGGATCAATCTGACAACTCTAAATGTGCTATTAAATATGGTTGAAATTGTCCGGCAGTGAAACATTTAAAAAAGAAACTTTTTTTAATGGATGACAAATGCTTATTGCAGGGACACAACATAAGCTCTCTTTGACCTCATGGACAGGTAGACTTTGGCCTCATGGACAGGTAGGCTAAAATAGGGTTCAACTATTAAAGTGGTTTTATGATTATACCACTGTCTTATATCAAGGTACTTTGTAGTGAGGGAAATTTATTTGGAATTCCACCACTTTTTTCAAGTTTTTTTGTCAAGTAATAATCATTTCGCATTCCTCCCACATCATTCCTTTTAATTGTCTATTTTCAATTAGGAAGCTACACAACTCTTTCTTTTACCCTCAATTAGCCAAACGAGTTTATTCATATTCACAAAATACATTCTTGTTTTTGGAAGAAAAAGGAATTACTAATTTGCAGTTTTCTAAGAGCCAAAGAAACATCAAATAATGAGGAACAAAATACAGATAACTTCCAAACAATTTACAGTTTTCTGTTGGGTATAAATGCCTTGTCCTTTTATAGAATAGCATGGGGTTTGAAATAATCCATTGTGGAATCTATCCCAGTAGATGTACTTCTCTACGAATACACTAGTAACAAACACTACAAACTGAAAATAGATACGAACCATGGAAAAAAAAAAGGAATAAAATTATATAATGGGATTCGGGTACCATGATTTCACCAAGAACACATTCTGTGTGCTTTCACTAGGTTGATCTTAGGTACAACTCTAAGAATAAATGAAGGTCACTCCTTGGTAAAAAAAAAATTATGGACAAATTTATCCAACCTGATCAAAGTAAAAATTTTGTTCCACTATATACCAATACTGTTAACCCAAGTCATGCAGCAAAATATTCCAACATTTTCCTGTTCTCACTGAAAATCTAATTATGCACCAACGAGGTTTTGTCTGTAGTTTAAGACATCCGTAAGTCTAGAACTGAGAATCCATGTAATTAAAAACTTTACTATACTGTCCAAAAGTTTTCAAATCTTTTAACTTTTCACATACCAGCTTTTCATAAAATTATTAGTCTTTCATGCATTCTATTTTTTGTCCATAGAACTGTTGTAATTTTTGATTGACTCAAGGAATGCATTTTTAATTTTTTTTTAAAAATAGAGAAATGTTGTGGTTTTTTATGGACTTTTTTTTTCTATGGACTTTTTATTACATAAATACATGTATAGCAGAACTGCTTAATTGGTAAATTGTTGGACTTTTAATCCATAGGTCATAACTGTGATATTCCATTTTTTTAATGAACAAACCAACAGAAGTAGTGTAATCCCAAAAATTTCTTAGATTGACAAATAACACATCCTACTGAAATAATTTAACAGACAGCATGGCAAATGTCAATGTGGTTGTCTGCATTACACAGGTCCTTGTGTTCTATAATTCAAATGTCAGTGTGGTTGTCTGCATTACACAGATCCTTGTGTTCTATAATTCAAATGTCAATGTGGTTATCTGCATTACACAGGTCATTGCTGTGTTCTATAATTCAAATGTCTATGTGGTTGTCTGCATTACACAGGTCCTTGTCGTGTTCTATAATTCAAATGCCAATGTGGTTGTCTGCATCGCTTTCCATGGGTTGCAAAATGATGTTGAAGAATAACTTCATTTTAGGACTTTCTCATGGGATTTTTTTTGAATGACACATCTACTGCAACAGCTTTCATTACATTTAACTTTACAAAATCTATTCTACAAGATTTCATTTTTAATGACAGGATTCTCATGATAAAATTACCAAACTTTAATGTTGATGTTTATGTTCTCTAGGGTAAAAAACAAAGGATATACATACAGTGACTGGTACTCAGATATTATTAAACCACACTATGTCTAATTGCAGAATTACTATATCACAACCCAAAACTATTCACTTAAAGTGATATTTGATGATAATAATAATTTAAACGTCCAAGACTATTTATAGAATTAATGAGTGGCTTCAGTATGGTACCTGGGTTTGCAAGAATTGTACCTTCGAGTTCCTAGTAACACTACATTTTTCAGGTGATATGTGTCTCCAATAAACAGCAATGCAAATAAAAAACCATTTCAAATAAAATGACAAAATATCTGTACAGTAAATGAACCTCACACATATGTGAACATGAGACACCATATTGTTTAGTCATCAATCAAACCATCAACATTCTATCATATAATCACAATCCAATTCATTAACAACAGACCATGTGATCATTTTATGCACCAATCAAATATCATTATACAATCAACAAATCAAATCAAATATTACATCTGAAGGTTTGAAAGATGATAGGATGACTGACTACCTAGTTACTCCTTTGACTTGCCTAAAGGGTTGTCCATAAAACATGGAGACTATATTTCTATGACATAATTTATAACGTGTGTAGTAATTATAATAATAATAGAAGAGTACGGACTTCCACCAAGTACACAAAGACTTGTACCTTGAAATTTTATATATATATATACATACATATATATATATATATATATATATATATATATATATATATATATATATATATATATATATATATATATATATATATATATAAAGAAAAACACAAGTACAAAACATTATAATATAGTATTCACCTACTTGTTGATTTTCTAATAATTCACAAAAACGGAAATGATCTTGGTGTGTAGTTTGGTTTTCCCCCTCTATCTTAGGAGTTGAACCGGAGTATGGCACAGTTATTGAGATACAAATCACGATCAATTTATATCTGTTTTAATGTGCACCTTTTGTAAGAATTGCACCATTCATTAAAAATATAATTTACATGGAAACATCAACTAAAATTCCAGTAATAAAATCTACAAACATTGTAATATAAAGAAGCCATCTAGTGGGGCACATTAATTTTTTTATTTTTTTTATATTTTTTTTGAGCAATATGCTGAAGGGAGGGTCTGGTTGGGTTGAACACGGCATGTTTTATAAACATGCTGCAATAATTCAAGCTACATTACCTCATTCATGACAAACTTACCAGCATCGTGAAGGAGATTTTAAAAGCTACATCAACCTGAAGAGACGTTATGATCTCATACAGAAGACTGAAACAGCCTGGTTATCATGATGACTGATTCCGTGAGGTAAAGCACCTGAACTATCTATTTGTGACATGCAGTCGATACAGCTGGAGGCAATCTCCTTTTAAGAAACACAGTCCAAGGCAAGAATAAGCAATGTTTAAATAATGTTATAAAATATACATTGCAAAAAAATCATACAGCTCTTTATACAAAGTTAGTGTAAACATACTTAAAATTTTTTGTCCTTCTTCAAAAAACATTCTCTTTGTCTTAAATATTAAAAAGAATAATAAGAAAAATGTTTTAAGTGAAAAAATATTAAATTTCACAATGTACATATTTGATATCTTGTTTAAAGAAATAAAATAACGTGTCAAAAACTGTGTAAATATCACATCTTCAAAGTGGAACTTCAGCAATCCTCCTCCTGGTAAAGCAACATGATGTTAGGTAAAATGTCCTGAATGAATTATACCAGGAATTAAAGACTTCAATCTAATCATGCTATTGAAGAGAACTGCTTACACTTTCAAATACATGTCAGTTAATTAATTTATTTCTCATGGGAACATGTCTTTAATTTTGACAGACAAGCCTTTCTCAGTTGCGATGAAACCAGCCCTTGCTGACTGCGAAGTAGTGTACTTATACAGAGTTGGGTAAATCGATTGGGATGTGAAAGTACTTGCATGCTGGGCGAGTGCACTTTCCTCGGACTGCATCACGACAAACAGATACCCTTCCATCCTGCACTTCAACATAATCTGTGAATAAGAAATGGAATAAAGTTCTAGCGTTTTCAAACAAGAGTTCCTCATTGGGATTGATGATCTAGTCTGAATGAACAGAATTTCCAGTAACAAGTTAACACTTTTTCTTCCTTTAAACTATTGAGTACTGAAATCATCTCGGATATTCTTCAGAGATGAGATTTTAAAATTAGTTACTGTTGGTACTTAATGACAGCTTTAAATCATTTTCATTTAGGACAAAGTACACATAAATCATTGGATATGTTTTTGAAAAGCCACACGTAATAATCAACTAGTCGGGGGGTGGGGTGGGTGAGAGCAATGAAAATAATATTTTTAAGACAGTTGTAATGACAGCCTTATTAAATGCACAACTGGGGGCCCCCAAGTGACTGAGTGGTCTAAAGCACTTTCCGTTATGGATCAATGCAGTCTCACCTCTGTCTGCGTGGTTGAGTCTAAGATTCAGCTAATGTAGTTATGTGAGAAAGCTTGCCAGTAGCTTCTTGTGGGTCTGTGGTTCTTTACGGGGGTTTTCCCAGGTTTTTCCTCGACCAGTAATACTGGCCGCCATGTATAGCCTATCATGTGCTGAAAAATGGCGTTAAACCCTACAACAACAAAAAATGTACAACTGACACCATCATTTTCATTCTGACAAATGTCATAATCAGAAAGAATAAAAGGAGTAGTGACAACATGATTTTCAAGATGATTCGTTTAGCGGCCATACTGGATAAACAACTAAGTATAATAATAAGTCTGCTTGAAAAAATCAGCCATGTGGAGTGCCGAAGAAAAAACGTTTTCAAGATGGTAGCCATGTCAGCCATATTGTTTCATTTATGACCATCTAGACTTAAAAAGTCTTTTTCTGAAAACTCAATCAGGACAAATAGTGACAATATTTTCATGATGGCCATTGTGTTGGCCATGTTGGATGTAAGATTAGCTACATTTTCATTTGGGACTAACTAGACACCATAAGAAATCTTTTAGTGAAAACCACCTAATAATATGACATCCATTCAGGTTTGGTGCTGTTCCTCAGAGTAATATAAGTAGGTTATTTAGTGAAAAGGCAACTGGAGTATAGTCCATTGACATTAAAGCTGACCGAGGCAAAACCGGCGGTAGGATTCGGTCGCGAGTTTGGTTTGTTAACTACTAAGTCATTCAGGAGAAGCAGTGGAATAGTGACAAGAAGATTTCAAAGATAGCTGCCATAGCAGCCAAACTCAACGTCAGATTAAAACCATTTTTATTTCGGACCAACTGACATCATAAGCCGAATTCTGGTGATATGTTGATATGACCATTAACTCATGGGAAGTATCGACAAGATTTTCAAGATGGCTGCCATGATAGCCATAATGGTTGTCAGATTAGCATAATTTCCATTTAGAACCAACTTGTAGTGAAAATCCATATTGATGTGATGATCAATTCAACTAGAACACATTTTTAAGATGGTCACTGTATGTATGTATGTATTTGTGCATGTATGTATGTATGTGTGTGTATGTATATATATATATATATATATATATATATATATATATATATATATATATATATATATATATATATATATAAAATCAAATTCTGGTAATAAAAATTACTGTTTATACATCTTACTAGTTAATTCCAAATGCAATAAATCGACTGATTACTTTTGCATAATGTGAGAGCTGATCTATGTTTGTGTGTGTATGTGTGTGAGATTTCGATTTGTATTGCAGCTTTAACAATTTTTCAGCCATATTGCTACAATGTCTGCAGTGTGGCAGTTTATCTTTAGCATGACTCAGCCAGGGTGAGAACCCTAAACCTCCTGCATCTGAGGTGGATGCTCCGATTAGGCCCCGAGAACAGTTGATTAGGGTCTGTGGACTTGTAAATGGGTATATACAGCACTTGCAATGAAACAACAAAAGGACAACTTCCAAAATACTGAAGCTGCATTGCCATCTGACTCTTCTGACAACTTTAGTTGCAAATCAGTAGCCTGCATTGTAAAAGGACTATTTATTTCACTTGCTCATACTCATAAAGGTAAATGTTTTGTTGTGGATGGGTGTATTGACACAGGATTTTCAAGTTCTGGCCACTTTTTCCTCCAAATCTCAAACTTATCCTACATTTGACAAAGTTCATCTGTCTGTGTGCAGTCCAGACTGGTTTGCTTTAGAACCAGAGAAAATATAATCTAAAATCCAAACACAAACTCTGGTTCGAAAACCAATATAAAAAAATTACAAAAAAAGGTAAAAATATCTGATCTAAAACATTAGGTTTTTGCACCACTGTATTTTGTAATGCATGTAGAAAGTCTATATTATTTGGTATCATTGAAGAACTAAATCTGTCTACTTTCTTTAGTACTACCCACTTCGGTGTATATGTATTGTAATTGATGCTGATAGTATAGAACTTGGAAGTAGGTTTAACCTGGGGACAAGTAAAACCTGGGGACAAGTAACCATTGTATGTGGGTTTAATTGGTTAACCCAGCTGTGTGTTGCATACACATTCACTTTAAATGAAATCATTTTATTTATATTTTGCTCTAGTGAAGGTAAACAAAATGCCTCCAAGTCCTCACCATTCCCAAAACTTTTCATCTTTTACAGTAACTTAAATAAAATTGTTTGCAGTGTCATTAAAATGAGAAAGAATTATTTTCAGTGGAAATACAAAGACTTATAAAAATATTCATTTATAACAACCACCATAATTTAATCTTAGCTTTAAAAGAACCAAAAGGAAAGTGGCACATAATTTCCTCTGCCATAATGTTAGTTGTATGATGTCGAGTTGTAGTTACTGTCCAAGGCAAGGTTCCGTTGTCAATGGTGTATTGCCTAAGGGTCATAATTTGGAAATTAACGGATTATGTTTTTGTGAAAGATAACTGGAATTCACTATTGATGCTGTGACAGATGCTTCTGTTTAAAAATTATTCTTGGTTTTTGGCAAGATATTATTTGCACCGTGACCTACTGATAAGTTAGCAGAAAGTCATTCAGAAAACTCGTTATCTATAACTGGTGCATAAGAGCACTGATCAATTTGCCCAAATTCATAAAATATATTAAGTATATTTCCACAACTTACAAGTGACATCTTTACAATCTGATGCAAAAGTAATTACAACTAAACATTTAATCTGTGTCTGTGGCCAGACTTCACAAACTGCTATTGGGGTTCATAACAAAGCGTGTTCATGTGGGGTTTATTACAAAGCATGTTAAAGTGGGGTTTATAACAAAGCATGTTAAAGTGGGGTTTATAACAAAGCGTGTTAAAGTGGGGTTTATAACAAAGCATGTTCAAGTGGGGTTTATTACAATTCATGTTCAAGTGGGGTTTATTACAAAGCGTGTTAAAGTGGGGTTTATAACAAAGCATGTTCAAGTGGGGTTTATAATAATGCATGTTAAAGTGGAATTTATAACAAAACATGTCCAAGACGGGTTTATTATAAAAAGCATGTTAAAGTGGGGTTTATTACAAAGCATGTTAAAGTGGGGTTTATTACAAAGCATGTTAAAGTGGGGTTTATAACAAAGTATGTTAAAGTGGGGTTTATTACAAAGCATGTTCAAGTGGGGTTTATAACAAAGCATGTTAAAGTGGGGTTTATTACAAAGCATGTTCAAGTGGGGTTTATAACAAAGCATGTTAAAGTGGGGTTTATTACAAAGCATGTTCAAGTGGAATTTATAATAAAACATGTCCAAGAGGGGTTTATTATAAAAGGCATGTTAAAGTGGGGTTTATTACAAAGCATGTTCAAGTGGGGTTTATAATAATGCATGTTCAAGTGGGGTTTATAATAATGCATGTTAAAGTGGAATTTATAATAAAACATGTCCAAGAGGGGTTTATTATAAAAAGCATGTTCAAGTGGGGTTTATTACAAAGCATGTTAAAGTGGGGTTTATTACAAAGCATGTTAAAGTGGGGTTTATTACAAAGCATGTTCAAGTGGGGTTTATTACAAAGCATGTTAAAGTGGGGTTTATTACAAAGCATGTTCAAGTGGGGTTTATAACAAAGCATGTTAAAGTGGGGTTTATTACAAAGCATGTTAAAGTGGGGTTTATTACAAAGCATGTTCAAGTGGGGTTTATTACAAAGCATGTTCAAGTGGGGTTTATTACAAAGCATGTTCAAGTGGGGTTTATAACAAAGCATGTTCAAGTGGGGTTTATAATAATGCATGTTAAAGTGGAATTTATAATAAAACATGTCCAAGAGGGGTTTATTATAAAAAGCATGTTCAAGTGGGGTTTATTACAAAGCATGTTAAAGTGGGGTTTATTACAAAGCATGTTAAAGTGGGGTTTATTACAAAGCATGTTCAAGTGGGGTTTATTACAAAGCATGTTCAAGTGGGATTTATAACAAAACATGTCCAAGACGGGTTTATTATAAAAAGCATGTTAAAGTGGGGTTTATTACAAAGCATGTTAAAGTGGGGTTTATTACAAAGCATGTTAAAGTGGGGTTTATAACAAAGTATGTTAAAGTGGGGTTTATTACAAAGCATGTTCAAGTGGGGTTTATAACAAAGCATGTTAAAGTGGGGTTTATTACAAAGCATGTTCAAGTGGGGTTTATAATAATGCATGTTCAAGTGGGGTTTATAATAATGCATGTTAAAGTGGAATTTATAATAAAACATGTCCAAGAGGGGTTTATTATAAAAAGCATGTTCAAGTGGGGTTTATTACAAAGCATGTTAAAGTGGAGTTTATTACAAAGCATGTTAAAGTGGGGTTTATTACAAAGCATGTTCAAGTGGGGTTTATTACAAAGCATGTTAAAGTGGGGTTTATTACAAAGCATGTTCAAGTGGGGTTTATAACAAAGCATGTTAAAGTGGGGTTTATTACAAAGCATGTTAAAGTGGGGTTTATTACAAAGCATGTTCAAGTGGGGTTTATTACAAAGCATGTTCAAGTGGGGTTTATTACAAAGCATGTTCAAGTGGGGTTTATAACAAAGCATGTTCAAGTGGGGTTTATAATAATGCATGTTAAAGTGGAATTTATAATAAAACATGTCCAAGAGGGGTTTATTATAAAAAGCATGTTCAAGTGGGGTTTATTACAAAGCATGTTAAAGTGGGGTTTATTACAAAGCATGTTAAAGTGGGGTTTATTACAAAGCATGTTCAAGTGGGGTTTATTACAAAGCATGTTCAAGTGGGATTTATAACAAAACATGTCCAAGACGGGTTTATTATAAAAAGCATGTTAAAGTGGGGTTTATTACAAAGCATGTTAAAGTGGGGTTTATTACAAAGCATGTTAAAGTGGGGTTTATAACAAAGTATGTTAAAGTGGGGTTTATTACAAAGCATGTTCAAGTGGGGTTTATAACAAAGCATGTTAAAGTGGGGTTTATTACAAAGCATGTTCAAGTGGGGTTTATAACAAAGCATGTTAAAGTGGGGTTTATTACAAAGCATGTTAAAGTGGGGTTTATTACAAAGCATGTTCAAGTGGGGTTTATTACAAAGCATGTTCAAGTGGGGTTTATTACAAAGCATGTTCAAGTGGGGTTTATAACAAAGCATGTTCAAGTGGGGTTTATAATAATGCATGTTAAAGTGGAATTTATAATAAAACATGTCCAAGAGGGGTTTATTATAAAAAGCATGTTCAAGTGGGGTTTATTACAAAGCATGTTAAAGTGGGGTTTATTACAAAGCATGTTAAAGTGGGGTTTATTACAAAGCATGTTCAAGTGGGGTTTATTACAAAGCATGTTAAAGTGGGGTTTATTACAAAGCATGTTAAAGTGGGGTTTATAACAAAGCATGTTCAAGTGGGGTTTATAATAATGCATGTTCAAGTGGGATTTATAATAAAACACATCCAAGAGGGGTTTATTATAAAAAGCATGTTCAAGTGAGATTTATAATAAAACATGTTAAACATGTTTGTTTTTGTTGGGATTTCATACCATTTTTCAGCACATCATAGAATATACATGACAGCCAGTATATTTGGTGCAGAAAGAACTTGGGATGACTCTGGAGAGAACAAACAACCCATGGAGAGCTAGTGGCAAGCTTTCAACCAGTGTTGGTTGAGCTGAGACATGGACTAGTATAGAGTGAGCCACAATGACTAGTATTGATTGAGACTAACTATTATTGACTGAGACATGGACTAAAATGGACTGTGACATGGACTAGTATGGACTGAGACATAGACTAGTATGGACTGCGACACAGACTAGTATGGAATGAGACATGGACTAGTATGGACTGAGACACAGACTAGTATGGACTGAGACATGGACTAGTATGGACTGAGACACAGACTAGTATGGACTGAGACATGGACTAGTATGGACTGAGACATGGACTAGTATGGACTGAGACACAGACTAGTATGGACTGAGACACAGACTAGTATGGACTGAGACATGGACTAGTATGGACTGAGACATGAACTAGTATGGACTGAGACACAGACTAGTATGGACTGATACATGGACTAGTATGGACTGAGACACAGACTAGTATGGACTGAGACATGGACTAGTACAGACTGAGAGATGTATGAGTGATCTGTAAAGGTGAATGCCTGGGACCAACTCGGGTCCTATGGACTCCTCTTTGGACTGCTCATATGGAAATTGTTAAACAATAATTTATGCTGTTCTGTCAGCTATCTATGCGCAATTTCTGATTTCAATTTTTTACAACTTCAATGCCTTCTTAAATTATTATAAAATTTTCATTTATATAAAAGTCATTATGATAACTATGATTTTGCAAAACAGGAAAAATGCAGATCCGACAGAAAATCCTGCCAATTAGTAGGTGCATCATTCTCCATAATGACAAATTCTGTTATTCTCTTAACCAAAGTACCCATCATCACTTGCTCCATTTGCATGTCCTACGGTCCCACCATCTGATTTCAAAGCAGCCTACTGTTTGGTTTCAAAGCAAACCTTTTGCGTTCATGCCAGCTCAGAATTCACCAGATATCTGATGCATCATGTAAAAAGAATAAGTTTTTCTACAACTGTAAAATGTTGAATGGCCAATTAAAACATTCAACCTGTGTCTTTGGGATCAAGGCTTCTTGAATTATGTGGTTAAACTGTAACAGACTAGTGAAATGGAGTATGTGGTTAAACTGTAACAGATTAGTGGAAAGGAGCTGGTGGCTAAAATTTAACAGCTTTGTGGAAAAGAGTGGGTGTTTAAACTACAATAGACTAGTGAAAATGAGTGGATGGTTAAACTGTAACTAGTGCAAGGGATTGGGAGGTAAAACTATAACAGACTAGTGAAAGGGACTGGGTGGTAAAACTTAATAGACTAGTGAATGGTAGTGGGTGGTTAAATTGAACATATGCGTGGAAAGGAGTTGGTGGCTAAGCTATAACAGTTTAGTGGAAAAGAGCAGGTGGTTAAACTATAAAAGACTAGTGTGCTACTTACAGGAAGTCATGCTTAGTTGTTTCCTCGCTTAGCTATGCAACTGGGAAGTATTCCAGTTCAGGCAAACTGCTTTTTTAACTCACTGGTATTAAATTCAAAATTACAACAGTTAGCTTTATAACCAAGATGTACTTACCCTCCAAGATGTGAACAAACTTGCATGTGGGCCGCTTACAGAGGCCCAACTTAAAATCTCGGCACACTGGGAGGGTGTCCAGCAACTAATTAAAGAGGAAATATGTCAATGAAATTAGTATTAAATTAATATGAAATTAATATTAAATTAATATGAAATAAACATTAAATTAGTATTAAATTAGTATTAAATTAATATGAAATTAGTATTAAATTAGTATTAAATTCAAAGAAACTTTAACGAACAGTATCAGGATGTACAAAACCTTATTGCAGAGAAAATTAGATTAGACTGGTAATTGAGCCTACAATATCATATTTTGTGGCAGGTATTTATGTAGGGCCAGAGTACCAGGCTAATAAAAAAAAAGCATAACAATTGAGCATTACTGGCAGGCCAATGTGTCAACATTCGTCACCTGGTTTTCAAGCATGGCTTTACTAGCTATACCAGCCTTGAAATCAATCGGATTTTCGAATGCTCAGGAACAACACTTTTCTTTAAATTTGTTTTATTGTGCTTCTATAACATGTCAATAGTCCAACAAAAATTAACTACAGTTTGACTTTCAAACAAATTTCAGTTTTGAGATTAACTTCTATGAAAGGCCTAACGAAATTTCCCATCGAAACCAGATGGTGAATGTTACCCATCCCCTCCATGATTGAATAAATGAAAGAGGAATAATTTTTTAATTTTTGTTTATCATATGTACTGGCTTATAAATTAAGTCCAACTGTGTGTTTCACAGACCCAGATCTGTTGTCAACTAATCTGTTTTTGGCAGATAAGGTCTATGTTGTTTACAGTTGAACCCAACTTACAAGCATATATATATATATAACGTACTACTTATATTCTATCAGATAACCTGAACAAAACATATCATAAACTTGTTTTCTTACAATGCATACAAATTTCAACTGATTGATGCTACTCCTTTATGAGAAAGACAGACAGAGAGAC
This sequence comes from Unio delphinus, assembly GCA_029339505.1. Lineage (NCBI taxonomy): Eukaryota > Metazoa > Mollusca > Bivalvia > Unionida > Unionidae > Unio > Unio delphinus. The sequence continues at coordinate 2,924,984 of JAQISU010000295.1, forward strand.
AGAGGGAGATAGACCTTTTATATAATAATTTGTTTTTACTTTATTAGCCTGTTAAACCTTAGTATAGCTAATACATACATTACAAATGGTAAATGTTAGTTGACAGTTCTTCTTTAAATTATTCAAGCAGATACAGTGTTAACTGTAACCTTTTGTACTCTTCAATTTATCATGTATCATTAAGGCATAAATAATTCTTTCTTTTTAATATTCTCTGCATGGAAATTTTTCATTTGAAAGATCTACAAATTGAAGGTCAATATATTTAGCAATATTTATCTGTACTTTTGTATACATGAAAAAACATATTTCATATGAAAAAGTGTTCAAAAAAATTACAGCCAAAGACAGTTTATTAAATTCTGGTACAAGATAACTAACTCCTAGCTGAGTTAGCTTTCACAGCTGGTGAACAAAGTGGATTAGTAGTGAAAATTTAAGATGGAGAAGCTTTAAACTTTTAAAGAGAAGATAGATGAAGAATAAAAAGAGCTGCATGCTCATCCTGTCATACACTAGCAATGATTTAAGCCATATAACGTGCAGTGCAACAATAACATAGGGTCAAGGGTCATAGGGTCAAGCAATAATCGGTGTCAAAATGTTCTAAACTGGCTAGGACTCTAGGAATATGCAAGATTTTGGTCTCAAGGAATTCAAGTGGAATCTTTTCTCTTTGTGTGAGTGAAGAAAATCCTTTTCACAGGAGCACAATGGAACAATTTTTTTCTCTCATTAGAAATTTATTACATACAAAGAAAACCAGTATCACTCTTTTTTGCTCAACTTAAAAATTAAAAACTATTTTAATTTTTTTTAGAAAGTGAAACAGATATTTTCCTAGATACTGAAACATGATTTTTCATAAATTTTTAACATTTCATGAAAATGTAGGAAACGAAAAAGAAGTTAACGAGTCCCTTGTTGGTCTGATATTGCTCATCTGACATTCCAGCATACGAATGTAAATTTAAACAATTACTGAAACCGTGGAAGCGAAAGTAAAGGTTGAATCACATAGTTAATACTTTGTCTATAAATGTTAATATAACTTATCTTCTCATTTAGATCATGTTGATTGGAAACAGTCATCATTAAGATCATGTATACTGGAAACAGTCATCACTTTTAGATCATGTCTATTGGAAACAGTCATCATTAAGATCATATATACTGAAAACAGTCATAAGTTTTAGATCACGTCTACTGGAAACAGTCATCATTAAGATCATATATACTGAAAACAGTCATCATTATTAAATCATGTCTACAGGAAACAGTCATCATTAAGATTATGTATACTGGAAATGGTCATCATTATTAAATCATGTCTATTGGTAACAGTCATCATTAAGATCATGTATACTGAAAACGGTCATCATTATTAAATCATGTCTATTGGAAACATTCATCAGTAAGATCATGTATACTGGAAACAGTCATCATTATTAAATCATGTCTACTGGAAACAGTCATCATTAAGATTATGTATACTGGAAATGGTCATCATTATTAAATCATGTCTATTGGTAACAGTCATCATTAAGATCATGTATACTGAAAACGGTCATCATTATTAAATCATGTCTATTGGAAACATTCATCAGTAAGATAATGTATACTGGAAACAGTCATCATTATTAAATCATGTCTATTGGAAACATTCATCAGTAAGATCATGTATACTGGAAACAGTCATCATTATTAAATCATGTCTATTGGAAACAGTCATCATTAAGATTTTTATGTATACTGAAAACAGTCATCATTATTAAATCATGTCTATTGAAAATGTTCATTGTTTAGATTATGTCTATTAGAAACTTTCTTCATTTGGTGCATGTAGTTTCAAGACGATTAGGTACAAAAGATTCAATAATATTATTAACGAAGTAATTAAAAAATTATCGTATTACAAACAATTAGAGTTCCTGGCAGGGACTGATGCTTTACCAGCTGAAAAGAATATGCAGAAATTCCACACATTTCTTTAGTTTTAACTGCCCGTTGTTGAAACAATCTCATTTTCTTTTAGCAATATCAAATATAAGGATTAACTAAAAAATGATGAGTCTTTTGGTGAAAACATCCGGTAAATATGACCATCAGTCTAGGAGTAGCAAAAAGATTTTAAAACAGCCACAATCCCTGCAATATCCATTTTCATTTATATCCAAGTCGATATCACAAAAAGGCTTGCAGCTAAAAGCCCAGGTTGATATGCCTTTCCATGAAGTATCAATAAGATTTTCAAGATAATGGCAATGCTGGTTATTTTAGATGACCAAATGACATTTAAATCCAAATACATATCACAAAAAGTCTTTGTGAGATTACACCATATGAATGTCATCATAGGAAGACTAGTGATACGATTTTCACTCAGGCTGCTATAACTGGAGGTCAGATCAGCACCATTTTCATTTGTAACCAAACTATACATGTACATCATAAATCTTCTGGTGAAAATCCCATGTCAATTTGACTGTTTTTCTAATATATAAAGGAGCAGTAATAAGATCTTCAAGGTGTCCATATTGCCAGTGTCCATATTGGAGGTAAATCTGGCACCAGTTTCATTTATGTCCAACTAGCATTCACAAGATACAGGTTGTTGTGAAAACCCTATGTTCATATAAGACTTTCTATTAAGAGGAGTAGTGATAACATGATTTTCAGGACATCACACTGGACAGATGGATGATGGACATCAGGAATTCACTGTACAGATAAATGATCAGACCATCATACTACAGATAAATGATGGACATCAGACCATCACACTGTACAGGTGGATGATAGACATTGGGCCATCACACTGTACAGATGGATGATAGACATCAGGCCATCACACTGTACAGATGGATGATGGACATCAGGCCATCACACTGTATAGATGGATGACAGACATCAGGCCATCACACTATACAGATGGATGATAGACATCAGGCCATCACACTATACAGACATCAGGCCATCACACTGTACAGATGGATGATGGACATCGGGCCATCACACTGTACAGATGGAAGATGGACATCAGGCCATCACACTGTACAGGTGGATGATGGACATCAGGCCATCACACTATACAGATGGATGATAGACATCAGGTTCATCACACTATACATATGGATGATAGACATCAGGCCATCACACTATACAGATGGATGATGGCCATTGGGCCATCACACTGTACAGATGGATGATGGACATCAGGCCATCACACTATATACAGATGGATGATAGACATCAGGCCATCACACTATACAGATGGATGATGGCCATTGGACCATTACACTATACAGATGGATGATAGACAGCCAGAAATCACACATTCTTCTGGTCTATTATTAGTAGAACATAAAATATGCAAAAATTAAGTAGACTGTAAATAACACTGGTATGGTACACAAATGTTAATAACATATAAATGATGCTGTATAGAGAAGACTGTACAAAAGGCATTGAAAATGTCAAGTCCTTATAGCGAATAAATAAAATTCATGAAAGTACAGAAATGTTCTAGGAGCAGTAATATGTTCAATGACAATAACGAACTAATTGCTTTGATTTTGCAACAGCTGGAAATTTTAACAAATAGTTGTACACAGAGGGAAATATGCAAACTGTACAGCTTGTACAAATCATGACAGATCTTTATTTCTAACAGACACAAGAATGTACAAACTTTGCATCAACGAGGCAAATGGTATATACTGACTTTAAAACCTTTGCATCAATTAGGCAACTGGTATATACTGACATTAAAAAGTTTGCATCAGTGAGGCAAAAGATATATACTGACATTAAAGCATTCAAACAGAAAATATGACAGACTGGACAACACTCCTCGCATAAACTAAATTTACAAAACAACTAGAAATAATCAACAATTGTCTAATTTTATAAATTAGTTTTTTTTTCAATACGAAACAAGCAGGAAAAACATAGAATTATGATTAGTATATTTCTTTATCTATTTGAAAATTACTTGGCATCCATCAATTTTCTCAACAGTCTATGGCATGGTTTTAGATCCTATCTTTTGTTTAATAAATCGTAAATTATGTAAATAGGTAAATATTAAAATATACAAAATTTTCATCCTGTAAAATGACATCAGATATATTATATCTGAAATTTTTATAATCTTGGCAAACAAACTGTCCTAATCAATATTTAGAAAATGAAATTAATTAACATATAATGATAAAAGATCTTCTTTTACAAAGACAAGCTTAAAAGCCACCAGATGCAAACTTGCAAAGACTAATATTTTGGAAGTGTGGATTCCTTTTCTCTTCACTGGAGTGAACCTCACACCACTGCATGAAAGAGTGGTGGAGCTTAAAAGTTATTCTCTAATTTCAAATGATTTTTATTTTAAAATTACCTTGATGTCTGTATTTAACTTTGGAATATTGTATGCATATTTATCTAACATAGAAGTCAACAATCCCAATGCCTGAAAACATCCTTGGGTCCTAACCCCAGGAAACTAACACTGCACATGTCTGACAATATTCCTTGGGTCCTAACAGTTGAACAAAACACCACCAATGACTGACAATATTCCATGGGTATTAACCCCAAGAAACTAACACTGCACATGTCTGACAATATTCCATGGGTATTAACCCCAAGAAACTAACACTGCACATGTCTGACAATATTCCTTGGGTCCTAACCCCAGGAAACTAACACTGCCAATGCCTGACAATATTCCTTGGGTCCTAACCCCAGGAAACTAACACTGCACATGTCTAACAATATTTCTTGGGTCCTAACACCTGAACTAAAACACCGCCAATGCCTGACAATATCACCTGGGTCCTAACCCTGGAAACCATCACTGTCAATGCTTGACAATATTCCTTGGGTCCTATTCCCAGAAAACAACACTGCAAAGCCTGACAATATCCCCTGGGTTCTAACCCGGAAAGAACCAATTCCAGTATCTAATGATATCCCATGGGTCCTATCCCCAGAAACTAATAATTCTCATGTCTGACAATATTTTCTGGGTCCTAATCTGAAAGCTTTTGAGATCCATTTTTCTACATGAAAAATACAGTCATTTATGGAACCAAACTTGGCCTTCTGATCTCTCTTGATCACTGGCAACATGTCCATATAACATAACTTACCGGCATCATCTGTTCATAGCTCAACTGTTAAAATATATATAAATTTATTAGGCATTAATAGGAGTTAATATATGAAGTTTGCATGGAAACCAGAGTTCATTTTTACCCAACTAGTGGCCAAAATGAGGGGTATTAACTCAAACAACCAAGATCTCCACAAAGGGAAGCCGAGGTGAGTAAGTGGTTATTGCTCTGGGCAAGTATCCTTCCCAACAATGAATCAGTCTGGACTGGTCCACAAATATCTCAAGATTTCAAGTATTCTTCCCAACAATGAATCAGTCTGGACTGGTCCATAAATATCTCAAAATTTCAAGTATCCTTCCCAACAATGAATCAGTCTGGACTGGTCCACAAATATCTCAAGATTTCAAGTATCCTTCCCAACAATGAATTAGTCATGGTCTGGTCCACAAATATCTCAAGATTTCTTGACGGGCATGGTTTTCTTTGATCTTAGCCATTTGGAAGTTGTTCAGAAAAAAGCATACAGTCTTATTTTTTTTAAAAATTAGAAACTACAACTGAAACGAATTATAACAGTAGTATCTGTCAACCTAACTAAATGTGTCTGATTTAGATTTGTAATGCAGCTCTAAAAAAACCCAAACATAATGCTACAACATCTGCAGTGTGGCAGTTGATAGTGATGTCTAGCACAGGGGCATCATACTGCAGACATGTAGAATGATGTTCCCACCCAGTCATACTATCCTGACACCAGGCCGACCAGTCCTAAAACTAACCTCTTAATTCTGAGCACCTAGTGAGAAATCTGCTAGTACTACCTTTTAAACATCTTTGGTATGACTTAACTAAGGTTTAAACCTATGACCTCCGCATCCATGGCAGACACTCTAACCTCTAGGCCACCGGAGCGGTCTAACCAAATGAAACAGTCTTGCCTCAAGATATGAAAGATTTCAAATGTGGTAAAGTTTTTCTATATCCATTTTCTGCCAAAAAATGTAATAAAATAAATATTACAATAATACCCAACCACCATTGCTGTAAGTATATAAATAATCACCACCTTCATAGTCATTCACAATGATGTGTCAATTCATTAGTTTTCACAAACTCATCTAATATCCAAAATCAATTTATCAACTCGTCTAATATCCAAAATCAATTTATCAACTTGTCTAATATCCATAATCAATTTATCAACTTGTCTAATATCCATAATCAATTTATCAACTCGTCTAATATCCATAATCAATTATCAACTCATCTAATATCCATAATCAATTATCAACTCATCTAATATCCATAATCAATTTATCAACTTGTTTAATATCCATAATCAATTTATCAACTCATCTAATATCCATAATCAATTTATCAACTTGTCTAATATCCATAATCAATTTATCAACTCATCTAATATCCATAATTAATTTATCAACTCATCTAATATCCATAATCAATTATCAACTCATATAATATCCATAATCAACTTATCAACTCATCTAATATCCATAATCAATTTATCAACTCATCTAATATCCATGATCAATTTATCAACTCATCTAATATCCATAATCAGTTATCAACTCATCCAATATCCATAATCAATTTATCAACTTGTCTAATATCCATAATCAATTTATCAACTCATCTAATATCCATAATCAACTCAGTGTTACTTTTTCTATTTTTATTAAATATTCATTTTTAATCACTAAGGTGTATTAGTTTCTTAATTTTTAAAATTGTACTGAAATTTATCTTGCACTCCTGAAATTATCAGATTTACATTATGTTTCTTCAAACAGAAAAATTGTTGTAATGCCAAAGCTGTTATTCTTATCACAGGTCACTTTCCTTACTATGGTTTAATAAGTAAATAGGCAAATAATTTCATGTACCATACCATGTTACTAGAGTGTGTAAGTAATTTCATGTACCATACCATGTTACTAGAGTGTGTAAGTAATTTCATGTACCTTACCATGTTACTAGGGTGTGTAAGTAATTTCATGTACCATACCATGTTACTAGGGTGTGTAAGTAATTTCATGTACCATACCATGTTACTAGGGTGTGTAAGTAATTTCATGTACCATACCATGTTACTAGGGTGTGTAATTTCATGTACCATACCATGTTACTAGAGTGTGTAAGTAATTTCATGTACCATACCATGTTACTAGGGTGTGTAAGTAATTTCATGTACCATACCATGTTACTAGGGTGTGTAAGTAATTTATGTACCATACCATGTTACTAGGGTGTGTATACTATTTAGTATCCATGGTTTCAAAAAAAAAAATTGCTAAAAGTCAAGGAATGTCTTGATATGTGCTGCTCTTCTTAACCAATCCAAGATCACAAAGAAATACGCCTAAACACCAAACTGATCACAGTTTTTATAAAAATGAAGCCTTTAGTGTTCACAACCTCAGTGAATCTTATTAACACGCATAGATGTTGCTCATGATTAAATTCATCGAAGAACTCGGAGACGTTAAGTTTACTCACCATGTCTGATCACCATCTGTTTGAAAATAAGTCACTTGAGCAGGGGTGGGGCAAAATACATCCTCGGGTGTGGCTTTAAAAAAATATCACTTATCTAGCCTGTGCCATGGAAGAAGTTGCTGATGCCTATTCTAGAATGTTGCTACGCAATTGTTGAAGGATGATGGATGCTGGACCATATCATAAGCTCACTTCAATGAACCTTATTTTGACCAGTCCTGACCCTATGCTATTGTTTTCTTTTTCTGCGGATAATTAAACTCAAGGTTCACTTCAATGAACCTTATTTAAATTAGTCCTGACCCTATGCTATTGTTTTCATTTTCTGCTGATAATTAAACTTGATTCTCACTTCAATGAACCTTATTTTGACCAATCCTGACCCTATGTTATTGTTTTCTTTTTCTGCTGATAATTAAACTCAAGGTTCACTTCAATGAACTTTATTTAGATCTGTCCTGACCCTATGCTATTGTTTTCATTTGCTGCTGATGATTAAACTCATGGCTCACTTCATGGCCCGACTGATTAAAATGCATTGATGAAGTAACTGTGTTCAGCTTTTAACTAAAGTTTTACTATTTAAAAGCAACTAATTCAACATGGTAAACAAGCTAAAGGTGATTTTCACAACAATAAGTATGATATTTACCTTTTTTCATTTTGTGGGCAAAGTTTTTTAGTGATGATTGTGCCAAATAGTAATAAAAGATCCAAGTTATTTTCATACACACTTTTCATTACATTGTATCTAAAGCTTGTTGTACACAGCTATGATAATTTGATAAACAATGCCCAAGTTGAAATCAAGAGGCACTTGACTTTTGTTTAAAAAGTTTCTTGAAAAAGGTTGTTTAAAATTAATTTCAGCTTTTGAAATTGCTTGCCATTATTGTTGGATTTCAGTCATTTAACATAGAAATCTAGATCTAACTGCACAGACTCAGATCTACGATTGCATAATGCATAGACAGATCTACGATTGCATAATGCATAGACAGATCTACCATTGCATAATGCATAGACAGATCTACCATTGCATAATGCATAGACAGATCTACCATTGCATAATGCATAGATAGATCTACCATTGCATAATGCATAGACAGATCTACCATTGCATAATGCATAGACAGATCTAGGTCTGTGCAGTTTAACAGAAATAATCAGTGAAATAAACAACACAGATCCAGATCAGCCAGTGCATTATGAGACAGCAGATTAGGGTTCGTATTTAATGGCAGGTTGGCATCATTTGTAGTAAAATGATAGACCCTCATATCAGGATGCTGTCAAGTTTTGTCAAATTCTGTTTACCAGTTTGTGAGAAGTTGTTTAAAAAAAAAAAATGAAAATTTTAGTAATGGCAGCTATGTTAATTAGTGGAGATCTGCATTTACAATTTAGAAAATACTGAAAGGTAAGAAAGCTTACTGTCAAATTTAGCCATATTCAGTTTAGTGGTTTTTGTAACGAAGTTGTTTAAATAATTTGTATACTTTCAGTAATAATGACGATGGATTAGTATAATTTGCATAAATTTGTAAAGTGCTTTTATGCCATGTTAGAAATTCATTAAGTAATGTTTGAAAAGCTTCTTAAACTTTGTTAGTAATGGTGACTACATATTGCCTCAGATCAGATTCATCTGTGCAAATTGGAAATGCATCATGCTTGAATGCTATCTCCAATGTTTGGCACATAGACATTTGTGAAACTAAAAAAAAGTCAATTCTTGACATATGCAGAGAGAGATGGATGACGCCTGATGGCTACAAGGCCCTACTTTAAGCTCTTTTAGCTTTACAGCCTGGTGAGCTAACAAGAGGCCAAGGTGGGCCTGAGATGTATCATTTGTTTGATATGATATCTACCTAACTGCCAAGTACTCTGGGCAAGTAGGACGCATTCTTTTGAAAATTCTTCCATATTAAAAATTGTTACATAGTTTTTCTGTTCTGTTGCATCTTTAACAGCACATCAACACTAAAAAAAGGCCTCTATGCTAGGATGCTTTTGATCAAAGCTGGTCAAATTATGCAGAGATGCTTTTAAAAATATTTGTTAAACGTTTTCCTATTTTAGTGATAGATGATGCATGCTGGACCATATCATAAGCTCAACTGGCCTTGCTGCCATGTGAACTAAAAGAAACTTATTCTGGCACTGAGAAGTTAAGAAAAGGCAAGAAATAATAATGGCTTTATTGGTGCTCCCTGCAGAACGCCAATACTACCTGCTTATTTTCGTCAAAGTAATTGACACTATAGGCATTAGTGGGGATGTAACTGGCAGGCGGTTGAACAGTGGTTGCCGCCACCACACTAGTTGCAGCATCAGGGGTGACAACCATCGGCACTTCATTGTTGTCACAACAGCAAAAGAGGGACCGGTTATTGTGCAAATGTAGGAAGCAAAAATTGAACATCACATGCAGGAGGTGATGGAAGCAAAAAAAGCACACGGACAGTTGAGGGAGCATGAAAATAAAAATAAAACAACAAAAAATGGATTAGCTTTGTGCTGGAAAGCAGAAAAGATATGGTTAACAGGCAAAAGTCTTAAAAAAATCATTCTCCATATATTTCATTCAAGGAAGCGTATAAATGTTAATATGCACTGAACTAAATCCATAATGCAAGGTGTATTTTAAGCATGAATATTATTAGTATTATTATTGCTGGTGAAATTTAAATTAGTACAAATGTGTTAGGAAAATTCACCCTTAAAACCTTACAAATGAATCAAGAAAAAGAACACGGGTTAAACAAATGAATACAACAATCATACAAGACAGGAAAGGATAGCATTAATTAAGACTGCTAAATCCCAACAGAGAAATGGAGGTAAAATGTTGAAAGTACACACTGAAAATATTTTCAACCTATGTAATTAAATCAAATACCAGACTGTAAACCTCTTAAGATTTGCATGGCATTAGGATGTCAACTTGTGGCATAAATGTACAAGTTAATTTAACAAGGTGTTTCAGCTCAAACACAAATCTTTGCACCAATGGGAGCATAACTGAATGAGCTGAAAATATACAAACTGGTATGGAGTAGCCAAAGTCACTAAAGCATGAAAGACAGGTCACAGTGACCTATTTTTATATGGATGAGTTACTCTTCTTGACATGTATTAATATCTATTTTCATAAATTTAATGTACGATATTAAGGATGTAATGAACAGCTGAAAACCAAATAAAAACAACACCCAAGCCTGAAAATTAGGTCACAGTGCATCCACTTGTTTCATTAATGTAGATGAAACAGGGTCATTCATAATAAACTCTTCGCTGATAAAGGAAAAGTCGCTCAAACTTATTAAAATTATGTCAGTGGCTTAATTGTCAGGTTTACCTTCAGTGACATGCATAGTTTCATAATTGTAGGTGAAATGTATCCAGAATAATGACAGTGAAATGAATAACTGAAAAGACTAATTTCTTTAGTTGGGTTAAAATGAGGTCACAGCGACCTTGTTCTGTTATGGAATGAGTGCTTACCTTGTTTTATGGTGTAACAGACAGAGCTTAAAAAAAAAAAAGTCACCACATAGTGAAATCTGGGTCATACTGACCTTGTCTAGGTATGGTCTTGGGTGCTGCAATAGTTCAGTAGGTACAGCATCAGGCTTGTAATCCAAGGGCATTGGGTTTGATACCCACACAGACCAATCAGCTACCTTGGGAAATTCAGTTTTGTCCCATTTACTCACCATGATATAGCCAATAATGTCGTTAAAAGTTTAGTTTCTAAATTAGATATAAACAAAGCCAGTGATATAGAAGACTAAGTGAATGATCTGCAGAAAATAAAATAAAAAATCACACAGGAAAATTAGGTCACAGTGACCTATATTTGGTATGATTAAGTTATCTGCCACAATATGCATCACATACCAATATCAAACAGTAAATGTGTAATGAACAGATAGCATGAAGATTCACAAGTCATTCAAGCATGACAATCATCTTACACTGTCCTAGTTTTGGTTTGGTTGATTGACTCCCTTTGAGATGCATCCACCTATCAATTCTTATGCATGTAGGTGAAATAGGGTCCAAAATATTGAGTGTTACGCACAGATAGCTGAAAATACAAAAGTCACTCAAGCATGAAAATTGGGTCATACTGACCTAATTTTGGTATGGTTGAGTTACTTACCTTGAGATGCATCCACATACCAATTGTCATGATTGTAGGTGAAATAGGGTCCAAGATATTGAGGGTGTAATGAACGAACAGCTGAAAATACAAAAGTCACTCAAGTGTGAAATCAGGTCACAGTGACCTAGAGTTGGTATGGTTGAGTTACTTTCGTTCAGATGTATCCACATATCATGAGTGTAGGTGAAGCAGGGTCCAATATATTGAGGGTGTATCAAATGAACAGCTAAAAATGCAAGTCTTTAAAGTGTGACGATTATGTAACAGTGACCTAGTTTTTGGCATGGTTGAGTTACTGTCATTAAGATGTATCCATATACCATATACCAATATGGTCCAAGATACTAAGGGTGGAATAAATGTGGTTGTAAATACAAAAGTCACTAAAGTGTGAATTTTTATATCCTGACCTAGTTTTATGTGGGTGAGTTACGCGCCCTGAGAAGCATCTTGCACCATTTGTTACGAGGATAATTAAAACAGAGGCAAGATATTAAAGGCATACTAAACAAATGAACACTCACACAGACACACACACATGCATGCTATATTCCCTCTAAACTCTGTTCACAAGGGGATATAATTTAACAATCTTCAGGAAAATTCTATTGCACTAAGCAGATATTATGGAAATGAAAGCATGCAAGATCAACTACCAAAAAGGAGCTATTCTTTTCTTTTAGGCTGAACCACCTGTACATAGCGAATGCAAATCAATGAACTTGTATCCAGTTTGTTTTAAGTACTGTAAAACTGAATCTAGATCTGGTTTGTCATGAGTAATGTAAACTGAATTTGTGTCAGGTTTGTGATGAATACTGTAAACTGAACCTAAATCAAGTTTTTGTTAGGAGTACTGTAACTGAGTTGTATCACATTTGTTAGGAGTAGTGTAAATTGAACACATACATGGTTTTGTTAAGACTACTGTAAACTGAATCTGTATCAGGTTCGTTAGGAGTATGATAACTGAATTTTGTATCAGTTTTATTAAAATTATTAATTTGAATTTGAATCAGGTTTTTGCTAGTAGTACAGTAGACTGAATTTTGTATCAGGTTTGTTAGGAGTATGGTAAACTAAATTTGTATCAGGTTTGTTTGGAGTTTGGTAAACTGAATTTTCTAAGGCTCATACTCATGGTTATAACAAATATTAAGAGGTTTACATGTACATGAATATGAAATATCTGTTGTGCAACAAAAGACTGTGTTGAACATTTATACAATAAAGGCTGTATATACCTGTGCATAATGGGATTAAACAGCACAGACCCAAATCTGTCAGTTAAAACAATGCCAACAGCTCAGGGTCTGTAGTCATTACAAGAAATCATAAAGCAAACAGTCTACTTTGATCTCCCAGCACAGCATACAATGGCAAATGCTATACTATTAGGGGTGGGTTATTATTTAGCAAATAATGTAAATGGGTCTACAGGCCATGATTCCATGAAAGTTTGTCAGAAAACTGACTCTGACCAAGGTCTTGTTAAAGTAACGAATCATAACAAATTTGGTTTTTATTCACGAAGTGCATCAAAAGTTAATGCGCAGAAACCAAACTAGCCACTGCATGTCTTTACTTTTACATACTGTCAGTGCTTAGGCAGCATTTTGTCACAATCATCTGTAATTGCATGTATTTACCTTTACATACTTGTCAGTGCTTACATAATTCTTTGTCACAAGTATTTTTCAGTTTTTACATTAACACACTGTCAATGGCAGAAATTTGGTTTGCTCATGGCACAAAAAGACATAGGTTATTGAGTACCAAGGCAACTGGATTAAGTGCTTTGCCGAAGGAAACACCACAGCAGCTAGACCAGTCTGATTTGACTGTAGGATTCAAACCCACGCCCTACTGGTCAAATGTCAATCATGCTTACCACTCAGCTACATGGCATCTGCAGTCAAGGTGATGTTGTAGCATATTCACTTGGAAAATTAAGCAAGGAAATACAATTCTGCGCCATTACTGAATGGATCACATTTACGTTGAGTAATTAGAAAGCTATCTTTTTGATGTAGCTGTTGATACAGTGACCCCTCATTGTAATGGTGCCTTACTCATGATATGGCAATGAATCCAACTGAACGGCTGAAATTTGTTTTATAATTGTCAAAAAAATATTTTCAGTAAATTTTAGTTATTGGTGAATTAGAACCAATTATAATGTGAATTTACATCATTCAAGATCATATTTTCATATCTGTATGCTCTGATAATGATATACAATTCTGCCATGCTCAAATATTAGAACAATCATTTTTTTAAAAATACACAACATTACAACAGGATGTCCAAATGGGGTGGAAGGAGGGCATTTGACAACAGCAATGGGTATTTATTGCATGACTAAATTAGTTTTATCCCCAGCATATTTCAGTAGAAGCAATAACTTACCGATTTATAATGTGCATCTGAATTTGTTAGGTGAGTGGGTAGGCTGATGTGTTAAAATGATCAAAACACAAGGAGATATCCAATTTATATTAATTGCTGGTGTTCTTCTGTTGTGCCTTAACTATGGGTCCAAGAGAACAAATGTCAGTGCTAATGAGCAGAAGTTGAAAAAGGTGAAGCAAAAATGCCGCTTTCATGATGTCCTCCATAGAAAAATGGTTTAGATAGTCCCTTGAGGTGGCAACGGATCAAACCACACAAGCTTTTTAGTTTCACATGGAAATGATAATCTCCAGTAATTGTAGACTAGGAATCACTATGGGTGATCCCAGTAGACACGAGAGAGAAAAAAATATCATAATTGCCATTAAACCCGAGGTGTCAACAGACAATGCATGAATCAAACTGCATCTCCTTGTAGATGCCAAAGTGGGTCTTGAGTGCGAGGACCTAATAAGAAGTCTCTTTCACTGGCTGATTACTGGGTTTTGCTTATAGACCAAAAACACAGGTCTCTGAAGCTCAAACTATCTACTGAGATCAGCAAATCTGAATTAATTACTTTTGTGTGTTTAACAACCTTATTCGTTCACTATGAATAATCCTTCCACATGGTCCACTAGTGCATCTGCTAAGTCTATGCTGAAACAGTAATCTGCCATGGTGGAATGTAAGAAGGGCAACATTTTCAATTTGAACAAGATGTGGGTCTTTCAGTCAAGCCTCCAAGTTGATATCACCATCAATGCAAGGAGAAGTAGCAACAGCAAAACTTCTAAAGCAGATGTCAAGGCAGCCATTTTGCATGTATGATTAGCACCATTTCGATTTATGACCAGAGTATCATAATGGGAGAAAACCTTGTGTGGATGCAGCTTTCATACTTTGAGGAGTGGAGATGATATTTTCAAGATGACCAACATGGATGTTGAGGGTCAATATGCATCATCTTCCTATAGGGTCAACTAGATACTATTAGAACCCTTCTGACGAAAACTCCATATTAACAAACATTTAGGAGGAATAGCAATAACAAGATTTTCAAGATGGTCACCATAGTGGACATACTGGACATCAGATCAGTACCATTAGTTGACTTTTAAGATAAGCATCTTATCATGGCACTCCTCCAAGTAGTTCAGGAGGTGTAGCAAAAACAAATGTCTAACCCCAAAGTTCTTTTGGTATATGACCTGTAGAGCTAAAAACAAAATGATTCTGAAATGGGATTAAATTACTAAATTAGACTAATTTTGATCAAGAGCTTCGTAAATCCTGAACTGCTGGTGCATTATGTTACAGCAATATCTGGGTCTATACTGTATGTAACTGGACATTCAGTGCCCACAGGTCAGTACTTCTTAAATTTAGCCAAACTCTGCCATTTAATCTCTAGATAGTTACTACTACAAATTACAACACACAATTAAAATTGTACATCACAAAGTGTGCACTGAATAATTCGAAAGGACTGCAAAAAAAAGTTCAAATGTGTGTCTGCTACAAAAGTCAGTAAGTTAAAAGGCTTGACCAAATATACTACCACCATTGTAATAAGAAGAAATGAACTGAATGTTTATAAAAAAAAATTACTTACACGTCACCGGGATGAACTGCTGTTGCTGTAGCTGCATTAACTGCTGGTATGTTGCCATGTTAGCATTTGGTTGATACACGGGAAGGCCGCTTTTTGCATCAGCAATGGCCACTCTTTTGTATGGATATACACCAGGGATGCCTGCAGTCTGTGAGGTTGGAGAAACAAAATAACAAAATAAATTTGGTGAAGGAAGCCTAGGCAAGGAATGAGACATAAAAAAGGCAAAAAGCAGACTACCAAATAATGAACAAGTGAAATGACTTACTAGATTCGTCTAAGTATATTGTTAGTTTTAGAGTGGATACAGAAATGGTATATAATAATATAGGATAAGATAGAAAAGATACATCAATTCTTTACATAGCTCTTTTAGAAAGAGAATGGTCTGAATAGATGACATAAACCAAACATTAAGCATATGCAAATGTGATTAATCAAACAAACAGGAATATAAGCCCATCTCCCATATTAATAATAGTACGAACTGTCTGTTAAATATCAAATTAAATGTATGAAATTTTCAAACTCAGGCACACAAGTTATATGTCTATAAGTCTAATTAAATATTTCTCTTTTTATTTTTTTTCTCTAAATCTCCATCTTTTGCAGAATCACATGACAAACATTTTTAAAAAAAATAAAATTTTCCAATATCCTCCTCCCTCCCGTTTTGATTTGGGAAATTTGGACACGGTCAATAGATTAAAGCAATTCAATTCAAAACAGCAATCATGCATAGCGTGTACCCATACAGCTTGTGAAATGTTGGAAATCAAATCACCAGAACACGTGTAGAAAGAATGAAACAAATCTACAAGCAGAAAAAGATAGCATATTATTTCCTTATTGTTGTCATGTGACTGTGCAAAATTCTTCTTAAGCGACTACAGCTACATGCAAAAGCTTGATGGGAATAGTACCAGAACGAGATCGTCGGCAGGGTCACGAGGTCGCTTCTTTCCAGTCAAGACCTCTACCACTTGCGGCTAATTAGTATGCGAGCACATGGCGATTGGCCGATAAATGGCGGCAATGGCGGGGAGTGGCGGCACATGACAACAGCAAGCACAGCAAGGCATGATGGGTAATGAAAATAAAAAAAGTAACAGCACCATCGGTAAAAAAGTTCAATCCAACATGCATAGAAAATATCCATACAATCGTTTTACGAGTATATACGCAGATCACAGAGGAGAGCTGAAGTAGTAAATACTAGTATACTATGGAGTGATATTATCAATCAAGCTGAAATATAGTAATGTATAAGTGTGCCAGAATGATATACACTGGCAGGCATGTTTCTCATAATGCAGAGATATCCAGTATCTATATAATGCAAGGTTAAAACAGAATCTATTATGTATCAAGGTGCTGCAATTCCCACTTAGCAAAGCTAGGTTCTGATTTGTTGTTTCACAGCACAGCAACACAAGAAGGTTATACAGTGCCAAGGTCACTGGAGTAACTGGAGTAAAGTGCCCTGCCTTAGAACACACCATAGTAGCTTCCCTGAGCTGATCCATTGGTAGGATTTCAACCTACATCCTTTCAATTGGTAGTCTGGGACACTACCCACCTACCTCCATTACTCATCTCCTACACTGTGTGGAATATGTATTGGACTTGTTCTACATCACTGAGCCTGCAAGGGGGAGTGCAGCGGGTCTAAATATGTATACTAAAGATATATGGCACTAAGTCCTTTTTATGATGGTGTGAATTCCGGCCACTAATTCAAATGCCTTTTGTGCTGTGCAAGCATTATAAAGCAGATAGTGTGACAATGTTTATATAGTCTTTACCGTCTATTTAAATAACAGTCTGATTAAGTTATATGGCCTTTAGTGTCTTGTTAAAATCACAGACTGATTAAGTTATATGGCTTTTAGCGTCTTGTTAAAATCACAGACTGATTACAGTTATATGGCTTTTAGCGTCTTGTTAAAATCACCGACTGATTAAGTTATATGGCTTTAAGCGTCTTGTTAAAATCACAGACTGACCATATTATATGGCCTTTTAGTGTCTTGTTAAAATCACAGACTGACCATATTATATGGCCTTTTAGTGTCTTGTTAAAATCAGACTGATTACAGTTTTATGGCTTTTAGCGTCTTGTTAAAATCACAGACTGACCATATTATATGGCCTTTTAGTGTCTTGTTAAAATCACAGACTGACCATATTATATGGCCTTTTAGTGTCTTGTTAAAATCACAGACTGACATATTATATGTCCTTTTAGTGTCTTGTTAAAATCACAGACTGATCAAGTTATATGGCTTTTAGCATCTTGTTAAAATCACAGACTGACCATATTATATGGCCTTTTAGTGTCTTGTTAAAATCACAGCCTGACCATATTATATGGCCTTTTAGTGTCTTGTTAAAATCACAGACTGACCATATTATTTGGCCTTTTAGTGTCTTGTTAAAATCACAGCCTGACCATATATGTATGGCCTTTTAGTTTCTCACTACAATCACAAAGGACTGCTCCAGTGGCTTTGTGGCTAGAACATCTGCCTTGGATGCAGAAGGTCATGGGTTTGATTCCCGGTTAAGTCATACCAAAGACGTATAAAAATTGCACTAAATGCTGCCTTGCTTAGCGCTCAGCATTTAAGAAGTTAGTGCTAGGACTGGTTGGCCTGGTGTCAGGATAACGTGACTGGGTGGAACATTATTTTACTTGTCTGTGGCATGATGTCCCAGTGCTAGATATCACTTTAAACTGTTTCACTGCAGATATTGTAGCGATATGATTGAAAAATTGTTAAAGCTACATTAAAAATCGAAATCACACACACACACAATCATATAGCCTGACTGTTTGTATGGCCTTTAGTGTCTCGGTACAATTACATAGACTGACCACAGATAATCATAGAGTGACCATGTTTATATAGCCTTTAGTGTTTCATTATGAACACACATAACTGATCATGTTATATGGCATTTAGTGCATTGTTACAATCATATAGTGTTACACAGACTAACCATGTTATATAGACTTTTAGTGTCTCGTTACAATCACCGACTGACAATGATTATCTGGCATTTATTGTCTTGTTATAATCATACAGACTGACCATGTTATATGGCATTTAGTTTCTCATTATGATCACATAGATTGACCATGTTATATGGCATTTAGTTTCTCATTATGATCATGTACATTGACCATGTTATATGGCATTTAGTGTCTCATTATGATCACGTAGACTGACCATGTTATATGGAATTTAGTGTCTCATTATGATCACGTAGATTGACCATGTTATATGGCATTTAGTGTCTCATTATGATCACATTGATTGACCATGTTATATGGCATTTAGTGTCTCATTACGATCACATAGACTAACCATGTCTATATGGTCTTTAGTGTCTCATTACAATAGACTAACCATGTCTATATGGCCTTTAGTGTCTCATTACAGTAGACTATCCATGTTATATGGCCTTTAGTTTCTCATTACAATTGAATAACCATGTCTATATGGCATATGTTGGACATAATAGTTTGTTTTATTGTTTATTATCCTGTGCTGCATAAAGGCACACAATAAAAATGTCTGGTCATAGTGTTTGATCACTGAGCAGGGTGTGAAATTAAAAAATAGAGCCAACTTGTCCATACAAATTTCTGTATGAAAATGAAAATTTTGTATTAAAAGAAAGGTTTAGACATGGGGTATGCCTGCAACAAAATCAAATATACAATTATTATTGCAATTTTCTGAAAAGATAAGTGTAAACAAGATGTCCACAACTGCTGCAAAATAAAGCAGAAAGTTTGGTGAATCTCTGACATCTGATGTAAATTTGTTCGCATAATTCTGGTCTCTCTTCACAAATTGTCTTCCTGACTCCACGATCCTGATCACATGACACATCATGTGATGGTTGTGTATTACATTACATGGGGAAATGTATACTTATCTGTGCTGGTCTCCGTGGCAACAAAGCATCCTAGAATGTGAGGTTCAAGCTGTCTAGGAGAAAACTAAGTAAAAGCATAAGCAAAAACATTAAAATGAAAAAATTAAATTCAAGCAAGTATTGAGTATATAAATATAAAAGCAAACCAGTTGTGGTATGTATATATGAATATATATATATATATATATATATGTATCTATCAATCAGTCAATCAATTAATCAATCACAAGACCATGCCTGGGTCACTGACTTGGCCTGAAGCTCAAGATTCTTTGCTGCCTGCCAATACAGCAATCTAGAAGGCTGAAAAATGTGATAACCTTAAAATCTTTCGGCAATTTTTTTAATGAAGACTGAACAAGACCCCCTCCCACAATTTTTCTTTTGGAATTTTGGTACACGTGTTTCGTGTTGCAAGTTGGAAAAGTAAGCAAATGTTTAGGAGCAAAGGTGAAGATTGAAATTTAGCGTCTACAAGCACAAGATGTTGGTGAAGGGTCAGAGTATAAAATAAAAACAATGGCAAGTGCTTCAATCTACTGCCTTACACCAAAATGAAGAATGCATTAGCAGGAGCTGTAATCACAAGAATCTAGGGATGAAAAATCCAATACTAAAGGAACTAATGGCATCTAATACTTTGATTTAGAGATAATCAAAAATTCTGAAGTTGAAGGTGGAAGTTTGGTTCTGTGCAAGTCACAAGGTAGGCTTAGTCTAAAAAGCTAGCAAAAGCTGATAGCTTTACAGTACATACTGCAGAGTTTCTATGTTCACAGGGAAAAGGGATGGCTCTGCTTTTAAATGTGAAGGTGGAAGGGAAGGGACTTTTAAGAAAAAGGTTCAGAGAGAAAATCACTGAGATTAAAGAACAAGACGATTCCAGGATCCCACAAGGTCATAAAGGTGTCCAGAAAAATAGGTCACTGTGCTACTTGCTTGAGAAAGGATTAGCATTATCTTCTACTGTCCAGAAAAGTAGGTCACTGCTACCTGTTGGAGAAAGGATTAGCCTCATTTTCTACTGTTTAGGATTTAAGAGGGAAATAATAAAGCTCTATGCTAGGTCAAGTGAAGTCACCCATTAAGAGTCAGGTAACAGATGAGTGGCTCAGAGGTGCTAATTAGCATCTTACAAATACCATGGCAACCAAAAAAAGTTTTGTGGCAAAGATATTGTCTTTTTAACGTTAATTTCTACACCTTTTTTAAAATGTCATAATAAGAGTCTAATTACCAAAAAAAAAAGAAGAGACAATTTTCGTTTTTTTTATGTTGTCAAATGGAAGTAAAAAACTAGTTTTATGGCTAAAAAAGCTATTTTTCTACATTTTCTTGCAAAATCACTAATTTTAGTAAAATGCATCATTTCAAATTTGTTATAGTTATGAGTTAAGTGTTCAAAATCCAAATCTTGTAAAATCAAGTGTTATGCCAAAGAAAAAAAAATGTTTTGAAAAATTGGTTTTGATGCATTATTTCATAATAACTTGATGCTCTTTAATTGCATGGGAAAGCCCATTAAGATAGCTTATTACAGTTGACATGGAATTTGTAGTAGGTAAAAGTTATGTATAAAATAAACTGCCAGAAAACAAAATGCTGCAAGAATAAGGTCATTGTTCAGGACTAAACTACCGGTAATGTTTATTTTATTTGGAAATATAATTTTCTCAAAATAATCTTACTGAGATGATCTGATAATGACATGTTTATTGAATATACTCTTACTGTCAAAAGAAATAAAGCCCAATAATTGTATTTATCAAAGGAAATTAATCCCAAAAACATCCATGGTGTACTGTATCTGAGAAAAAACCCAAGAAAAGGTTGAACTATATATACACATAATTATGGAATTTTTTTATAATTATATATTTGTTAATAATTATCTTTTAAACTTTTCAGTTAATATATAGTTTGATAACTGACTTCTAAGCTTTGACATAAATTAATTTCTATCCTTTTTTCTGTCTTTATTGAAATTGATTAAACTACATTGAATTATTCTAATCATGATGACATGTGTTAGCTGCAACTACGGATGAAACTTGTCACGCAGGTAAACCATATCTACATGTGTATGTAACTCCTCAAAAAGTGTAGAACAAGAGCTGCCATCACAGAATGTACCAGCAGAATAGTGTTGTGTTTTATGTCTTACAGTACACAAGCACGTTGAAGGTTGTTTTGTGCTTCGCCAAGTAGAGACAATTAGATTGCCAAAGAAGACATCACAGTAGCTGATCGGGGCTTATTTAATGGTAAAAACTGACCCCATACCCTTCTGGTCACAAATCCAATTACCGAATCACTAAGCCCCCCGCCCCCCCCCCGGAAAAATGAGGTCTGCAGTGTTGTTTGAACACAGATCTGATGGCAATTATGTGATTACAGTCTGATGGCAATTTATGTAATTAAAATCTGATGGCAATTGATGTGATTAAAGTCTGATGGCAATGTATGTGATTAAAGTCTGATGGCAATTTATGCAATTAAAGTCTGATGGCAATTGATGTGATTAAAGTCTGATGGCAATTTATGTGATTAAAGTCTGATGGCAATTCAAGTGATTAAAGTCTGATGGCAATTGATGTGATTAAAGTCTGATGGCAATTCAAGTGATTAAAGTCTGATGGCAATTGATGCGATTAAAGTCTGATGGCAATTTATGCAATTAAATTCTGATGTCAATTTATGTGATTAAAGTCTGATGGCAATTTATGTGATTAAAGTCTGATGGCAATTCATGTGATTAAAGTCTGATGGCAAGATCTAGTCCTATGGTGTTTGATGTGAGTAGTACATATGGAAATATGACAACACCAAGTAGTAAACATTCATGCAAGAAAATTTCCAACATAGCTGAAGGTCACATGTCATCAAATGGGCCTGAACAATGACCTTGGACAGAATATAGAAGGTCAGTGAGTAGCGGATAATGTTCACAGTGTTTACATTGTCACATCTTTAAAATATTGTAATTCGTGACAAAAATTCTCATCATTATTATAAAAAAATTAGATTACATTTAAATTCTGAATGTTAATCTCCATTACAAATCATCATTCGAAATTAGAACTACAAAAAAGTCATTAAATGAAAAGTGTGTACCAAATAGCTGCACATTTGGTATCAATGACCAATGAAAATGTAGCTGTTTTATCACTATATACCAAAATGTTTACCAATTTTGATTTCATGTCAAAATATCTGTGAAAAATACCTGCTACTGAGTGCATGGCAAAAGTGTACATTTGATCAAGCAGGAAGGTTTGTGATGAGAGACAGACAGACAGACGACCCTACCAGAGCTTGAGCTTGCGCAGCAGCAGCAGTAGCAGCAGCGTTAGCTCGTTGCTGATTGGCTTTGATCTGGGCTTGAAGGTGAGGAGGTGGGTGAAAATATCGACACGAATCCCGTGTACACTTCCCCTTTATGTAATCCATACACACCGTTACACAGTTATCACTTGTCTCGATGGTTACATTATCAGGAGGGTGAGCATAGCGACATTCACTAGGTTGTCGCGTACAAGTACCTCTTTGAAATTCACGACATACCTGCAAAGAGTGGAGAAAAAGGCAAAGAGGAGTGGGTTAGTACATACAATTGGCTGTATGCGATAGCGGTGTAAGAGTTGTGTGTTTTGTAAATCTTCAAAAGTGCAGCGAATGAATAAAATCTTTTGGGTGCAAGTTCTACTATTAAGTATTGCATGTGAAGCCAATGGCAGATGTTGATTAATGCAAGATTATTTGAATCAGCTGCACACATGTTAAACATGGTCTACTTCAGTGAAACTAAACCGCTCCCTTGAAAACTCGTGTCAGTAGAACTCATGAGCCTGCTGGGGCCAAGGGTGGATCCCAATTTATTTCTAGGACATTCCAAAAGAATTGACCCTTTAATTGTTGAACATAAAATAGACCCTGATCAAAATTGACCCTGATCTGCCAGGGTGTAATAAAGTTTGCAGTTAGATTCATCATATAGGCCAGTAGAAATGGTACGTCCCACAAACCACAATTATAATGTAGGTATTGGGGGAAAATCCAAAAATTTAAATCAATTTCATCAATTGTTTTAATCAACTAAAACGAGAAACATTAATTATAAAAGAAAACAAAAAAAAAACTATCTTGATAAGGAGACTAGTTCAGAGCAGATTAAAAAAGAATATAGAGTTCTAGGGTCCTTTAAAAAAAAAACGTTTCACTGCTGCCAATAATGAATGAGTAAATGTAATGGATGCCAGGTAACTCTGTTTGCTTGATAGATTTAGTGGACAGCATCTACACAGGACTGACTTGTCTGACATGTGCTAATTAGGTTGGTTCTATGGTTTCAAGAAACAATTAGTTTGTATGAAATGAATAGTATCCATGTTCCTAATGGAATGTCAATTCAATAGATGCTTTGCCCACCTCAACATGTTTTCCAGTCCACTAAACAGGTTCACATTTAATTTTGGTCACCGAGTGGTCATTTTGGTGACTTGTCATTTCCAATATTGCACTTTCAGGCTACCCTTTTTCTGACAGAAGACACAGCCTCCCACACCCAATTCATAATTGTTCTTTTTCTTGCTCCTGGATGAGCATATATTTCTGGTTGATCAATTCTAAGTTAAAACAGAAACATTTGTTTGGCACACCACAGATGTCACTCAACCATTGCTGATTCAATCTACATTTGAAAACCAATCTGAACTAAAACTGTACCAAGAACCACTGCCTAATTCATCTGACTGTTAATCTACATTTGAAAACCAATCTAAACTAAAACTGTACAAGAACCACTGCCTAATCCATCTGGACTGTTAAATGGTCAACATCTAGGCAGTCTTCACTATGTAACAAAACCTAGTTTTAGCTTTAGAATGTCGTGATGTCATCATATTCTTTTTTTAAAACTGTAAATAGATCACACTAATTCTCCATTATAGGAAAGAACTACAGTAGCTATAAAAAAAAATGCTCGACTTGTAACCCATGGGGCGTGGGTTTAAAATTTGATTGGGATAGCATTTGGAAATGTTATCAGTTGCTGATACAAGGTCATCATTCAATTTAGCAATTACTTTCAGGTTTATTAAAGTGAAAAACTTCATTCCAAAGCTATCATTTCAAAACAAGGACTATCACGAACAAGAAATGTCAAACTTATCTGACATGTTATTAAAAAAAGTGGAGTGGGAATTCCAAAGCTTGGCATAACCCGAACCATTATTGGTGTCTAAATATTGCAATTTGACTAATTATTTCCATTTGTATCCTTTATGTGAACTACAAACTGGAACAGAAATCATTTTCTTGATTTGATGTGAAATAAAACTCTTTGGATTGTCTCATGTTACTATATTTTATCCCTTTTTTGGATCATCCCATGTATGTATGTGTGTGTATACAAAATGAGAGAGAGAGAGAGAGAGAGAGAGAGAGAGAGAGAGAGAGAGAGAGAGAGAGAGAGAGAGAGAGAGAGAGAGAGAGAGAGAGAGAAAGAGAGAGAGAGAAAGAGAGAGAGAGACTTTTTCACAAGTAGTAATTATTAATTAGTAAATAGTAAATGAAACAGAACCTGAATGTTAGTTTTTTTTTACTCTATGGTCTTACTGCCTTACATTATACTCAAGACATGGTCTTACTGCCTTACATTATACTCAAGACATGGTCTTACTGCCTTACATTATACTCAAGACATGGTCTTACTGCCTTACATTATACTCAAGACAGGGTCTTACTGCCTTACATTATACTCAAGACAGGGTCTTACTGCCTTACATTATTCTCAAGACAGGGTCTTACTGCCTTACATTATACTCAAGACATGGTCTTACTGCCTTACATTATACTCAAGACAGGGTCTTACTGCCTTACATTATACTCAAGACAGGGTCTTACTGCCTTACATTATACTCAAGACAGGGTCTTACTGCCTTACATTATACTCAAGACATGGTCTTACTGCCTTACATTATACTCAAGACAGGGTCTTACTGCCTTACATTATACTCAAGACAGGGTCTTACTGCCTTACATTATACTCAAGACAGGGTCTTACTGCCTTACATTATACTCAAGACAGGGTCTTACTGCCTTACATTATACTCAAGAAATGGTCTTACTGCCTTACATTATACTCAAGACATGGTCTTACTGCCTTACATTATTCTCAAGACATGGTCTTACTGCCTTACATTATACTCAAGACATGGTCTTACTGCCTTACATTATACTCAAGACATGGTCTTACTGCCTTACATTATACTCAAGACATGGTCTTACTGCCTTACATTATACTCAAGACATGGTCTTACTGCCTTACATTATACTCAAGACAGGGTCTTACTGCCTTACATTATACTCAAGACAGGGTCTTACTGCCTTACATTATACTCAAGACATGGTCTTACTGCCTTACATTATACTCAAGACATGGTCTTACTGCCTTACATTATACTCAAGACAGGGTCTTACTGCCTTACATTATACTCAAGACAGGGTCTTACTGCCTTACATTATACTCAAGACATGGTCTTACTGCCTTACATTATACTCAAGACATGGTCTTACTGCCTTACATTATACTCAAGACATGGTCTTACTGCCTTACATTATACTCAAGACATGGTCTTACTGCCTGACATTATACTCAAGACCTATTCTTACTGCCTGTCAAAAGTGATCAATTTCCAGTTCTTTGCCGTCTGCTGATGAATACACAAAGCTAAAGGTTACAAATGAACAGTGAAAGCCAAAGGCTACTATTGAATAATCAAGTTAAAGTCTACTTTTGAATAATCAAATTAAAGGCTACTATTGAATAACCAAGTTAAAGTCTATTTGTTGAATAATCAAATTAAAGTCTACTTTTGAATAATCAATTTAAAGGCTACTATTTAATAATCAAGTTAATGTCTATTTTTTAATAATCAAGTTAAAGTCTATTTGTTGAATATTCAAATTAAGGGCTACTATTGAATAATCAAGTTAAAGTCTATTTGTTGAATATTCAAATTAAAGGCTACTATTGAATAATCAAGTTAAAGTCTATTTGTTGAATATTCAAATTAAAGGCTACTATTGAATAATCAAGTTAAAGTCTATTTGTTGAATATTCAAATTAAGGGCTACTATTGAATAATCAAGTTAAAGTCTATTTGTTGAATATTCAAATTAAAGGCTACTATTGAATAATCAAGTTAAAGTCTATTTGTTGAATATTCAAATTAAAGGCTACTATTGAATAATCAAGTTAAAGTCTATTTGTTGAATATTCAAATTAAGGGCTACTATTGAATAATCAAGTTAAAGTCTATTTGTTGAATATTCAAATTAAGGGCTACTATTGAATAATCAAGTTAAAGTCTATTTGTTGAATATTCAAATTAAAGGCTACTATTGAATAATCAAGTTAAAGTCTATTTGTTGAATATTCAAATTAAAGGCTACTATTGAATAATCAAGTTAAAGTCTATTTTTGAATAATCAAGTTAAAGTCTATTTGTTGAATATTCAAATTAAGGGCTACTATTGAATAATCAAGTTAAAGTTTATTTGTTGAATATTCAAATTAAAGTCTACTTTTGAATAATCAAATTAAAGTCTATTTGTTGAATATTCAAATTAAGGGCTACTATTGAATAATCAAGTTAAAGTCTATTTGTTGAATATTCAAATTAAAGTCTACTTTTGAATAATCAAAGTAAAGTCTACTTTTGAATAATCAAGTTCAAGTATACTTTTGAATAATCAAGTTCAAGTATACTTTTGAATAATCAAGTTCAAGTCTACTTTTGAATAATCAAGTTCAAGTATACTTTTGAATAATCAAGTTCAAGTATACTTTTGAATAATTAAGTTCAAGTATACTTTTGAATAATCAAGTTCAAGTATACTTTTGAATAATCAAGTTCAAGTATACTTTTGAATAATCAAGTTAAAGTCTACTTTTAAATAATCAAGTTAAAGTCTATTTGTTGTATATTCAAAGTTCACTTCTGAAAAAGTTGTATAACAGTTTTTCTCAAAACTGTTAATAACTACACAACAATTTATCTTTGCACATTTACTAGCAAATATCTGTATATAACAGAAAACCAAGAGTGATTAGTCTTGCAAAATAATTCGGCTCACCTTCTAATAATAAGACTTATTATTATAGTTATTATTACTACAGTACAGTAAAAGTTGTCTTCTCATGACAGATTTTTTTGAGATTGCCTTTAATTTAAAAAAAAGTGACAATTGATGATTACAAGCCTTTATATTATTGTCTTTTGCAAAAATTCTATTAATACCATTATTATTTGTACTTTTCACTTGGAATATTTTATTAATTATTTTTGTTTTACTCTTTCTAATCCACTTTATCAACTTCAAATACAATGAATTCGCTAATATTCAAATATAATGAATTCATTCTTAATTGTTCAGTGATTCAATGAGTTTTCATGGCTGGTACAAACCAATGTTTAATTTTAAGATTAAATGAACAGTGTTTTTAAAAAATAAAAACAAAAGGGAACGGTTCATAAGTCCATGAATTCATGTACTTATGAAAATATTTTGTTTTCTTTTTCTTATAATAATCTGTAGAGAATTGCAAGTGTTAACCTGAAGCACAGAATTCAATTCAGTTTTTTCTACTATCCCCCCCCCCTCCAAAAAATTTATATTGCTAAGCGTTTGAAACTGTCTGTCTGCCTGGATATTATTGTATATAGTCACTTACAAATTAAGTCCAGCTCTGACCCAAAGGGCATTATGATATGGCAGATTATTATATTTGTTGTTTGCAATTTAACTCTGTTTATAAGCAAGTATATACAGTTTGTTATATTAGACAACTTGATCTCAGATTGAAAAATATATTGAAAACAAAATAAGGACCTCAGTTTGTAAATTAATGACAGTACAACATTATGATTAATTAGCCATGAAAATATTGTGTTGGTTTAAAAGAAAAATTTCATTGATCAAGTTGTTTCACCAATGCATAAATTTTGACAAATGGTTTGAATAAAATGGCAGGCCATTATTGACTGGCAAACCTCATTTACCCTGTTGGGAAACGATTCCCATTAAAACACATTGGTCTCATTGGAACATGTCTGTTACAATTATACAACAATTCCCCTTAATAAAGCAAAAGACTACATTATCTCTTTCCATTATCTCCTTCATAAAAATACCGAAGTATATTTGGTTCTAATGATTACATTACTAGACAATTAATTCAGTTCCTATAATGTATCTCCAGATCAATCTATTTTTTATGATGACATTTCTTGCATTTTTCAGTAATGCTTAAAATTCCCTAACAATAGTTCCCGGAAATGGGCTAACAATATTTCCTGGAAATGGGCTAACAATAGTTCCTGGAAATGGGCTAACAATAGTTCCTGGAAATGGGCTAACAATAGTTCCTGGAAATGGGCTAACAATAGTTCCTGGAAATGGGCTAACGATAGTTCCTGGAAATGGGCTAATTTTCAAAAGGAAAAAGAGGATTTTCAGGAGCTTACAATGGATCAGTTTATCGGTACTTGATTGTTTTTAACTGCTGATTGATTCAAAATATACCAGATATTCATTTTAAATTCCAATTTGGTTTCCTTGTAGAGTCAACATCTTTACAAGGCACATGTAAAAGCAGTATAAAATTATTTGATCCGACATTTGACCTTGAACTAGACATCAAGGAAACAACATTACTATTACTAAAATTGTTTTAGAAACTGTCAGAATGTCAACATTTGCAAAGTTTACATTATTTAGAAAAATCCCATGTTATTGTCAAGGCATCTGGAAAAATCCCACTTTATTGCCATGACATTATTTGGAAAGATTCCACATTATTGACACTGCATAATTTGGAAAAATCCCACACATCTGACATGGCATAATTGGGAAAAATCCCACATCATTGACATGACATAAAAAATGTGTGTGTGTGGCTGGCTGTGTCATTGAATTTATGACTATGCAAATAGTATGAAAATGTGGGTGGGGTGCAATCGGCTGGCTTTACCATTAAATTTATGACTACAACTAGTGTGAAAGAAGGGAGGAGGGGTGCAACTGGCAAGATGTCATTAAATTTATGACTCTATGCAAATATTAGGAAATGGGGGAGGGGCCTACAATCATTTGAGCCCTGACCAACTTAAGTGAACATTATCAACTAACGTATGATTGGTATCGTCACATGCATTGTATCTGCAGAAATTCGTAAGTACATTGTATTATATTTAACAAAGAATAGATGCATCCTTTAACATGGATATGGGATAGCAAGGGGTCTGAAGTGAGAAATAGAATACATGCCAGATCATAATAAACTTCTGACCTCTCTGTTGTACTACTAGAAACACCATTTCCAATAAATCTTGAGATCTTGTTAAGAAAATAAAACGAGAGAGAGAGAGAGAGAGAGAGAGAGAGAGAGAGAGAGAGAGAGAGAGAGAGAGAGAGAGAGAGAGAGAGAGAGAGAAATATATATATATATAGCTGAGACTTTGATATATGCCCATAACCTCTAGCTTACATAAACAGTCATGCTTTGCTTAATAAATGTATAAAACTATTTTTCACAGAAGCGCTTAATAAGTAAAAGTGACCAGAGATAACAACCATTGCAAAAATTATTTCTTTGACTGACAACAGCTAGAGTGGTTTAACACTGCTGTATGTGAGCTCATTAGGTTAAAACGATTAAGTTAAGGCTTCTTACAGAGCTTACAGTAGGATAGGCCTGATGCACTCTCCTGCACATTATAAAATGCAACTAATTGATGAAGGAATTGCATGTTGTACAAGGCAACAATGACTGTAACACTATTCATATAAAATGCAACTTATTGGAGACAGGAGCTGCAATTGTACAAGGCAACAATGACTTAACACCATTCATATAAAATACAACTAATGGATGTAGGAATTGCATGTTGTACAAGGCAACAATGTAACACTATTCATATTAAATGCTTTTGATTGTAGCACATTTCATATTAAATACATGTGACTAGCAGTTTATATTAAATAAATGTGACTGTAACACTGCCCATATTAAATAAATGTGACCGTAACACTGTCCATATTAAATACATGTAACTGTAACACTATCCATATTAAATAAATGTGACTGTAACACTATCCATATTAAATAAATGTGACTGTAACACTGTCCATATTAAATAAATGTGACTGTAACACTGTCCATATTAAATACATATAACTGTAACACTGTCCATATTAAATAAATGTGACTGTAACACTGTCCATATTAAATACATGTAACTGTAACACTGTCCATATTAAATAAATGTGGCTGTAACACTGTCCATATTAAATACATGTAACTGTAACACTGTCCATATTAAATAAATGTGACTGTAACACTGCCCATATTAAATAAATGTGACCGTAACACTGTCCATATTAAATACATATAACTGTAACACTGTCCATATTAAATAAATGTGACTGTAACACTGTCCATATTAAATACATGTAACTGTAACACTGTCCATATTAAATAAATGTGGCTGTAACACTGTCCATATTAAATACATGTAACTGTAACACTGTCCATATTAAATAAATGTGACTGTAACACTGTCCATATTAAATACATGTAACTGTAACATTGTCCATATTAAATAAATGTGACTGTAACACTATCCATATTAAATAAATGTGACTGTAACACTGTCCATATTAAATACATGTGACTGTAACACTGTCCATATTAAATAAATGTGACTAACACTATCCATATTAAATAAATGTGACTGTAACACTGTCCATATTAAATACATGTGACTGTAACACTGTCCATATTAAATAAATGTGACTAACACTATCCATATTAAATACATGTGACTGTAACACTGTCCATATTAAATACATGTAACTGTAACACTGTCCATATTAAATAAATGTGACTAACACTGTCCATTTTAAATACATGTGACTGTAACACTGCCCATATTAAATAAATGTGACCGTAACACTGTCCATATTAAATACATGTAACTGTAACACTATCCATATTAAATAAATGTGACTGTAACACTATCCATATTAAATAAATGTGACTGTAACACTGTCCATATTAAATAAATGTGACTGTAACACTGTCCATATTAAATACATATAACTGTAACACTGTCCATATTAAATAAATGTGACTGTAACACTGTCCATATTAAATACATGTAACTGTAACACTGTCCATATTAAATAAATGTGGCTGTAACACTGTCCATATTAAATACATGTAACTGTAACACTGTCCATATTAAATAAATGTGACTGTAACACTGTCCATATTAAATACATGTAACTGTAACATTGTCCATATTAAATAAATGTGACTGTAACACTATCCATATTAAATAAATGTGACTGTAACACTGTCCATATTAAATACATGTGACTGTAACACTGTCCATATTAAATAAATGTGACTAACACTATCCATATTAAATAAATGTGACTGTAACACTGTCCATATTAAATACATGTGACTGTAACACTGTCCATATTAAATAAATGTGACTAACACTATCCATATTAAATACATGTGACTGTAACACTGTCCATATTAAATACATGTAACTGTAACACTGTCCATATTAAATAAATGTGACTAACACTGTCCATTTTAAATACATGTGACTGTAACACTGTCCATATTAAATAAATGTGACTAACACTATCCATATTAAATACATGTGACTGTAACACTATCCATATTAAATAAATGTGACTAACACTGTCCATATTAAATACATGTGACTGTAACACTGTCCATATTAAATACATGTGACTGTAACACTATCCATATTAAATAAATGTGACTAACACTGTCCATATTAAATACATGTGACTGTAACACTATCCATATTAAATAAATGTGACTAACACTGTCCATATTAAATACATGTGACTGTAAAACTATCCATATTAAATAAATGTGACTAACACTGTCCATATTAAATACATGTGACTGTAACGTTGTTCATATCATAAGCATGCAATTTTTCAGTGTGTTGGATGGGATTCAGTCCTCACTTGATGATCAACTGTTTTAGATTTATGACAGATTTTTTTGTGTGCAATGGGCAGTTCAAACAAATTGACCAATACTCAAAATCTCAATGAAATACTATGATTCATATGTAGGTTTGATGCAGCATAAACAAAAGGCACCCCAGTGCTTGTTTCCATCATTGACTGGACTAAACAAATTGCTTTTGTTTCACTTAATGACCTGCTGACCAATGGAAGCTCACTTTACATGGAACTCTTAGTGTGGTACGTCTCTATTTGTGGGATAAAATCTTGGGTTCGGCAAATGTTGGTATGTGAGAAAGCTTACCATTAGCTTCTCATAGGTCAGTGGTCAGTGTCCCCTGATTCTTCCTCCAACATTAATACTGGCTGCCATGTATAGCCTATCTTGTGCTGAAAAAATGACATTAAACCCTACAACAACAACTACATAGTGTGGTCACAAAATGGTATCAGCCATCAATGACTATACTACAGTAGGCGCAATGAGGGTGAGAATAATTTTAGAAATATTTAAAATAGCTATCCATGGCAAGTATAATTTGTCTTGTTGAAATGTTCTATAACCCTAAAACATAATGCAGATATGCCTGCTGCTTACAATGTTCTATAACCCTAAAACATAATGCAGATATGCCTGCTGCTTACAATGTTCTATGACCCTAAAACATAATGCAGATATGCCTGCTGCTTACAATGTTCCATAACCCTAAAACATAATGTGGATATGTCTGCTGCTTACAATGTTCTATAACCCTAAAACATAATGCAGATATGCCTGCTGCTTACAATGTTCTATAACCCTAAAACATAATGTGGATATGCCTGTTGGTTGCAACGTTATTTGCTAGAATCAAACAGGGTCACAGTTTCAATTAGTTGGGAATATTTTTAGCTACAATTAATAATTGTCTTTGATGTAAAATATATCCATTAAGATTTGGTACTGAAATAACATTCTAAGAATGCTATTGGACAAGTTTCTGACATCATTACATGGTTATTGTAGAAAATGAATTGGTTATGAGTGGTGATTTGCAACAGAAGCTGCAAACTTTCTATGATTATTTAAAAAAATCTACACATCCAATCTGATATTAGTTAATAATTCCATGATTTTATTACAAAAATCTACTACAATGTGGTATTAATCAATATTTCACTGATGAACACTTCATTTTATTTTGGTTTTCTCAATTTTCTTAAAAGAATATTCCCCCCTTGATATAATATTCAAATTTTTAAAATGTGAAATACTGATAAAATTGCAATTAATTTAATTACATTCTTATTACAGTAACTAATACCACATCGTAATAGATTATTGTAATAAAATCATGGAATTATTAACTAATAACACACTGTAGTAGATTATTGTAATAAAATCATGGAATTATTAACTTATACCACATTGTAGTAGATTATTATAATAAAATCATGGAATTATTAACTAATACCACATTGTAGTAGATTATTGTAATAAAATCATGGAATTATTAACTTATACCACATTGTAGTAGATTATTATAATAAAATCATGGAATTATTAACTAATACCACATTGTAGTAGATTATTGTAATAAAATCATGGAATTATTAACTTATACCACATTGTAGTAGATTATTGTAATAAAATCATGGAATTATTAACTTATACCACATTGTAGTAGATTATTGTAATAAAATCATGGAATTATTAACACTCATATTATGGAGTCTTAGCCTGAATGAATGCCTATAATGAGATGAGCCAGAATAAATGGACTAAAATAGATACGTATAAGTTCTCAGTGCATGTATTATGAAATGATGCCAATGAAGATGTTAGTGACTGCAAGGACTTTCAACCATGAAACCCTGTGCAAACATTCTGTAGATAAGGGTGATGTGTGAACAGAAAAACCTTTTGTTTGTGCCCCACTTGAAGATTAAAATGCTTTTAATAATTCATAGCAACCCAATTGTCTAATTTCTACTTTTTAATAAATTTGTGTACCAAACTTTTAACTAACCAAGACATGTGCCCTTCACCCTCTCCATAGCCCCATCACCCTCTCTATACCCCAACACCCTCTCCATAGCCCCATCACCATCTCTATGCCCCAACACCCTCTCCATAGACCCATCACCCTCTCCATGTGTCCTCCACCCTCTCCATAGCTCCATCACCCTCTCTATGCCCCATCACCCTCTCCATGTACCCTCCACCCTCTTCACAGTCCCATCACCCTCTCCACAGCCCCATCACCCTCTCTATGCCCCAACACCCTCTCCACAGCCCCATCACCCTCTCTATGCCTCAACACCCTCTCCATAGCCCCATCACCCTCTCTATGCCCCATCACCCTCTATATGCCCCAACACCCTCTCCATTGCCCCATCACTCTCTCCATGCCCCAACAACTCTGAATCTGTCCCTCTGGTAAACTTAATGCAAAGCAAATTCACACTTGTTCTGAAACTTTATATTTAACCTTGAAAATGTGTGCATGTGTGATTTTAATTTTAATGTAGCTTTAACAATTTTTCAGTCATGTGGCTATATCTGCAGCATGTCAGTTTATGGTTATGTCTAGGAACTGGAACATCATGCTACAGACATGAAGCATCATCTCCCATCCAGTCACCTCATCCTGACATCAGGCGAACTACGGTAGTCCTAACTATAACATCTAAATGCTGAACACCAAGCGAGGCAGCTGCAGTCTACCTTGAAAATAATGTTTGACAATACTAGGAGACCTGCATAAAAACATGCCAATGCCAGGCACCTGCATGAAATAATAGACAATGCCAGGGCATCTGCATGAAATGAATTGTATTGTCTCTTGTATCCAATTCTTCAAATGATGCTTGAGTGATCTTGGCAATGTAAAAAGGCCTGATGCAATCTCCTGCATGTTGTACAAGGCAATTAATGGAGGCAGGAAATGCATGTTGTACAAGGAAACTAATGCAGACAGGAGCTGCATGCTGTACAATGCAATGAATGGAGGCAGGAAATGCATGTTGTACAAGGAAACTAATGCAGACAGGAAATGCATGTTGTACAAGGAAACTAATGCAGACAGGAGCTGCATGTTGTACAAGGCAATGAATGGAGGCAGGAAATGCATGTTGTACAAGGAAACTAATGCAGACAGGAAATGCATGTTGTACAAGGAAACTAATGCAGACAGGAGCTGCATGTTGTACAAGGCAATGAATAGAGGCAGGAAATGCATGTTGTACAAGGAAACTAATGCAGACAGGAAATGCATGTTGTACAAGGAAACTAATGCAGACAGGAGCTGCATGTTGTACAAGGAAACTAATGCAGACAGGAAATGCATGTTGTACAAGGAAACTAATGCAGACAGGAGCTGCATGTTGTACAAGGCAATTAATGGAGGCATAAGCTGCATGTTATACTAAGAAATTAATGGAGGCAGAAGCTGCTGTGCTTAAGAGTGAGTAGTGCACTGGACTTGGAACCAAAAGGGCATAGGTTAGAATCCTACCGCTGGATCTACTTACATCATTTACGATCATATGCCCCCAAGCATGGTGCTCTAATCTAACTGCATTTGAACTAAATAACCATCTTGTATTTGCATAAAATATCAAATTAAACCAAACTTAGTACATCAGAACTCTGCTAGAATGTAATGATCACTCCTAAATGTTTGTTATTTTTAATATTTGCCATTATCTTAGTACTGACAATTCATTTAGTGTGCAAATTTGATCAGTGTTCAAGCAGTGAACTACACAGATCTAAAAGTACAATTGTATGATGAACTACCAGATCAGGATCAGTGGTGATCATTTTATTTACCATGTCAAGGAAAAGGCACATACCCTGGTCTGATCTCATATAATGAACTAACAGATCAAGTGTTGTACATTCCACTTGAACTTGATCTGCTCTTTGCATGGCAGATCATCATCTACACTGTCAGGCAAAGACCCTGATCTGCTCTCTAATAATGAACTGATCAGGATTTTGATTGCCAATTTTAATACAAACAATATGTTATTGATGTATTGTAATCCAAAATGGACATTTAATATTTTGAATATGTGAGATAATCATTTTAATAGCAATTACTCATGCATTATTAAATATCGTGCTTAAAAATCTATAGATTAGTCTGAAAGGTTGTTATTGTTAGGAGATTTGGCGGACATAGCACTAATACTAAAAGAATACCAGACTGACATTTGATGGAATATCTATTCAGTTTGTGCAATTTTACTCAACAAACATGGATTTAAAAAAAAAAAGGGGGCAAAAATTACTAACTTTTACAAGCAATCATAAGCTTAAAATTATCTGGAATATTCTCACAGCATGGAATGGTTCCTCTCACATTCCATGTACAGTTTAACTCCAATATGCAACGTAATATGAAAACATTTGCAAAGCAGCATCTCTTGTTTGATAATATCACCCGAAAAGAAAAATCCATGCACAAGAAATTTATTAATCGTGAGACATTAAGCTCAAGGAGCATGGTGTAATAAGGTCCAAAATTCGGGGCGAGTTTTCCTTACAATCCATTTGTAACGGGTAACAGCGGTCTGATCCATCATCTGCTGTTGGTTTATGTCCTACTGATATCAAAAAAACTGTTCTTACCACTATTCTAATTAACCATATCACTATTTCATAAAATCATTAAAAAATTTAAAATATATATGAAATTATCAGCTGAGTGTATCTTAAGTATTTGCAATACCACCCTCCCCAAATATAGTGCATGAAAATTATTAACAATACATTGTTAGTAAAAAATATGTCTCTATCATTAATTATTGATATATAAATTGACTGAAGCAATGAACTGTATTCTTTACTTTCGTTTTGCCTTGTAAGTTAGAAATTTTAAAGACGAGTACACATGACACGTATGCTCAACTCTTTTTATGTGGTGATAGTAGAAATGAACTCTGGCAGCAGAAAATCATGGAAGCATGTATACCTAAAATCAAGAATATCTTTCACATCAAAGAATCCAAAGCTGTTAGACTAAATAAATGCCATCACAAGACATGGTACATTGATGCCAGAAAGGGGCACAACTGAGAAGAAACTTGTCAGAACAAAACAATATATAAATGTTTACCGGAAGTCAATAATATCTGCTGTGTCAGCAAAAACTGTCAGAAGAAATGCATGACATCATGTCAACATTGTAATATCAGACAAATTTTGGGGCACTCTGATCAAACTCTAACGGACTAGTTGCAAACATGAGAAACATTACTTAGAGTATATATTATAAAACCCAGAAGTGCTAAAGGTACAGGATTTCATGTCACAGTGACCTAATTATATGCTCATGTTCACCTCGTGTCTTCCACGTCTTGTAAATTTCAACAGTTCATAGAACGCTGCAGCAGTAGCTGGCAATATAAGAATTTCATGATTATGTAGAGAACGGATTGATACTGGCTAACGCTCTGTGCCCCTACAACAGTAATGAATAATTAAGCAACCAAAACCGCAGCCAAACTTTTGCTAATGGTGGCTGCGTAGCAGACTAACATCAATTTTTTTTCCACTGACATTTTTAAAAAAAATCTGGAATAGTTGTTTCTGAGAAGCTGACAATAATGATGATGGATGGTGCATAATCCAAAACAGCCAATCAAAATGAAGCATGGTGAACACACAGCCATGATGTATGCTCAACTGGCCATCTTACAACCAGGTGAACTAAAAGAATACAAGTATATGATAAAATAAAAATAGAATTTAACTCCATCTCTAATTGGCTGTCTAAATCCATACAACATTTAAGAGCACAACAAAAATAAAGAAGCTTCAGAAAAAGATCAATGAGAAAAAGTTGAATGTGTGCTACCATCCATGCTGAAAATCACATGAACTGTTAATTAACTAGCAGTGTCAAACTACTATGACTGCCTTTAGGCCAATTTTTCTGTTTCTAATATGAACAATAATAAATATGGAAATTCTTGATTATCCTCAGCAAGATGTTGATTTTTCTCACTCAAACTCTGGTAGTCTCCCTGCTGACCAGGGATTATCAAGTACATGTATGGGATAGTCAACCAATAAATACTAAAGCAATGATAGCAGGACATTGTCATGTACATGTATGGGATAGTCAACCAATAAATATTACAGCAATGATAGCAGGACATTGTAAGAATGTAACTAACCTTCAGGAAGTGTGAATATCCTGTCTGTTCTGGCGTCCAGCAAGGACGTCCCATTAGACCCTCAGTATTGTACAGAGACCTCTGGTACGCAGACAGAAAAAGGCCCTTCTCTGCACCAGCCTGTAAATCCTGTTGGCCATTAAGGATGGTTACAGAAGAAAGGAAATAAGACCTTGTCAGATGGAATTGTGAGACCATATAGTTTACATAGAATTCTATGCAATGCTATGTCTTGTTTGCTCTAATACGGCAAAATCCGACAAGAGTTCAAAGTGGACATTGTTCATCCGACATACACTGGTCAAAATGCAAATAATTTGATTTAGAGACCCATGTCATTCATTGGTTGAAACGGGACCAATCTGAGATGTTGTTTAATAGTATTTGTACTCGGAGTAACAGGAGCTGATATTGTATTGAAAATCTTTCATTTAAACATGAAAGGTCGTCATGGAATGTTCAATGCATTAGGTATATATATCTACATCTTGTTCAAGTTATTCTGAAAAAGTTGAAAATGTTTTACACCTAGCTGCTATACATACCACATAATTCTTGCTGTGAAAGCCATATTACTGCTAGGGTTGGAGAGCACCATGTTCCAAAAATCTATTAGTATTTAGCCAAATAAACATTCCTATAATTCTGAATGACAAAGGAGTTGTGGAGTTTTCTATGTGGATGATTAGGAGACATTCCTTTGCCAGAAAAGCCATCCCAAAGACAATTCTAAAAGATATGTCCCACAACATATTCCTATCAAGTTTGAAAACAACAGCCTCAGAGTTTGTTAAGAAAAAGTTGAAAACAGGTTTTCTATATGGTCGTTATGGAAACCACATTGTTGCTAGGGTAAGCACCGCAGGCAAAATGTTGATAAGGAGCACATCCTATAAAAACGTCCTTATCTAGCTAGCCCAGCCATTCTGGGGAAGAAACTATTCCATATGGTCGATACAAAAGCAACACAGTTGTTAGGGGAGCCTCTGCAAAACACAATTTTAATATTTAAATTTAAACTTAAACTTACTTTCATCAAAGTTACATCAGTCATTCAACAGAATTGAAAATCTTTACTAAAGAAGCTGAAAATAGACTTTACACAAGTTTGTCATGGAAGCCATGCCATTGCTTAGGGGAGTGGGGAGCATCAAGAGCAAACTTTTGGTAAAGTTTCACCAACTATGGTTAAGCCATTCTGGGAAAGATGTTGAAAACAGTTTTTCTGTGTGGATCATTCCCAATGGATCATTGCTACAAAGTTTCACCCAATTTGACACAGTGCTTCTGAGAAGGCAAAAATAGCAAATGGATACAAATGGATGATGGTCACACAGTAGATGCAAGGCTATGTAGTAAGTTCACAGGGTCTTTTGGTCATATAGGCAAAAATGTTTATCAAAGTTTCTAGAGCAAGAAAAGTTTGTCACTATGACCTACTTTTGCCAAAGGGTGAGATAATGCCAAGTATAAGTACCCGCACCACCCACTCCAGGATAAAGCCCCAAAAGGGAAATCTTTGAAACACAACCGTTGAAATAAGTTCATAACCTTCTCTGCTGATCATCATTGTGAGAAACATCCTATGGGAGAAAGGCTATTACAAGCATGCTATAATTTGCAGCAAGGCACATCAGGCCAATTCTCCACGTCCATGCCTACAGTGGCACAATAATCCAATTAAATGTATAAACTTTATGCAATGACCGTGGCATGAAAAATGGGTCACTGTGAGCTAAATTTTCCATGGAAACCATGTAAGATAAATGAATCCATCACAGTTCATATCTGTACACACAATTCTGTGTTGGAAAACCAGTAAGTGATAATATTTTAAGACAACAGCCATCACAATGACATTCTGAACTGTTTCTGTAAGTAACTAACCTTCATATAGTGTGCGTATCCGGTCTGTTCTGGCGTCCAGCAAGGACGTCCCAATAGACCCTCAGTATTGTACAGAGACCTCTGGTATGTACATAGAAAAAGACCCCTCTCTGCCCAAGCCTGTAAGTCCTGTTGGCAATTAATGACGGATACAGAAGAAAGGAAACAAGACCTTGTCAGATAGAATTTTGAGACCTGCATTCTAACAAGAAATTTGCACAAAGCTACTTCTTGGCCACTCTGCATTATCCAAGGAGGCCCAAGTGAGCTTGATATCACTCATATGACATGGTCTAACAGGCAAATGTAGTAGTAATAAGGCAGAAAACTTGAGTTGAAATAGACCAATGTCAGGATATTTTATGTTATTTTAATGTATTTCTACTTTTAATAACTTCTGCTAATCTCAATACTTTACTAGTGTCTTTAATATGAATGTGAAAGACATTCATGCAGGTAGCAATGAACCTATCAATCCTGGTCTCATAATGGTCTTAGTTTTTGAAAGTAAGCTGTTTGTAAAACAAAAATCATTTTTTTGGCCACACGATGGGAGATGACGAGTATCATTTCAAGTTTACCACCAGATTGCTATGGAAACCATTGTTGCTAGTAGATCAACTCAAAATAAAATTCTGGTGCAGTATAGGAATATTGTATTATATTTAATCAAAATCAGCACAGCTATCATGTAAAAGTTTAAAAAAAAAGGTTTTCTACCTTGTTGCTATAGAAGCCACATCATCGCTAGGGGTTCCAAATGGTACAAATGTTTAGTCAGAGGAATTGTCCCAAAAGAGTTTTTTTTTAAATTAGCTTAGATGTTCTTGAGAAGAAATTAAAAACAGTTCTGTTGTTTTTAAACCTAACTTGCATGAAAGCCACACGTTCCTAGGGTACATTACCAAACATACATTATTTCTGGCAGAATATATCCTATGACATTTTTACCAAGTTTGTTCAAAATTTATTCATCCAGTCTGGAGAACAAGTTATACAAATCATTCATACCAGAATTAAACAGAATTGGCTCAGCCATTTCTGATAAAAAACTTGAAAACAAGGTTTCCACAAATATGCTATTTAAGTCATATAGAGATGCTCAGGAAAAAATCGATAAACCACAAGTAAAGAAGCATCCCTTAAAAGTCTGATACAAATGGCTTAGTTATTCTGGAGAAGAAATTAAAATTTGATTGTTCTTATAGAAGTTATGGAAGCCACACCTTTGTATGGGAAGCCATCCCAAAACCTAATAAAGCATTCCCCCTTCCCAAAATAAAAACAGTCTAGAAAGTTAAAACTAGGTTTTCCACATGATTGCAATGGAAGCCACATCGTTGCTAGAGAAGGTTGAAAATTATTTTTCCATATGGGTGCTATGAAAGCCACATTGGTGCAAACTTAATTGCTTGCCATCAAACTGACTGAAATGAGCAGTGGTGAGCAATGTACGAACACACTGAGATAGGCCTCTATTTTCTATAATAAACAAGTGATTTTGAAAGCTGTCATTGAACTACCTGAAATTCAATGATAAAAATGCAATCCAAGTAGGGAAGCTGTTTTAGAGGCCTGAAAGTCCGGTTCATATTTTGTATTCATAAAACTTCATGCAAGACCCAAGCAGAAGTTCACTGCTTTTTTTAAGACAATAATGCTTGAATGAAGCAAACAAAATACCAACCATGACATGACATGTGGTAATTTAATGCTATCCCTTTCGAATTGGTTTAAAACTTATTAAAACTTATTTTAAGAAGTCATCATTTTAATTTATTTCCTTACAAGGTCAAGCTCATTTCTAAAAAGCTGTTTAAATTGCACAGAGATCCGTGACACTGACTTCAAACTCTTTCTCAAACAGTTAATTATGACATAAACAAGATGTATCTTTATTGTGATGTACACAGATCTAGGAAACAATGCATGATTTGCTGGTTATACAGTGAATAGACTGGTACCATAACAGAGTGTACCAGATTGTCAGGAACATTTCTGCCTTATAAATACTGAATTTGAATGTCAAGTTAATGTATCCAGTCAGAATTATAATAATGTATCCTGCCATAATAAAGTTAATGTATCATGTCAGAATAATGTTAATGTATCCTGCCAGAATACACTTATGTACCAAAGTGTCCAGTCTAAAATACTTCAGCCATAACAAAATGTCTTCCAAAATAAGAAAAGGGACATAAAAAAAACCCCACAAATTGAATACCATTTTATAACACTCGTTAAAAAGTGATGTCTGAATTTTATCAAACAGGGAAATGTTGTTATATATGCATTCTTCCAACAAGAATCTAGACAACACCATAATAATGTGGCCATTAAATTGTTAAAACTTCTTTACAAATTTGTGCCAAATGGCTTTTGAATTACTTCAAAGTTTTATTGCCCAAGTAAATGAGTTTCATGTGTCAATCTGGCAAAATGTTTTGTATTCTGGATGAAATATTGTTTACGCATTTATCTCTAAATGAATAAAGACTAAATTAAAGTTTCTATTTATGAATTTTGATTGAAGTGGTCAATAGTAAGTTGCTGATATCTTGTTATTTCTGAAAGACATCAACTCTTTGGAAAAGCTGACAAGTGGTTAATATTACAGAGATTGATGATTCCATTATATCGATAATTCTTCATCTTTGTGTTTCTCTTCAAGGCGTTTTGTGTAACTGCTGCTCAATCCAGGACAAACAATACTGCACCAATAACAATGGATTAATCAATGATCATAAATTGCATGCACCAAACAAAGTTGCTGCTGAAACAGGTTTATCACCTTAATTGATGTATCAACTAATTTACCAGCCTAATTAAGTAATTGTAAATCATCAAAGGTAATCTCACAGCCTACCCAGTATTTAAGTAATTGCAAATCATCAAAGGTACTTCCACAACTGAAAGTTGTTTCAAATAATCAATGTCACTTAACAACAAAAATAAATCACAAAATGAAAACTGCCTATTTTGAACTTGTAACTTGTTGATGTTGGCCACAATGATGTGTTCAGTTCTTTGAAAATAAAACAAATACAATCCCTAAACAAGCACTACAAAATGTATGTGTACAAATACAGTCTCATTGTGGACATACAGTCTTATTGAGTACATATACAGTCCCACTGTGTGCATAGTCTCATTGTGTACATATATTCTCCCTGTGTACATACACAGTCTCATTGTGTACATATAGTCTCCCTGTGTACATAAAGTCTCATGTTGTACACATACAGTCTGGCTGTGTACATATACAGTATCATTGTGTACATATACAGTCTGACTGTACACATAGTCTCATTGTCTACATATAATCTCACTGTTTATGTATAGTCTCATATTGTACACATACAGTCTGATTGTGTACATATACAGTCTCACTGTGTACATATACAGTATCATTGTGCAAGTTGATACAGAAGGATTTAGGTATCTAATTTGGAATGGAATGTAGAGTTTATATGCAAGGATTTAGGTATCATTTAAAATGGGATGAAGAGTTTATATGCAATGATTTAGGTATCTAATTTGGAATCGAATGTAGAGTTTATACACAAGGATTTAGGTACATGTATCTAATTTAGAATGGAATGTAAAGAACACTCAAATTTTAAAAATGTGTTCTAAAACTGCTTAAACCAAAAATAATAACAGCTGTTTCTGGTTTCCCAACTGAATTTAGTTTATGCCTGCTGACCATAGACGATTATTTTATGATATAAAAAGTGTGTGTGAATATATATACATGTATATATGTAAGAACCATATACATATACAGTGTTTTATCTACCCATGCAACAATTATACAGACTATTTAGATCTGACACAAAATTTGTTGCCCGTTGCCGTTACATAAATTGATGCACCTCAATGTTATTTTTGCTGATTAACACAAAGTAGAGGTTTGCTCTAACTACTTTATTGGTTAGATTACAACTCTCCCAAACAGGAAAAACATGCGCACATCAGTGTCGTATGCTAATGTTAACATAATACATAGAGTTACAGCTAAGTGTGGAGCCTG
This sequence comes from Unio delphinus, assembly GCA_029339505.1. Classification (NCBI taxonomy): domain Eukaryota; kingdom Metazoa; phylum Mollusca; class Bivalvia; order Unionida; family Unionidae; genus Unio; species Unio delphinus. The sequence goes on from JAQISU010000295.1 coordinate 2,969,920, forward strand.
GAGCTGACCTTGTGTGACCTGTAACTGTCACATCATTCGTAGCAACAGGAGGCTAGAACCGTATAATCACCACACACAAGAAATAGGCGGAAAATAAACACACGATTTTAAAGTGATTCTCATGAGAAACTACTATTTTATGTGCATCCTTGTCATGCAATGAAGCAACAATTTCCATTCATTCAATTGTATACATGATGTCCATGGCAAAAAATTAAAAATGATCTCAAACAAATGAATATTTCATTTGGACTGCATTTTAACAACTGACTGTCAATAATAGTCTTGTTTTCGAACCATGTGAAGCCTTCATCATCCAAAGATGAGGTACCGTTTACTCATAGGATAAAATGTAAATTTGTGCAGCAAAAGTTGAAAACATACCGCTGGTCACATTTTCAAAAAGAGGTTAAGTTTAGCCTGACACTGAAGATGACATTTTGTTTTGCCATATACATTTGCAAACCACAAGAACTTTCAGAACAGTACACTGGCAAGGCATGCTGGTTTCGCCAGAAAACAAACTGCTGATTGAAAGTCCACAGCACAAGGATATTTTAATGCAGTTTTACAAGCAAGACAAAGCAGTGAAAGTGCTACTTTAGTGTGTGCACTGGCTGAGTGTAGAATTCTGACGAATTCCACTGTTCAGTATGACTCAGCTACTGAATATTCAGAGTTACTTGAGAGCTATCAAACATTGTTGAGAATAGTTTTGTACATTACCTGCATTCACCAAAAGTGACAGCATTGGCAGATGAGAGCGCTGACATATCCAACAATTAACACCTTATCATATATGCTCAGACTTTTTTTATCACATGAAACCATGAACAAGACTTTTAACAAATATAGAATGTTCTGATGGTTCTGGCAAGGGAATTGTCTAATTGGTTTTGTTCACATTATATAACTAATTTTTTTGTCATGTATTTAAACAACATAATTATTATTTTTAAAAACTACTGAAGACTGATCAATGGCTTGAATAATAACATGTGACCAATCCCTTTCCCATTCTAGAATAACCCTGACCAGTACAGTTAATAACCTAATAACATGTGACCAATCCCATTTTAGAATAACCCTGACCAGTACAGTTAATAACCTAATAACATGTGACCAATCCCATTCTTGAATAACCCTGACCAGTACAGTTAATAACCTAAAAAAATGTGACCAATCCCATTTTAGAATAACCCTGACCAGTACAGTTAATAACTTAATAACATGTGCCTTTTGTTTCAGTAAATCTTGTTTTGATATTGCTACAGCAGATGTTTATCATGTTAAATCCTGAATACAAGATTCTCTCATGTACTAATAAAATGAATACCCCTCTCATGTACTAATAAATTGAATACCCCTCTCATGTAGTAAATAAAATGACTATCCCTCCTTCCCACTAAATAAAATGACCACCCCTTCCATGTATCTAATAAAATGACTATTCGTTCCATGTATCTAATAAAATGACTATCACACCCCTGACCAAAATAAAATGTTCGCCTCTTCCAAGAACTAAATAAAGTGATTTACCACTATGCACTAAATAAAATGAATTTAGACAATGTTTGAGTGCTGTATGAAACATTTGAAGAAGACACTATTATTTGAGTGCTGTATGAAACATCTGAGGAAGACACCATTTTTTGAGTGCTGTATGAAACATCTGAGGAAGTCACATTATTTGAATGCTCTATGAATCGTTTTGAAGAAGATGCCAACATTATTACACCAACATTATTTGAGTTCTGTAATAACAGTTTGAGTTACAAAAATCAAACCGACTATTATGAACAACAACGATAAATTGCATATGCATAAATAAGCTTCCATAAAACTGAAATTTTTATAATCAGAATTTGTAAACAATGAAACTCCCTGAAATCAAAACCTCAATATTTAGGAATGCCCTCAATACAATACTGTACATTTGTTATGGTATGGTACAATACTGTACATTTGTTTTGGTATGGTTTCCTTTTTTAATATTATCATTCTTTTCCCCCTATAAACTGAAACCACTACTCCAAATGTAAAATCTTTTGTCCCAAATTTCAATTTTACTTACACAAAAAAAAATTTTTTTTTAAACAAAAATATATTTTAGCTCCCAAATTCCTGATTCACGCTGGAACAGATAAATTACTATTATACTGGGCTGATCAGTGTGACAAAGACGCATGGTACTGTTATACTGGGCTGATCAGTGTGACAAAGATGCATGTTACTAAAAGATTAAAACATTACTTGACATCCATGCTGATAGAGATCAGAGTTGACAAAAGGCTAATTATTAAGAAAATGCCTGTTGGAAAGCCATTTAAAAACACCCTATGTTTATCTGACTATTATCTAATTGTGATTTTCCTGTTCATTTCTATACACGGTAAATAAAAGATTTTTTTGATTTTAAGTAAACATCAGGGTTTTATTAATGAGTCAGATAGCCTCACTTCTGATACTCTGCCACAAATGACCAACGGTATTTTAATACTCACTCTGTTGCATTCCCCAGTTATTTATAAAACAGAGTATTTAAACAATGAAGTGTATAATTTAGAATTTTAGTTGACTTGACAAGGACTCTATTTTTATGTGGAAGAACTGTATTTATATGACACAATGTGATCTGGGGGGAAATTGTTCAGTTAATTTTTTTATTAAATGTAGTTTTTTAAAAATCAAGAGCTTTTTTATTTTTGCACTGTTACATACATGCTCTCATAGTTACATTCTCTCTCTCTCTTTCTCTCTCTCTCTCACTCACTTTCCAAAGCTGAAAATATTTTGCGGTTCCAAATATTTCAGTTTTGAGGGGTTTCACTATAGTAAACATCAGCAAGACAACATTAATCTAAATTTAATTTAGTTTTTTATATATAGCAATGACTGAAAAAAGAAATATATATATATATATATATATATATATATATATATATATATATATATATATATATATATATATATATATATATATATATATATATATATATATATATATATATATATATATATGAATTATGGGCTGCCCTCACTAAATGGCTGATGTCTCTTTTAAATCATTCCAAGTAATTCCAAGCAGCCAGACTGTCCAATTCATCACCACCAACCTGAACTGAGTTATGTGTAGGTGGCTAGTAATTAAATACCACTGCTTACAAACTCTGCATCCTTTATTAATATTAGTATAAATTTAAAAAAAAAATATTAAAACCACTCTGTTGATGATATTAACTCTGGATTAAACACCCACCCATTTTTGAAATTTACTACAATAACGTATTTTTCTGACTAACTTCATTTCATGCCACTTCATCCGATATAAATAAACAACAAATATTACATCAACCATAAGGTTATTACTATCAATCACAGTACTGACAACATGACTGCATTTTAGTTGGCTTCCATAGTAATCTGTTAGCAGAACCGATTTTGTCAGGTCATTCCATACATGTATTTTGTGTGGGTGGGGGTTATGACGAGTCAATTATGGATGATGTTTATGATTAAAAGGCAATTATGCCTGTTACATAACATTAGCCTGAATGCTTACTGGGAAATGATTATTTACAATTCAGGTACATGTCTATATACTCACAATTCCCATCCAACACCTGATCTGTCATCATGCAATGTGCCAGCAGATGCAATGTATTAGAACCGATCATCAGAAAAGAAACCACAGATCCTGATCTGCCAGTGAATTATGGGATGCTAGTGAATTATGGGATGCTAGTGAATTATGGGATGCCAGTGAATTATGGGATGCCAGATCAGGGTCTATCTTGATTCCAACTTTATTCAACTTAATGCAAGTAAATACAGTAAGCCACATCTTACTTGGATTGATGGAAATGCTTCAAGAATATATGTAGTTACATACAGGACATTGTGGTTTACATTTAAACAACTGTACAGTTTTTTGACCTATAACTTGTCAATCATGTTCATTTATTTATAAATAAACTTGACATGATCAAGGTAATGGAACAAACAGGATGGGCAAAAAGAATGGTGTCAGCCTGTGGCCCTGTCATAAACACATTCAGTCCATCAATCATTAGTTCTTTCTAACTTTCAAAATGGATTGTAATCTGCTGTGGAACTCTATCCTATGGGACTGGTTTTGACATGGATTGTTGGTTTGCTGTTGATTGTACTCTTCAAGACTGGTTTACAAAGCTATTTGTATTCTCATGTACACTTACTGAATCTGTTGGAATCATTACACACAAAAAATCCATAGAAAGCAGGTCTTATGCAAACTACAGCTAGAGCAAAGTTGCCATATTTGTGTGTGTGCTTTCTTAAATTTGTAACCTAGCTTTAAAAACATTTCAGTCATGTCGCTAGAATGTCTGCAGTGTGGCAGTTTATAGTGATGCATAGCTCTGGGGCATCATGCTGCAGACATGTAGTATGATGTTCCACCCAATCACATTATCCTGAAACCAGGCTGAACAGTCTAGCGAGGCAGCTGTTAGTACCATGTTTATAAGTCTTTGGTATGACCATGGTTCAAACCCACAATCTCCCTGCATCTGAGGTGTTCACTCCATCACTAGGCCATCAGAGCAGACTCAAATCATATAAAAGATAAGCACCTTTAATGCTCTATTTACAATTTATAATGGAGGTCATAGCAAAATAAAAAATAAAATGTTAACTTTGAAAACTATAGAGCATATCTCATAAATATATTTAATAATATGTTGTAATGTAATCTTGCAAAAAAAGAAATTATAAAGTGTTCATTAAGTGCAGAAAGCTTGTGTGGTGTATTAAGAGGTGAATGATGTATAAAAACATGACACAGATTTCATATTTCATAAAGGCAATCAGTAACCAGATACAAAGCTTTTAGTCCTCCCCTCTAGCAACCAGTGTAAACATTAAATATCATGCAGAAAATCAATTCATAAAAAAGTGATCTTGACCTAAGTATATTAGCCTCTGTGACAGACATGTAAGACAAACTGAGAGTTGGCCTCCATGACAGACATGTAACAAATACTGTTTGGCCTCTGTGACAGACATGTAACAAATACTGTGTTTTGGCCTCTGTGACAGACATGGAAGAAATACTGTGTTTTGGCCTCTGTGACAGACATGGAAGAAATATTAAGAGCTGGTCACCGTGACAGACATGTAAGAAATACTGTGTTTTGGCCTCTGTGACAGACATGGAAGAAATACTGAGAGCTGGCCTCTGTGACAGACATGGAAGAAATATTGTGTTTTGGCCTCTGTGACAGATATGGAAGACATACTAAGAGCTAGCCTCTGTGACGGACACGGAAGACATACTAAGAGTTGGCCTCTGTGACAGACACGGAAGACATACTAAGAGTTGGCCTCTGTGACAGACACGGAAGACATACTAAGAGTTGGTCTCTGTGACAGACACGGAAGACATACTAAGAGTTGGCCTCTGTGACAGACACGGAAGACATACTAAGAGTTGGCCTCTGTGACAGACATAAAGGCTCACAAGGACTGCGATAGCTAATCTGTTGACACCTGCCTAAAACCCCAAAATCTGTGTCATCATTATGCTTTCTTTACAAATATCTTCCAGTGCTTCTCTAGATAAACATCTTTGATATGATAGAAACATCAGCACCTTTAGTCAGATTCTGAAAGGTCTCAATGCTATGATGGTTTTAGTCAAAGTGCATCAAATTCTGACAAGTAGTTTTCATAAAGTAATTGTTTTCCCCCCACCATTTTCTAGTAAACAATAGCTATAATTAATTTTGAAAAAAACAAAAAGTTTCATGCCAGGATACTTTTTGTCAGATTTTTTCCAAATTTTGTCTACATACTGTTACAAAGTTGTTTCATGTTTATTTTTTAACAATTATTGTTAATAACAGTGATCCAAATCTGACTGCAGACTGTTTGCAAAAGCAAAAAAGCTTTGACATTTTCTGCAATATTTTGCAATTCCCTCTTTTTAAAGCCATATTTGCTAACAAAACTGGGCCATTTATACAAACTTTAAATCATGCCAGATGCACTCTTCCAAATCTGGTTTCAAAATTTCATGTAGTTTTTCAAAGAATGTTAAAATATCACATCTTCATGGACATCTGATGTTGGATCATACCAAAATAATAAAAAAAAAAAATAACCTAATTCTGTACAATATGAAATGCAAGACACAGTAACCTAATTCTGTACAATATGAAATGCAAGGCACAGTAACCTAATTCTGTACAATATGAAATGCAAGGCACAGTAACCTAATTCTGTACAACATGAAATGCAAGGCACAGTAACCTAATTCTGACCAATATGAAATGCAAGACACAGTAACCTAATTCTGACCAATATGAAATGCAAGACACAGTAACCTAATTCTGTACAATATGAAATGCAAGGCACAGTAACCTAATTCTGTACAATATGAAATGTAAGGCACAGTAACCTTGTTTTATGATGAGGTTGTAGTACATTTCAAGATAATTATTGCCTTGTCTAGTTTTATGGCCCCAGGTAGGACAGAATGTACATAGCATGCACAAAATCCAAATGGTAATAAGCTAATCCCAAATACTTGAATCAGTTCAGCAAGATGTGTTGATGATTTTCATTTGTTCCATTGGTGTGGTAAAATTATAAATGCTTACAATCATCTAGTGTCTTTAAAACTGAATGTAAAATACAACACTTAAAGTTAGCGAAGCATGAAAGGTGGGTTACAGTGACTTTTTTATCTGATGAGGACTCAAGATGCATTTAGGTATAAAAGTTGCCAAATCTATGTGACCATTAGCTGAAGACAAAAACTTAACCAATATGTATTTAAAAAAATGGAAATACATGTACAAAGATAGTGCAATATCTCCCTCCTGAGTGGATTGGTGCCATAAAACGCTCTCCAATCTGTTGCCTAGGACTTCAGAAAAAAAATGGCAGAGATGAAGTGTGGGTGAATAAATCAACATGTTCCGATGCTGATGCTCAGTGTAGCATAAAGCTCTCCTCAACTCTGTAGAGTCAGACTGGTCTAAAATTCTTCACCAAACAATAACATATGTCAACTTTAGCTGTGAAAAACAGTAATTGGTACACAGACCACTGAAACACTGAATAATAATCTTCATTCATTACTTCCACGAAAATGGGTGTGAAAAATGATTAATAATAGCAAAAATATATTTTTACCCTGTCAGCAATAAATAATCAAAGTCAGGTAAATAAAACTTGATACTGATACAGAATACTGGAATATGACAAAATATGTCACAATATATAAAATCGTGTGATATTAAATCAAAGTGTATGCGATAATGTGTTGTTCATCTTATATCTGCATCTGCATTTTATTTTATAGATTAATGGTTTCATTGCTGTTACTAGCCAGTTAGAGAATTGCCAAACATAAACATTAAAGTGACTTTCTTACCAAAGCATGTTTTAGTTGTATCGTTATAAAGCCTGAGATACATGTAGCTATATTAATTCCTCCCATATGGAGACCAGCATGCCTTGACACATGCTCAGTATTCATTTTTTCCCAGGGTATCAACATATCAACTTTTACAAATGCAATTAAATTTTCACTGATACTAAAAGCTGCAAATTGGGGAAAGGCCATTACTGTTTCCACAAATGGATCACTGTCTATTGGAGAAAGGCTCTTATTGTTTCCACAAAAGGATCACTTGTCTATTGGGTGAAAGGCAATTATTGTTTCCACAAAAGGAGATCTGTCCATTGCAAGAAAGGCTATTATTGTTTCCCAAAAAGTGATCAATGTCTCTTGTGGAAAGGACCTTATTGTTTCCATCGAAGAACCACAATTTATTGGCAGAAAAAAATCTTATTGTTTCCACAGAATGATCAGGATCTTGGTCTATTGGGCATATGATCTTATTGTTTCCAGAGACGGATGACTGCAGTTGAAAGGCTCTTATTGTTTCCTCTGAATGATCACTGTCTGTTGGGTCTTGAAATTAGTGGTTTGTAACAACAGAATAAACAAAGAAATGTACATGTATTTCCATTAGAATAAGTCATCTCACTTACTAGTGACATGTCCAAACGAATCATCTAACAAAGCAGAATTAATCTGGATATTTGAATCTACATCTGTATGTATCAGAAATGCTAGGGAAAGATAGTTAATTTCGGTGAACCGATTCAGCTCACATTTATGAAACGCAAAATGTTCTATTTATCTGCATACAACAAGAATCCCAACTATGTACAGCATGACGAAAAAGTGCTATCAAATATTTTCCTGCTGCTGACAGGAAATGCAAGCAGAATGACACCAATCCTGATCCAAATCAATGGCACATTTCCTAATCCCATTTGGATGGCATGGAATCTGATCCTAGTAGAAAGACACAGAAACCATTGTAAGCAGAATGGCACAGATACTGACCAAAATAGAATGGCACAGATACTGACCAAAATAGAATGGTACAGATGCTGACCAAAATAGAATGGTACAGATGCTGACCAAAATAGAATGGCACAGATACTGACCAAAATAGAATGGTACAGATACTGACCAAAATAGAATGGTACAGATACTGATCAAAATAGAATGGTACAGATACTGACCAAAATAGAATGGTACAGATACTGACCAAAATAGAAGAACACAGATGCTGGCTGATCTACGTAGAACAATACAAATATTGATCTAAGCAAAACTCAATCTAAGAAGAATCTGATCAAAATAAAATGGCACAGAACATAAACTAAGTAGAACAGTGTGTGTGTGTGTGTGTGTGTGTGTGTGTACACGCAGACACAATAACTGAAGCTGTTAAAGACTTTTAGGTGGTAATACATTGCAATATATATGGCTTGTTATATGGCATCTGAAGACTATACAAGGACTGACTTGTTTACATCTGGGCCTGGGAACTTTGTTGAAATTTGCAAACAGTTCAGAACAAGTCTTTCCACTCTTATCAAAATGTGTGCAAACTTACTAATAATTTTAAAAAATTTCATATGGCTTTGATGAGCAACTTTCTATCAATAATATGTAGCAATATTTCCATGAATTCCACACTTGGATATACACTCCCGCTACATTGAAAAGTCACCACAAAATTCCTAATACAAACTATTTGTATGCTGCCAAACCAATGTCTTGCTTTTTAAAAATGATGCCACGGTACACATCAGTGTTGTTTGTCTTAAAAAATCAATCTTGATATTGCACTCCCAGCAACTTACTATGAAAATAACTCGCAAGAAAAAGGAAAAAAAAAACAGGATGTCATCTTATACTCTACTTTGACATATATATATACGAATTAAGGAGTGAAAAAATAAGCCCACCTCAACATGCAATCTGCATTGACTTGTTACACCCCCACCCAACAAACAAAAATTTGTGTAGGAATAAAAAATTAACTTTCAACGAAATTCCCTGCCCATGGTGCATCTCTGTGAAAAGAAAGAGATAAATGTTCTCTAATACACTCTATAGCCGATAAAGCGGACAAACTCAGCATGTGATTAAATTGAATAGTACACGGCAATCCTAGAAGGCCCCCTACCTCTAACCTATCTGGACGTGCTAGCTTGGCTTGCGTCGCTGGAATGGCAGTTTGGATGACTCCTGTTTGCTGCTGAAGCATCGTGCTCTCGCCGTTTGTCTGGGCAGCTGTTGGTAAAGCACCGGCTGGGACAGCAGTATTCAAATAAGGGTTAAATGCAATGGTTGAAGTTGGGACTGCAGTGCCCACATAAGGATGACCCTGCAAAGATTAGAAAACAAAAATGATTGACATTTACCAAGAAAAAAAAAATGACGGAAAAAATGAGCTGCCTACCTGTCTTCCCTTCAAAAACATAAATTAAAATAGATCAATACATATATGGAAATGCCTTCATAAAGCATCACATTTTGAAATGGTTATATCTTTGTGAACAAGAATTTACTTATACAAAATGTATTTTCTTCAGTTGTCTTGCTCGTTAGAAACCATTTAGTTGTCCCCCCTTCCCCTATGTGAAACTGCTTCCAATTAATTTCAATGTGATTTAAAACTGCATGCAAAGCAAACAGAATAAAGAAACTTTAATCCGACAAATTAGAGATAATTAAATAAAGGCAAGCATAGTTCAAGCACAAGGCATTACATAATTAAATTACACACAATGCACACAAGATTTTCATCTTGAAATTGAATTTAGGACTATTCATTTCATTTGATTTATGGGAGAACAAGTCAGAAATAATGCCAGACTTGCATGTTATATTTGAAAAATTCAATTGTGAATTTGCCATTTGTCTGCCATGTGCAGTTAAACAACGAAGCATATATGAAAGCAATGCCAAAAAACTTCCCATACAAATATTTTCACCAGAAAATGTTTAGAATTTCAACCTGTAATCAGCATTTATATGAAAATTAAGGTGAACACTGTTGACATTCTATCTTACCTATAGAAAATATTTATTCTGCACTTTTTTTTATTTCCTCAACAAATGTGTATATTAAAGCTACATGCGATTTCTGAATTTTTCACATGTTTTGTCCAGATTAATGAGTTTTACATCTATGGTACACAAGTTACTATTTAACCGATGCGTACTGTGTATACAAAGATACATTGTAACCTTGTTTTAAGTAACCTTATTAGAGGAATTTTCTAAAATTTTATATTGATGAATTGTATTGGGAAAACTAAAGAATAAGGAGATTTATAGACTAACAGAGTAGCCTCCCCTCTCCCACACTGTACTAAACAATTTACAAACACAATTAATTGGATAAAGAAGCCATGCCAATGTATAAAAAATATATTACTTTTTTCTTCAAAAAAAAGTCCTGTTTTATAATAATATAATAAAACTGTCTCTCTTACCCACTCCATATTAACTGTAAATATGAAAGGAGGTGGAAGTACTGCAGTATTTCTACACAAAACACACAGTAACAATGTCGTATGTTGAAAATAATACATCTTCAGTGAGCAACAAACTGTGTGTTGATAAAATATATCAACAAATATATTGTAATTGTTGCTATTTTGGATCAGGAATACAAAATACCCTCAAGTAGAACAAATTTGGGGTCACCTTGAAAACTAAACTGGAAATGTTGATTTTGTTTGTGTAAAATATTGTTGCTGCTGTTGGTTGAGTAAACTATTGTTGTTGCTGTTGGTTGTACCAACTTAGTTGTTGGCTTTGGTTGGTTTTGTAACTGCAACATGAGCACATTATTGGTGTTACAATGGTGTAACATTATTGGTGTAACAATATTGGTGTTACAATGGTGTAACATTATTGGTGTTACAATGACTGGGAAATGGAAGCTAAGTGCCCATCCTCGGATACAATGCGGACGCTGACCTAGGCTAGAGTGGGCATGTATCAAACCCATCAACCCTTGGATTAATAGTCCAGCACTCTACCATCCAAGCTACTGCAGCTTCTACAAACAAATAGCCCAACCTATAATACATAACTGAGAGAAAAATTATTGAATGCATTATTATGACACCCAGCATGAATAGAGGGTTGAGAGACACAAGAGAGAATTAGTATGACACCAAAATTGAATACATCAATGAGGTGGCCTAATGGTTAGAGCATCCGCCACGGAAGCATGAGGTTATGGGTTCAAGCCCCAGCTGTATAATACCAAAGATTTACAAAAATGGTACAAACAGCTGCCTTAGACATTACAATAAACTGCTTCACTGCAGACACCATAGCAATATGACTGAAACAATGTTAAAGCTATGTTAAAAATCCTAATCAATCAAACAAACAAACAATAATAGAACACAATATACCAATGTATACAAAATGTAATAGAACACAATATACCAATGTACTCACAATGAAATAAACACAATATACCAATGTACTCACAATGAAATAAAACACAGTATACCAATGCACTCACAATGTAACAGAACACAACATACCAATGTACTCACAATGTAATAGAATACAATAGACCAATTTACTCACAATGAAATAGAATACAATATACCAATGTACTCAGAATGTAATAGAACACAAAATACCAATATACTATGAATGCAATAGAACACAATATACCAATGTACTCACAATGAAATAGAACACAGTATACCAATGAACTCACAATGTAATAGAATACAATAGACCAATTTACTCACAATGAAATAGAACACAACATACCAATGTACTCACAATGTAATAGAATACAATAGACCAATTTACTCACAATGAAATAGAATACAATATACCAATGTACTCAGAATGTAATAGAACACAAAATACCAATATACTATGAATGCAATAGAACACAATATACCAATGTACTCACAATGAAATAGAACACAGTATACCAATGAACTCACAATGAAATAGAACACAATATACCAAGCTACTCACAATGTACATGAATGCTTTTTACCAGTGTACTCATAATGTAATATAACACTACACAATATAACAATGTACTCATAATGTGTAAGAACAAACATTTGCAATGGTTTTCAAACCCCTTGCAAGCACATTATATTCCTGACAATGTTAGTGTGCTCTTTCGTGAAGGGGTACTGACAATGCTATTAAAATGTAATAAGTCAGGCAATAATCTTGCAAATAAAAACACCCTGATTATTTCATTACCATCCAAATTTATTTCAAGAGTACAGCTGATTATTGAGTAACACTACATTAGCACATTAAAAGTGGCAATGATTGAAATGCACTGGTTTTCTTTATTTCCTTTGTATTGACAGCTTATTACCGTGTATTGTCAGCTTATTACCCATGTATTGTCAGCTTATTACCCGTGTATTGTCAGCTTATTACCCGTGTATTGTCAGCTTATTACCAGTGTATTGTCAGCTTATTACCCATGTATTGTCAGCTTATTACCCGTGTATTGTCAGCTTATTACCCATGTATTGTCAGCTTATTACATGTGTATTGTCAGCTTATTACCCGTGTATTGTCAGCTTATTACATGTGTATTGTCAGCTTATTACCCATGTATTGTCAGCTTATTACCCATGTATTGTCAGCTTATTACATGTGTATTGTCAGCGTATTACCCGTGTATTGTCAGCTTATTACACGTGTATTGTCAGCTTATTACCCATGTATTATCAGCTTATTACATGTGTATTGTCAGCTTATTACCCATGTATTGTCAGCTTATTACATGTGTATTGTCAGCTTATTACCCATGTATTGTCAGCTTATTACATGTGTATTGTCAGCTTATTACCCATGTATTGTCAGCTTATTACATGTGTATTGTCAGCTTATTACCAATACAAAGCTTTCATGATAATTGACATTAGTATAAACCAATAAATTGTTGGATTTCAGTCAAATTCATACCTTGCACATTGTATAGCCAACAAATAAAAGTTTATAATTATTGAATTTATTCATTTTAAATTCATACTTCATATGTTCCTAAGTTCAAAAACTAATGTCCATGTTTGATGATTCATACTGTAATATGAACAAGTTATGTTTCAAGGTTTGGCGTGTAAAATAAATCATAGTAAAATTTCATGCATTTCTTCTGATGTGAATATGTAAATTATCCGTCTTAAATGATTTGTATCAGTAATGCTGATTGTTTTTCCTGTCTGAATCAATAGTCAGCTAAGTAAAACACCACACAACACCATGTCAGAAATAATTAGGTATTTACAACATGTCAGAAGAACTTTAGGTACCTACTACATGGCAGAAATAATTTAGGTATCTACTACATGTCAGGAGTTTAGGTATCTGGTACATTTCAGAAGTAGATTAGATATCTACCACATGTCAGTTTAGGCAGTTTAGGTATCTAATACATGTCAGAAATAATTTAGGTATCTAGTACATGTCTGAAGGAATTTAGGTAACTAGTACATGTCTGTAGCTTAATTATCTAGTACATGTCTGAAGGAATTTAGGTAACTAGTACATTTCAGAAGTAGATGCAGTGTCTACTATATGTCAGAAATAGCTTAAGGTATTTAAAACATGTCAGGAGTTAGGTATCTTGTAGATGTCAGGTGAAAAAATAATTTTTCCTCATGAAATTTCATTGAGATCAGTGAAGAACACTGAACCTCCATGCAACGACTTCAATAATAAAATTAGTTCACAAGTTTTCACAAAGCGATCTCACAAATAAACACAGGTCACCTGTTTGAAGAACTAAAACTTGTACTCCAATTGTAATCTAAAAGGGAAACACCAAAATATACCTTGCCAAAATTTAGTTCTTCTTCAAATTTAAAAATACCCCTAACTACAAATTTACCTGGCTGTTGTTAGTGTTAGTACAGTATGACTCGCATTACTAATCTTGCAGATCCTCAATTCTTGTAACTTTTTGCCATCTTGGAAGATGGCCAAATGATATTTTCTTTGTGAATACCGGTAGTTGCTTTTGTCATCTAAACAAATAATGTCCAATTTCCATTCGCAACACATGGCAATGCTTTTCACCTTTAACCTGATCAAGAATTTGATTGGTCTAATGAAACAGGTGTGATATAATACTTTTATTTGATTGGACTATCATGGCAGCTGTCTCTTGGATCATGTTCCTTTCAAATGAACAAGCATGAGTGGTTCCAAGGTATGCAAGTTAATTAGCGGTTATTGATTTTTGGAAATAATTTACCTTGATACATTAGTTTCTTATAATCAAGAAACTGTTTTCAATATGGTATGACTGTAGGCTGTAAATTCTTATTCATGCAAAGCATTACTTTTTTTGGGTAGTTAAATTTATAATCATTTTTATAAAATTAACATCTCTGACAAAATTAAAGAAAGTCACAAATGAGTTTACTTGATGTGATTGTTGTCTCATTATCAACCTCAATTCTAGTCAACACTGAACTGCTGATATAAAATGAAACTTGGGCTGCTCCCTGATTTGAAAGGTCCCCAATTTGAAAGGTATAATTAAGCCTTCTAATTAAGACCAGTGATCTGATAGAGTCAGTGTAGTCTCACTGAATCAGATTCTTGTGTCTCTTTAACAGCGTGATAATACAAGTCTGGTAAAAGATTTTCTTTTGCCGTTATTTATAGAATGTGCATTATTATGCATTATGCAATGGCAGATGTCTTTCTCTGCAGTTAGAAGCGAAGTAGAAACAATATTCCCGAATTTGCATATAAATTTTTTTCATTCTGTTTCCAATGTCAATCAAGCATATACATGTATATGAAAAAGTTGTAAGCTAATTACAGATATTTTCTAAAAATAAAAGCTTCCTCAATTTTTTAAAAAAGAATGTTATTAATTAGTTTCCTGCATGTTTAAAATAAGTCGTAAATTCTAAAATGTAAAATTCTGGATTTAAAAAACAATGATGATGACAATCATCAATTCATGGGTCATTAGGAAGCAGCAGATTAATAAGAAATAACAGATGGCATGTGCTGCCTCACACTTATTTAGAAAATGATTCGAAACATGCCAAAAGAGTAATGAGTTTTTCCACTATTGATTATTCATTACCTGTGTAGAGTCATTCAGAGATAAGAAATTTCAATTAGTCTTAATGTGAGGATGAAAGAATGGGGTTTATCAATCATGTGTTGTACTGTTTTTGTCTATATAATAAACTTGTCTGAAAATAATGCCGACACAGATCTACCCTTACTCAATGCAATAAAAGACTGGTGCTTGTTTTGGTGTTTAATGCCATAGCAACCCTTTAAAGACTATCATAATAATGCAAGCAGAGTAATGTCCCTTGCCAATCTGTACGTAGACTACAAAACAAAGTATCAACCCCAATCTGCAAGTAAATTACACGACACAGTATTAATCCCAATCTGCAAGTAAATTAAGCAACACAGTATCAATCCCAATCTGCAAGTAAATTACACTACACAGTATAAATCCCAATCAGCAAGTATATGACTCAACACAGCATCAACCCCAATCTGCAAGTACATTACACACCACAATATCAATCTCAGTCTGCAAGTACATTACATCACACAATATAAACCACAATTGGCATTAACATCACACAATATAAACCACAATCTGCAAGAACATTACAAAATATAAACCACAATCTGCAAGTACATCACACAATATAAACCACAATCTGCAAGTACATTACACAACACAATATCAACCCCAATCTACAAGAACATTACACTACACAATATCAACCCCAATCTACAAAAACATTACACTACACAATATCAACCCCAATCTGCAAGAACATTACACTACACAATATCAACCCCAATCTACAAGAACATTACACTACACAGTATCAACCCAAATCTGCAAGAACATTACACTACACAATATCAACCCCAATCTGCAAGAACATTACACACCACAATATCAACCCCAATCTGCAAGAACATTACACTACACAATATCCACCCCAATCTGCATTAACATTATACTCCACAATATCAACCCTAATCTACAAGAACATTACACTACACAATATCAACCCCAATCTGCAAGAACATTACACTACACAATATCAACCCTAATCTGCAAGAACATTACACTACACAATATCAACCCTAATCTGCAAGAACATTACACTACACAATATCAACCCCAATCTACAAGAACATTACACTACACAATATCAACCCTAATCTACAAGAACATTACACTACACAATATCAACCCCAATCTACAAGAACATTACACTACACAATATCAACCCCAATCTGCAAAAACATTACACTTCACAATATCATCCCCAATCTGCAAGAACATTACACTACACAATATCAACCCCAATCTGCAAGAACATTACACACCACAATATCAACCCCAATCTGCAAGAACATTACACTACACAATATCAACTCTAATCTGCAAGAACATTACACTACACAATATCAACCCCACTGCAAGAACATTACACTACACAATATCAACCCCAATCTACAAGAACATTACACTACACAATATCAACCCCAATCTGCAAGAACATTACACTACACAATATCCACCCCAATCTGCAAAAACATTACACAACATATCATCAACCCTAATCTGCAAGAACATTACTTAACACAGCATCAACCCCAATTTGCAAATAATTACACAACACAATATCAACCCTGATCTCCATGTAACTGCATGACAGCATAAACCCAAACCTAGAAGTACATTAGAAAACTCAGCTGATCTGTGACCGTTGTGTTTGCATAATTCCACGTTTATACAATGGGAAATACGGTATTCAAAGTGAACCTGTAGCCTCATATCAGTCACTGATCAAATTGATTAACAAATGTATTTTAATCCTAAACAGACCATTCCACCTTTGTCAGATAAGGGCATGGGCAATGGTAACCTTTATTGCTTTGTGTCTGCAGCTTTGAAAAAGTGAAATTAAAGATTGTATCACAGGGACAAAGACATTATCTTCTGCATGATATATGTCCTTCCACTGCTGAAGTTACCATCCACAAGTCTCTGAATGCTGGATGAATGTAATTGTGTTATCAAAGCAGAAATGTGTTTAACTAGGCATCACTGAGTCACCTATTGAATGAATCACAGAAAAGACATAAAAAATGGTTGAATGGTAGTCAAGTTTTATTTGGGAATTTCGAAGATTAGAGTTGACACAAACCTCTGTGGATATATTATAAAATGTAATCAAAAGGAACCATGATTGATCATCTATTTCTTAAATAACCAATGTGTCTAAACATACAGGTACAACAGAGTAATGTTTTTATTTAAATGTTCAATATTAAAAATAAAAGTTGATCGCTTACGTTTATTTTAGACAAATTTCTCTCTGACTTTTCATTCTTACTTGAATAATTTACATTATTTTTTTACTTTTTGCATAGCAATTAATTCTGTATAGATTTTTAAAAAAAATCCTGTTTATTATTTTAATGTCCATAAAGGTAAACCAGCAAAGGACCAATATGATTTACAGTGTAATTCTACAGGTGCATACAGGTGTTACCTATCAGCAAGCATAAGTATATCCTTCTTTTAATTTTTAGAAAATTCAGACAAAAATGTGGATTAAGGTTGGTTTTCTCTAGTATGACCAATAATTTTCTAATGGTGATGGTGGTGGTGGTAGGAAAGAAGGCACTTGTAATTTTCTTTTGATCTGGGATATTAGACCTTCTAATGGATAAAACAAATGTTTAAAATAATATCAGATCATAGTTTTTAACAAGCTTTTTGAAGGCTAGAAATTTAAAAAAAAAAAAACATCATACCAGACCTCACCTACCAGAAAATTAGATGGCTGGTGCCATATGCAACATCTTTTGAGTTATTGAAATACTAGGTATACATAGTTAATCATTCAGAAGAAAGAACAAGAACATATTAACAGCTAATCCAATGAATTATGACAACATATGTATCTCTACACAACTGTTTCCTAATGTTATGACAGTATATTAGAGAGTCTGTCTTTTTACATGTCTATATCACCACTTAGATACAACCTGTCTCTGGTTATTGTTTTACTTTCTTCTTTTTTCTGAACAAGTTCCATATGACAGTCACAGGTAATTTACTGGTATTGACCAGACCACACATTTTTGTGTTTTTTTATATTTTATCCAAGACCATATTCAGCAACACTAATGAGGTATTTCTTTGAACTAGGGCAAAGAGTGTAATCTAAGAACAAGAGTATATCTATTTGTTGCATGCCCTTTTGCTGCCATCTCTTGGCTACATGGAATAAATCATTCACAGACTCTCCCAATCTCAGGTTAATTAAATAGGTCAATATCTAGCTTAATTTGGTACATATGCTTGACTGGTTTGCATTCAGGCACAGATGTTGTGGGTTTCTTGCTGTTCTTTCTTGATGAATGTTGTTCTTTCACCTTGTCTGACCTTGAAAATGCAAGTTCACTACCCTGAAGCATGTAAAGAACTAATGGCTATCTTTCCCCTTCATCAGTCCAAGTCTAGAGGGCTTTCAAACCTGTGATTGGAAACATCAAGGAATGATATTAAGGTCTACCTAATAATACAAAAAAATGCTCATTTATTCACTGCTGATGTTCAACTTGGAAGCTCAATCTCTTTCCTGCCAGGTCAATTAACAGGAAGTAGACTTGGTTGGAATTCTGGTATACCTATAGCAGCTTCAAACCAAGGCTGCTTCTTTCTTCTGTGTAGTTAACCTTCCCCATTTCTGGGATTCTTTTCGCAACTTAACTTTCTTCATTTGAACTCCACCTCTATGGTTTACATTTCCACGGAGAGACTGAGACATCATAACAAAAGCCCTTAAAGAGGACTGATGCTCAACTGGTCAAGAAAAAGTTGCAGAATTTCACAACAAGTCTTTGTTGTTGTTTTGGATTCACACCATTTTTGAACACAAGATAATCTCTACATGAACCCCAGAAAACCCTGCCAGGAACCATCAACTTGTGTGTTCAAGTTTACATTTTCTAAAGATGGTTAAAGTATCATCATGTCCTTGACCTTGGATATGGTATTAACAGAAAGTCACTAAAGAAATTGTCTCAAATACTGTCAATATATACCTAGATACTAACATTAATTTAATGTACAATTTTTGGGGCTTTAATCTTAAATCTTACATTATGAGTGTCATTGAAGGCAATCTACAGATGTTTCCACTAAATGGGTTTGATACAAATTTATCCTTTTATACCTGCTGGTGATTTTATGTCTAGAAGCCATTAGGAATAAAAACCTGTATTAAATGGGTTTGATACAAATGCTCAACAAAGAAAAAAATACCTGCTGTGACTTTTACTTTACTGCAGAAGTCAAGTTTTTTAAACTTTTTCACAATCGTGCAGACAATTTGGGTGACATCTTCACCACTCTCTTTTGGGGACCAAATCCATATTGCAAGTGTGACAGTGAAAACACATGTCAGGACCACCATTTTGTTTTAACAGAAGTAGTGATATTAAGATTTTTTAGATGGACACTATGGTTGCCATGTTGGAGGTCAAATCCATGCCATTATAATTCTGGATATGCTATATATTATTATAGCATTTTATTTGATACAACAATCCATTCATAAGAAGAAACCAAATCAAGATTTTCTTGGTTGCCACCAAAGCTACCATTGTGTAGGTATGATAAGCTTCATTTTAATATAGTGCATAACCCCAGTGAAAAGTCACGTTGCAATGGCCATTCCATTTGATTAAATTGTCACTTGATTTTCATGATAAACACTGTAATATATTTTGAGGTCATATAACCACCATTGTCATTCATGACTGACCACATGTCAAGTCCTACCCTTTAGTAAGAACTCTAAAATCTATTCAGGAGAAGTAGTAAATAACGATATTTTCAATATGGCCACTATTACAACCATATTACATCAGATTAGCACCATTTACATTTATAACAACCATCATGCCATAGTCATGTAGTGAAAATGCCATGTCAATATGACCATAATGTCATTAGTCATGTAGTGAAAATGCCATGTCAATATGACCATAATGTCATTAGTCATGTAGTGAAAATGCCATGTCAATATGACCATCATGCCATAGTCATGTAGTGAAAATGCCATGTCAATATGACCATAATGTCATTAGTCATGTAGTGAAAATGCCATGTCAATATGACCATAATGTCATTAGTCATGTAGTGAAAATGCCATGTCAATATGACCATCATGCCATAGTCATGTAGTGAAAATGCCATGTCAATATGACCATAATGTCATTAGTCATGTAGTGAAAATGCCATGTCAACATGAATATAATGTCATTATTCACGTAGTCAAAATGCTATGTCAATATGATCATCATGCCATAGTCATGTAGTGAAAATGCCATGTAAATATGACCATGTCATTAGTCATCTAGAGAAAATGCCATGTCAATATGACCATAATGTAATTAGTCATGTAGTGAAAATGCTATGTCAATATGACTATCATGCCATAGTCATGTAGTGAAAATGCCATGTCAATATGACCATAATGTCATTAGTCATGTAGTGAAAATGCCATGTCAATATGACCATAATGTCATTAGTCATGTAGTGAAAATGCCATGTCAATATGACCATCATGCCATAGTCATGTAGTGAAAATGCCATGTCAATATGACCATAATGTCATTAGTCATGTAGTGAAAATGCCATGTCAACATGAATATAATGTCATTATTCACGTAGTGAAAATGCTATGTCAATATGATCATCATGCCATAGTCATGTAGTGAAAATGCCATGTAAATATGACCATAATGTCATTAGTCATCTAGAGAAAATGCCATGTCAATATGACCATAATGTAATTAGTCATGTAGTGAAAATGCTATGTCAATATGACTATCATGCCATAGTCATGTAGTGAAAATGCCATGTCAATATGACCATAATGTCATTAGTCATGTAGTGAAAATGCTATGTCAATATGACCATAATGTCATTAGTCATGCAGTGAAAATGCTATGTCAATATGATCATCATGCCATAGTCATTTAGTGAAAATGCCATGTCAATATGACCATAATGTCATTAGTCATGTAGTGAAAATGCTATGTCAATATGACCATAATGTCATTAGTCATGTAGTGACAATGCTATGTCAATATGACCATAATGTCATTAGTCATGTAGTGAAAATGCTATGTCAATATGACCATCATGCCATAGTCATGTAGTGAAAATGCCATGGCAATATAACCGGGCCATTAGTCCTGTAGCAGCAACAAGAATGTGTGTATGATGGCCAACAAAGCAGCTTTACTGGGTGTCAGAGTTGAATTCTTTATAATTAGAATGATCTAAAGATCATAAGAACTCTATTCATGAGGATCCGATGTCACTATAGTCTGTTAAGATGTATCAATATTATCCGGGATTTTTATTGTCAAATCAAAACCATTTTCACTTGGAATCTAGCAGGGGCCCTGAGTGGCTAAGTGGTCAAAAGCGCTTTCCGTTACGGATCACTGCCATCTCACCTCTGTCTGCATGGGTTCGAGTCTCAGATTCAGCCAATGTGAGTATGTGAGAATGCTTGCCAGTAGCTTTTCGTGGGTTGGTGGTTCTTTCCTAATGTTTCCCCCGGGTTCTTCCTTCACCATTAATACTGGCTGCCATGTATAGTCTATCGTGTGCATGCTTTCCATCACATTTTGTCAACTTTTGTACAGCCATGACTTACAAGTCATTGAAAGATTTACTACTGGTGGCATTATTTCATAGTTAATGGCATTTTTACAACCTTTCATGCCAAACTGCTATCAAATATTCTCAAATTCTATTGCAGACTTTAAAAAAAAAAATTTGAAGTTGGTATGACATTTAAAAGGATTTATGTCAAATTTAGTCAAAATCTGTTAAATGTTTTCAAGAGGAAGTCATTTAGAGATTTTTCCATTTAACAGTTAGCCATATCCAATGCCAGCCATTAACCCCCCCGTCCTAGTTTTTCATGTCATAATTTCTTATGAATGTAGACAGATTCTGTTGCTGACTAGTTTTTGAGGAGTCATTTAAAAAGTGTTTTTTTTAAAATTTTATAGTTAATAAGTTTGGCAGCCATTTATGAGTGGTATACCACCATCAATAAGAAATTTTCATAATATGATGCCAAGTTGGGTTAAACTTGTTTCAATCATTGTGAGAAATAACAACACTGCTGATATACATAGATGAACTTAACACTCTCCCATCTAACCTCCAACAGTACCCCAATATGCAGGTTATAAAAACAGAGACAGTAGCTACATGGATTGATAATTTGATTGCCCAACATGAAATGGCAAGACATGGATTGATAATTTGATTGCCCAACATGAAATGGCAAGACATGGATTGATAATTTGATTGCCCAATATGAAATGGCAAGTGTGAATTGGAGTTAACCAGTATATCTCTTCAATGAATATTGCTTACTCTGTTAAGTAAGCACACCCACTTCCTACTGGATATTTGCTTATCATTTGTTCACATCAATTTTATACAAGTACTTGGCTCAATAATGACTGTCTACAGACACAGTAGACTGTTTTCAACTTGTAACTACTTAGAACTGGTGTCAGAAGGGCCAAAGATTAAGTTTTAGAAAACAATCTTTCTCATGATAAGAAATTGGGCATTAACATTGACAAATTTTAGTAATGTCTATTCTCAGTTAAATAAAAAACAGGCATCACCGGGCAAGTGGATATTACAGTACAAGATTTGTAAACCTCTTTTGCAGCCTTGCATAAATGAGTGTGTGGTCAAATAATATGTATATATATATATATATATAAAATAATGCTATTATTAGTGCAGTCTCTTCTTCAATTTTTTTTTTTTGCAGGTTCCATCTTCTTTCATACTTACAGTTAAATCAAGGACGATGTATAATGACATTAGTTAACATCTCCTTTCTTCCTACCTTCCATCTGAATGGACTTGGTGACCTAGAACGTACTCACATACAAACCTGGCATCCATTTATCTGCGGTATTTAAATATATGATTAAATTTCATGCATAAACAGTGCGAGAAGAATCACTGTTATTAAAACCCCATCTGACTGTATTCAATGTATTCTCACATACTACCGAATGGCATCACAAATGTATTGGCATGGAAAAACCAGTCTTGTTCTCAACAACAAAATGTTTTATGGACATCACTCAAAAAGCATAACACAGTACTAAAAGCAGTGCAGTGGAGCAAGCTTTAATGGAAGTATACATTAAAATCCAGGTCTGACTAAATAATATTGAAGGTGCAATCAGGCCTGGTCACAAATTAAAAAGCTCTATTGGAGGGTAAATTTATATTTAAATGAATCATCCTTAACTGATTAACACAGGCAATAGTAATTTCATGATCAATGAATGGTCAACTGTCCTTAGGTAGCCTTAAAACTATCTAGTTAGCAATCCAAGAATTTGTGAAGAATTCTTTTTTACAAATACAAAAACAAAGAAAAATGATAAAAATCACAGGATTTTCTTGGAAAAAAGGGACATACCCACATTCAAGTGTTTTAGTGTTTAACTTTTGTTCATTTGTTGTGCCTAGTTATACAAATATTTCAAATGATTTAATTACTGATAACAAACATCAGACTACCTTGTAACTTGTAATTTGTAACTACTTGGAACTGGTGTAGGAAGAGCCAAAGATTACATTTTAGAAAACACCCATTTACATGACAAGAAATTTGGCATTAACATCAACAAATTCTATCCAAGTTCATTCTTAGTTCTTACCTTTGTTTAATATTATCTCCCTTGTTTTATAGCAGTTGACTTGTCAGTTTTATGTCTTGTTTATATCTAGTGGTACAAATGGCTGGTTAATTTGTCAATTTGCAAAAGTGTGAATCAATACAAAAGACAAATATTCAGAAATGTGTTCAGATTCTTATGGTTTATAAGAGAATAGTAACAATAAATTAACTTCATTGTAAAAACTATAATGTTATGTTCTGATTTTATACACTGATGATCACATAATACTAATTAAAAAAATACTGCAATTATTAGCTTAATGTTTAAAAAGATACTAAAAATTAATTGTATTATTTATTAGAAATTACCAGCATATTATTAAATCTATAGATTAATTTCAAAGTGTTGCACATTTTGAAATGTAGACAGGGGTTTTGACAACTGTTCAATGAAAATGTCTTCAAGGTCATATTCCAAGTCATTTATTAATTCGAAGGTCAATCTTATAATTTTGGTTTTTGTTTGGTAAGCATTCTTACAATGAATTGTTTTTTTTTATGGATTTAATGTGACAGCATACAATGTCCTATTATGTCACAATGATAACTACATAGTAAATTTTTCTCCATCATTAGCAATTAAGTTTTTTTCTTCCAGTAATCTACTTTACTCAAGATTTACTTTTTGTATTTCCTTATCTTTTGTTTATGCAATAACTGCCAATATACAAAAGATTCTGTGAATTTACTGAAAGGTAATGTGTGACCAATTAATTACCGGTTCTAAAGACTCCAATAGACCTGGCATAGACTTTCACCCATTACTAACCAATGTCCATGTAACACTGGACAACTCAACTATGAAAAATCTCCTGTTAAAAGCTGGCACATGAACCAAAGGGACTGTACCAATTAGGCAATGTTGATGGGGCAGTCTAGTCCAATGAATTGATCAACAACTGATATACAGTATTTACTGAGCTAAAGAAAAGTTGCTGTGTAAGCAATTATTTTGCTGATTAAGCAAATATGGAGTGGTAGTAGTTATTGAGGAGTAATAATGAAAAGCAGGATAAAGAGGCAAAGCATGCTTATAGACTGAATGGAACACATCATGATGTTAATGTGCCCTCATGTTAGCTCCTCCCTAAAAAAAAACCTGACCTGCTCAAATCTTTGTCACCTAGACAACTGTAACCTTGATCTTTAACTTCTTTTCAAATTATCTGAGATTTTCCTTTTGAGGAAAGCCTTACCAGAAATTTCCATTGATGATTGATGAAATGGAGATGCTGACATTTTCATTTAGATAAAAAGTACACTGGACAGATAACAGACAGAAGTGACTGCATGAATGAAATTCCTTGCTTCTATTATCATTCGCTTCATGAAATATCTCAAAATTTATTATTGATTCCTCAAAAAAAGCGATTTTATTCTTACAAAAATGTTTTGAATTTATGATAATGGAATGCATAATCCAATTTAGTGTCTGCCAAAGTAACAGATTCATAACATTTTTTCTGACTAATCTTATCTTAAACATAAAAGCGTTTTTATTTATTTATTGCAGAGTCAGGATTTTTATGAGAAGATTGACTAGTTCACCAGATTTGATGTAGAAAAGATTACCACTAACCACAAGAGTTGGGTACTGTCCTGTGGGAAGCACCTGTTGGTACGCCACAGCAGTAGTCTTGGCGGCGCCAGCCTCATACATCAAAAATAAAAGAAAACATGCATACAAATTAGTATTGAAACAATCAACGTTACGTCAGCAGCGGGCGGGCAAATGGGCAGCAACTATGTAGGGTGCCCAAACAACGTTAGCTTTCAAAACAAACCAGAACAAAAACAGTGCACTTGCTACATTTCAGAACAATAGAATATAATTATTGCTGGACAAAGAATTGCCATTTCCACAGTAAAATACCGAAATGTGAAATTCATGCATTTTTATAACACCGATTTTTACTCTAACCAAATTGTGCAAAAGCACTACTGAATAAAAACTATTCATGCAGACTCAAATTGCCTCTCCTTATTTCTATAAGAATTAAAGTTGTAAGTTTTTGGCATAAAAATGGGTGTTAGTGATAATTATTGGAAAGTTAGGGAAATGGCGCATCTAGATCCATCACTTTATTACAAATTTACGGAGTATTAACAATTCATATCTGAGATAATGCAAGAATGTAACATGTATAGTCAAGATTGATCAACAACATTTAAATTGATGACCTGGGTGAAACCAATCCATTTAATTTGATAAACGGCATTAAAGAACATATGTATGAATCCTTCTAAAGAAATATGAAGTCTTCAGGTAAGAGGATCGTGTCAATAATTTGTAATTTTATGTATTCAGTTAAATTCCAAACTAAAATAAAGGGAGTGATCTTGTTACGACATAATGGCAACAGTGATGAAGATGTTGCGTTTTCCAATTGTTTTTCCCCCTTTTGTTATTATTTTACTTTGATAAAGGAGTAAATTTCTGGAATCATATTTTATTGACAAGTTTGACAAAAACATTTCATGCATAACTGGTGATAAAAGACACCAGTCTTATATTATTAGTTACAGAATGGTTTAACCCATCCATTTTATCTTGGCTGTACATTTGCATATCTTCATAATAACAGATAGAGAATCAGACAAAATGCAACTAATAATACAAGCAAGCTTCTATAATGGCCCAAAATGCTGAATACGAAGTTCTGCCATTTGAAGAAAGTCTTAGCTAAGCATAAATGAATCAACGCTACTTAAACTAGAGAATATGATGCCACTGCAACTGTTCCACATTTTCAGGAGGGCAGGAATAAAAGACTTGCAAGAATAAATAACTTAATCTTTGACGGTGAGCTGGTGATGTCTCCAAAATCCATGAATCCTAGTAGATGCATCTTTCTGCCATAAAGTAAAGTACCAAGATTTGATTTTTTAAATACGACACTGTGTTACTATAAATGTAGCTGCATTAAACAAAGAATTCCTGAAATTACTGTCCCAATGCATACAGCTCATACAGCACACCTCTTTAATCTTTGTTCAGAACTTAATTTATGGCTTCAAGATCTTCCTCGAACAAAATGAAGTTCCAATAAAGCAAGATGGCATAAAAACTTGATGTGTGATGGATTGACATGGGCAGAGTTCATTTCTTATTCAAACCAAAGTTGCAGTGGCATAGAAAACTTTCTTACAGACATATGATGCACAGATACATCAAATTATATACCAAGAAAAGAAAGTTAATACTAGGTAAATCATTTTTAAAAAAAAACAGAAAAGGACAAGAGTGACATAAATGGAACACCTATGTAGATAAAGGAGATATTTGCAGGCAAACCATTTTCTTTCAGTTGGAACCTTTAACCTTTGACCTTCTCATCCTTAAATCAATATTAAGGATAGAAGTAAAACTAAGTTTTTAATATTTTTGGAAGCTCAAGACACAATACAGTTACAACAATACCTTCATACATGTAATCAGCATATATTAATTTTTTTTTAAAGTATGCTCTGAATTTGTTTCTAAATAGAATGAAACTAAAGATAAAGTTAAATTAATAAAAAAATCAAAACGAGATGTATTTGGCTTCCATAACAGTTGCACTTTCTAGACCACATGGCAAGCCTAAAGAAAACATGAAGAAAAAAAAAGAATTTTTGTGAAGCTGAGCTAAAGCCGTCCATCATTTTTTCTCAGTTATATTTTAAAAAAAAAAATGATTTAAGTTTCTGTCAGTTTTTTTAAGGCTTATTAGGTGTCTAATGTCAAAATAAAATTTTAAGCTTTCCATGGTCCAATTCTAACCTTACAATAGGCTTCTTACTTAAATTATCCATAGAACGTGGAACATGTCAATGAAGCAAATCTAGTGTTATTGGGCAGAATTTCTTTTTCGGTTCGACCTTAACCTTTGGACACCAAAATCAATATCCTTATTCTTTACCACAAGTGCTAGCCATCAAAATAGTTTATTTACCTATGTCATTTTGAAATATTGCTATTGGATGGAAAACATTATTCCTCCAGTCAGCGATCTTGACCTCTGACCTTTGGGCCTGAATTCGACAGGTTCTTCTCTATCCCCAAGCCATCCACAAAGTTTCATAATTATGGATTGTAGGAGTAATTATTTCTTCTTTTACTCAGTGACCTTGACCTCTTTCACCCGAAATTGATAGGCTTATTCCACGTGCTAGTCAAAGTTTATAAAATGATATAGTGGACAACTGAAGTGGAAATGAAATTTGTAATGGATGGATGGACATCATTATAAACATGTGTCATTTTATAGCTGCTATCTAAAAACTGTTTGAATTTTAATTGATTTAAAAAAAAAAGTTTTCTTCAATTCTTCTAAATTTATAAAATGCATGCATCTTTAATCTAGTATATCGTTACATGATCTCTGCTGATTTGAGCATGCTTACAACAATAAAACTTCGTAACATTTTTGCCGTATATCAAGGTGTGAAGTCATGAATACAATATTTAATACTAATGCCACAGTTAATATTACCTGCACAATATATCTGACAATTCTGACAAACATTTTACAAATACATGGTATTTAAACAATACATGAATGCCAAAGTAAATAATAATGATAGATTTAATACACGCATCTTGCCATTGAAATCTAAATAACAAATACATAGAAAGCTTGCAAATTATTCTAAAATGCTGCAGATTTCTGACCCCTTTCTAATAAGCAACAACAAATGTGGTCAATGTATCGTTAATAAGTAAAATAAATAAGAGAAAAGTAGACACCTTGAAGGACTCCCTCCAAACCTAAATTTTGAAAAAGCTTCTACAGTATATGGCATACAGCATAAGCCTCTTGTCTTCCATATTCTGCAGTGTTAAGCAGCTGGTGAAATGTAATGGGGGCATAGTTTATCTTGGTGAACAAGTTGAGGGAGGGGGAAAATCCCTTTATGACCACACTGGTATCTGAAAGCTAAAGGCCCATGCAATATGGAGACAATTTATTGCCAAAGCTGTTTTCGTTAAAATTTACTGCACCATTGCTTGTTGCAGCCAATAAATACAAATATAAAGCTGAAGCAAAAATGGCATATATTTATTTACTCATGCAAATATAAACAGACTACAGCTGCTAAGGTATTTGTACAATTTTTTATCTTGCAACTAAACACTAAGATTAGGCAATGTAGAAGAGCACAATTAGTTTCTTTTTATTCAAAATTTTCAAAGTAATTTTCCCCATTATTCATATCAACTTCTTATTATTACATTATTAAGATAGTGTGATTGTATTTACTGTAAATACTCTAAAATCCAACCTAAAATATTTCAAGAGGTTTGATCAATATCCTTCATACACTTTCAATTATTTTGTGAAGAAGGAATATTCAAAATCTATAGTCATTGAGAACTAGCTTGGCAGGTGTAATCCTGTACAAGTGACTTACTATGTAATTGCATTACAAATAGGTTTCTTTATATTTTATAAATGTATTTTATATTTTTATTTTATTTTTTTTAATTTAATTTAAAAAATGTTTAATGAATAAAAACAGAAAGACTATAAACAAAATTTCAAAGAAATATAAAATTACATGTATGGTGAGTGATACATAACCCAAGCCAACTGTTACTCTAGAGAGTCTATCTATTGATGTAGAGTACGAGTCGGCAGCAAATTACTGGACTTTTAGCACCGGTCTCTAAACACTTAAAAAAAATGGATAATTTCGGAAGAAGTAATTATTATAAAATCGCTGAAATTTGAGCAATTATTGTACACATTTTATAAATTTGAGGGACTAGTTCTAGAATGGTTAAAACACTTTTCTTTCATTCCAAGCAAGCAATTTTTCTTGCTTTGTATGTTTAGTAGCATTCCTCTGTACTTATTGCTGAGTTATTGATATGTTTATAACTGTTAATTTTCTTGTCCTGCAAAATTTCCATTTTCATACATTTCACAAACTTCGATTTCATTCAGCCATGTGTTTTGTTAGCAGCTATACCATGTACCAGCTCTTTCTACATTTAATTAAACAAGTCACTGCAACCATTCACTCAACTTCTGGGTACTCCAAAATTGTTTTTTTGTTTTTCTTTTTTGTGTGTCTTCATGTCTTCATCATCAACTCTTGCTGAAACAAAGATTTCATTTACAGAAGATGATTTGTATAATCTTCAATGGCAGCCAAGTTACCATGCAATTATTGATGCATTTCAGGACAGATCATCGAGGTCTTCACCATTCAAAATCTTGAGAAAGATGCATTATTATTCTTATAGGAATGAAATGAGGTGAAATATTCCTCAATTCTAACTGGGTTCAACAGCCTGTGAAATATTCCTCAATTTTAACATGGATTTATAAGTATAATTCAAATTTAACAGTGTTCAATGGGCCGTGAAATATTCTCAAAATCTAACAGGGTTCAATGGGATGTGAAATATTCTTAAAATCTAACAGGGTTCAATGAGATGCAAAATATTCTCAAAATCTAACAGGTTTCAATTAATCGTGAAATATTCTCAAAATATAATAGGTTTCAATTGGATGTGAAATATTCTCAAAATCTAACAGGGTTCAATAAGACATTGTGATTTTGATTCCTAGGCCATGCAGATTTTTTTTAATGGAGGTCAGTGATATATATGCAGGTAAAAAATACTCCACAATTCAAGAGAAATAGACAATGGCGCAATAATGATAAAAATGACTATATTTTCTTAAAACTGCTATCATGCATGCTAGAAAAAACACCAAAATAAGTTTTTTAAAACATTTCTGTTGATATAGAAAAAGACATTTTTCCCCTTCCACTAGTAATGAGGATACTTCTTCGTGTGTGTGTGCGTGTGTTCTGTTGATGGGATCTAACAGCTGTACAACAGTCTGAATGACAGACATGCATAACCAGTTTTTACTGCAGTTTAAACATGGTCAAATTCTATGAATATTTTACGGTACTCCCTGGTATCCCATGAACGTGCATCAGATCACCTCTGCATTATATACCAACTTGACATATTAGTCTCTAACCCTCCATCTTTATTTCCAGCTGCAAAGAGCTCTTCAAGATTACTAACAAGCTAATGTCAAGGAATAAATGTACACCACTTCCAACTACCTTCCAGACCTGTTTGTAAATCTCTTCCATAAAAAGTACAAACCATTATAGATAAGCTTGACAACACAATTTCAATTAACTTGTCATCACCATACAGTTGCTATACAGAATTTGAGCAGCAACTGTTAGCAGCTTTTTAAGCTGCCTCTATGGAATTACTACCTATAATCATGATGGACAATACAGCAAAGTAATGTGAACATGATCCATTCCAACATCACTGCTGCTTGAGTGTTGAGATCCAATATTGCCTTCACTTACTGATGTTATCAATACCTCTCTCACATCTGGGGAATTGCCCATAATTTTTCAAAACTGCCATTGTAAAACCTCTGCTGAAGAAATCAACCACCCAGTTTATAAAAAAAAATCCTAGAAAACGTTCTAATCCAAATTGTGTAGCTCAGTTGATCTATGTTGTGGTGTTCCACAGGGGACTGTTCTTGGCCCTGTTTTCTTCATTCTATACACTCGGCTGCTCTCAAATGTCATAGATCATCACCCAGTATCTCACCAATTGTACAATGATGATACCCAAATATACAAAGTCTAGCCACCCAACTTGAAGTTGATGCTACCATCATCCATGGAGTAGAGAGGTGCATTTCTAATGTGAAATCATGGATGACATGTAACAAGCTGCAGATGAATGATGATAAAATTGAGGCTATTCTGATCACAACACAAAGACTTTCCCATTTATATCCTTTACCTCAAAACAATAAATATCAGCAACACCAACATTAAATTTACATAGTATGAAACCTAGGTGTTACTAAGGACAGAACATTGCAACATCATGTCATGAACATATGCAAGGCTGCATATCTTGAGCTGAGATGCATCAGCTTCATTTGCAAATATCTTCCAGTTGATGCCACTAAAACACTGGTGTGTTCATTAGTACTTTCAATACTGGACTACTGTAACTCAATTCTGGCTGGTTCATCTCAATTTCTACTCCAGAAACTTCAAAAAGTTCCAAACACAGCTGCATGGATCATCCTTAGAGTGCCATGATCAGAGCAAACAAAATTTTTTCTATGTGCTACACTTCACTGATGGACTCCAGTACAACATACCTATCTGACCTTACCCATGTGTACACACCAGGGCCAAGCAATGTGGAAGGAATTGCCCATTGAAATTAGACACAAAGATACAGCGATCCCTTTTAAGAGTGCTCTTAAAACTCACCTATTTTGACTGCAAGAACAAACTTAAAGACCTAATAGTGTTTCCTACCTTAAATATTTTCAGCATGATTTATGTTTTCTAATTTCAAAGTTTTTGTTTTTTGTTTTTCTGTAGTCATATCATTATATATGTTGTAAAGCGCTTGCTTAGAGCTTCAAAAGATTAGGTGCTATACAAAGTACTCATTATTATTATCAAAATGACAAAAGCTGGGGACCGAGGAGCTGTAATAGTTTTCTTCTAAAGTAGAAAATGGGTTTATAAACAAGAACGGGGTCATTCAGCAAATACATGAAATAAATTTGGCAATCCCGCAGATGATCATTTTCTGTGCGAGAGAGAGTGGTCATGACACATGGACATTATTGCATATATATGTATGTATAGAGAAAACCAGTAGAATTTTTCAGTCATATCACTACGATGTCTGCAGTGAGGCACATTATAGTGATGTCTAGCACTGGGGTATCATGCTGCAGACATGTAGCATGATGTTCCACCCAGACACATTATCCTGACACCAGGCCGACCAGTCCTAACACTAACCTCTTAATAGTGAGCACCAAGCGAGGCAGCTGTTAGTACCATTTTTGTAAGACTTTAGTATGACTCAGCTGGGGATCAAACCCATGACCTCACGCTTCTGTGGCGGATGCTCTAACCACTAAGCCACCGGAGTGGTGAAAGATATATAGAAAAAACCATCCAAAATGAAAGATATGTATAGAGAAAACCATCAAAGATAAAGGTATGTATAGAACAAGAACCATCAATGTAAAAGATATGCATGCAGAAAACTATCAGAGAAAAACAATATGTATAGATAAAACCATCAGTGAAAGTATGTATAGAGAAAACCATCCGAGTGAAAGATATGTATAGAGAAAGCCAACTTATTTAAAGAAAATCTAAATGTCAGGTCCATTGGAATTTAGACAAGTCAGATCTGCTTAAAGAGGCACCTCCATTAAGCATTCACCTGTCCAACACAACTTTTAATGTAAAGTTGCCTATAATTTTTTTTTATTGTATTGGATTAAGCAAGCTCTGCCTAAGGAGACCTTTTCTCTCCCAACTCATGGGTGGGTGGGTGGTTACATTTTCAGATAGTCTGTATGCTGTTAACCTGTATTTTGAGTCAACATCCTATACAAATTTAAAAGATGCATAAAGGAAATTGGTATACTGTACTGTGAATAAATATGTTGCATGCTGATCACATGATATTGGAGATTAAAAGAGTTTAATATTGAAAGATAGTCACCAATGCACAAATACTGCCAATAAATCACCAAAATGTCTGCTCAGGCTTAGATTGTTTCAAAGGTTATCTGTAGCACTGGTTCAACCAAAGAAAGTAAAAAAAGATATCTCTGTTGTAAAACTGGTGCTCTGGCATATTTTATCATTCATGTATTTTTTCATAAGAAAATAAAATAAACTATGCATACAGAGTATATACAATGGCCTCCAGAACAGACACAAGGAAACGACATAAATTAATGCAACATGTTCTATTTGATATTCCAAAGATGTTCGGTTTTTTATGGGTTGTTACTTTATGAAGTTTTCAACTGACTTGGTTTTGTATTATTCTGCTTGGTGCATTTTGGTGTATAACATTCAAGGAGTGCAATGTCCCTTGTAGTGTCCTTCACATATGTGTAGGCAAAAAAAAATAAATTTTCATTTTATTTGAGTACCAGAAGTTGAATGCAAGGTTTCAGATACCATTACAAATGCAGGACAAAAGCTGATTATTCTGACAACGGTCTGAGTAGATACTATGGCATTCAAACAGAACTAACATGAATTTGGCTGAACTTCTATACGCATTTACATTTTAATATAATATAAATTTACATAAACTACCAATGCGATGATAAGACTTCACAGTTTTTAAAATATTCTCTGACACCTACTATTCATACTAATCAATAAACTGTGTGTGTGTGTGTGTGTGTGTGTGTGTGTGTGTGATGATGCATTCCTGTTTCCTTTTCTTCCCTTAAACACGAGTTATATTTTAAGAGTAAACCTTTAATTTCTATGACATAAATATATTTTCTATATTAATTAAAGAATAAGCATACACCATTCAAGAAAAAAATTCTTCTTTAAGAATGGTGCTACATAAATATCGATTTTCAAAACAGTGCCCTAAATCATTTTAAATTTCTTTTATCTTAGATATTAAACTTCGACTCCAAACTGATTAAAACATATAAATTTTCACTCAATCTATTTCCTCTTCCCCAATGACAATCTGTGCAAATATGATACAAGCTGTTAAACCAAAGAACCAATTCCAATATACAGCCATTGTTATGGTTACTCGTATATTATTAGTATAGCTTGTATACAAGAATATCTTAAGTTCTATTGTAATATATTATTAGTATAGCTTGTATACAAGAATATCTTAAGTTCTATTGTAATATATTATTAGTATAGCTTGTATACAAGAATATCTTAAGTTCTATTGAAGACAGCTACCTCTGGTCTGGCTCTAGTCGTCAAAGTAGGCACAGCTGAGCTGTATACTAGATTGGTGGTCTGAAATCCAAAGGAAGATGTGTATGGATTGTGATACACACATTTAACACTAGGCTATAGGAAGATGTGTATGGATTGTGATACATTTAACACTAGGATATAGGAAGATGTATATGGATTGTGATGCACACATTTAACACTAGGCTATAGGAAGATGTGTATGGATTGTGATACACACATTTAACACTAGGCTATAGGAAGATGTGTATGGATTGTGATACACACATTTAACACTAGGCTATAGGAAGATGTGTATGGATTGTGATACACACATTTAACACTAGGCTATAGGAAGATGTGTATGGATTGTGATACACACATTTAACACTAGGCTATAGGAAGATGTGTATGGATTGTGATACACACATTTAACACTAGGCTATAGGAAGATGTGTATGGATTGTGATACACACATTTAACACTAGGCTATAGAAAGATGTGTATGGATTGTGATACACACATTTAACACTAGGCTATAGAAAGATGTGTATGGATTGTGATACACACATTTAACACTAGGCTATAGGAAGATGTGTATGGATTGTGATACACACATTTAACACTAGGCTATAGGAAGATGTGTATGGATTGTGATACACACATTTAACACTAGGCTATAGGAAGATGTGTATGGATTGTGATACACACATTTAACACTAGGCTATAGAAAGATGTGTATGGATTGTGATACACACATTTAACACTAGGCTATAGAAAGATGTGTATGGATTGTGATACACACATTTAACACTAGGCTATAGGAAGATGTGTATGGATTGTGATACACACATTTAACACTAGGCTATAGGAAGATGTGTATGGATTGTGATACACACATTTAACACTAGGCTATAGGAAGATGTGTATGGATTGTGATACACGCATTTAACACTAGGCTATAGGAAGATGTGTATGGATTGTGATACACACATTTAACACTAGGCTATAGGAAGATGTGTATGGATTGTGATACACACATTTAACACTAGGCTATAGAAAGATGTGTATGGATTGTGATACACACATTTAACACTAGGCTATAGGAAGATGTGTATGGATTGTGATACACACATTTAACACTAGGCTATAGGAAGATGTGTATGGATTGTGATACACACATTTAACACTAGGCTATAGGAAGATGTGTATGGATTGTGATACACACATTTAACACTAGGCTATAGAAAGATGTGTATGGATTGTGATACACGCATTTAACACTAGGCTATAGGAAGATGTGTATGGATTGTGATGCACACATTTAACACTAGGCTATAGGAAGATGTGTATGGATTGTGATACACACATTTAACACTAGGCTATAGGAAGATGTGTATGGATTGTGATACACACATTTAACACTAGGCTATAGGAAGATGTGTATGGATTGTGATACACACATTTAACACTAGGCTATAGGAAGATGTGTATGGATTGTGATACACACATTTAACACTAGGCTATAGGAAGATGTGTATGGATTGTGATACACACATTTAACACTAGGCTATAGGAAGATGTGTATGGATTGTGATACACGCATTTAACACTAGGCTATAGGAAGATGTGTATGGATTGTGATACACACATTTAACACTAGGCTATAGGAAGATGTGTATGGATTGTGATACACACATTTAACACTAGGCTATAGGAAGATGTGTATGGATTGTGATACACACATTTAACACTAGGCTATAGGAAGATGTGTATGGATTGTGATACACGCATTTAACACTAGGCTATAGGAAGATGTGTATGGATTGTGATACACACATTTAACACTAGGCTATAGGAAGATGTGTATGGATTGTGATACACACATTTAACACTAGGCTATTTTCTTAATCTATTTTTGTGTGTGTGCACGCCTTATATAAAAAAATAAATATGCAAGTGAAATCAGTCAAGTTTAACTGTGGTAACTACATTATGAAATCAGTCAAGTTTAACTGTGGTAACTACATTATGAAATCAGTCAAGTTTAACTGTGGTAACTACATTATGAAATCAGTCAAGTTTAACTGTGGTAACTACATTATGAAATCAGTCAAGTTTAACTGTGGTAACTACATTATGAAATCAGTCAAGTTTAACTGTGGTAACTACCGGTACATTATGAAGCTGATTATTCACACATGGATTTATCAGTGTGTTAATTGGTTAGGTTATCTGGACTGGTGATAATTGGTTAGGTTATCTGGACTGGTGATTGGACTGAATAAACCTGACATACTAATTCGTTATCTGGACTGGTGATAGGACTGAATAAACCAGATATAGATAAACAAGTATCCTTTGATATTTGATACGCCAATAGGATAATCTAAAATCATTCTTCATTGTAAAAGATCTGTAAGAAATGCTTAAATTCCAACTTGGCGTCCAAAACAACTTGTTCAAAAGCTGAAATATATCATGAAAATTGTTGTCTATGCATCAACCAGTCACACATGACAGAAAGTAAAAACAATATACTTTATAGTACTACATGTCCATGTTTTCCATGTCAGCACAATTAATGATGCATTTATGAAAATAAGTACGTTCTCATGAATTGTTATTTTGATCATTTAATTCAACAATTCTACAACTAACTTTTGTTGGTTTTGACCCCCCACCCCATGAGCATTTTCCAGTCTAGTTTTGATTATCTTTCCGATGATGAGTAAGCCACCCACCCCACCCCGCAAAAAAAAGAGCCTTTTCCAGTCTGATTTGGAATGTTTTTCACATGGTAAACAAGCTGCTGTCAGAAGGAAAGGAATTCAGTTGAAAGGCTTGCTTCCATTTTACCAGTTAATACAAGGTGACAATCTGGTGGGTTTTAAATTTGATCCTCCTCTGATTCTGTGTAAATTTTCTTATAACCTTGGTATGTTCAGCCACTTGAAACTTGCATCAACATAAAGAAGACTTTCCAAACTTCTTCCTTCAATTTTGTATGAGTTGTACTTTGCTGTTCATTTAATGGTCACTGTTTCCCCATATGATTTAAGTAATTCGCCCATCATTTGATGGTCACTGTTTCCCCATATGATTTAAGTAATTCGCCCATCATTTGATGGTCACTGTTTCCCCATATGATTTAAGTAATTCGCCCATCATTTGATGGTCACTGTTTCCCCATATGATTTAAGTAATTCGCCCATCATTTGATGGTCACTGTTTCCCCATATGATTTAAGTAATTCGCCCATCATTTGATGGTCACTGTTTCCTCCAAATAATTTAAGTACTTTGCCAATCATTTAATGGTCACTGTTTGATTTTACTGATTATATAATGATCACTTTTAAATGAAGTTTGTTGCTTTTTGTCTTGTCTACATGGATTGAATTTGAAGGGCAATACACTACCAAGAAAAACTTAAAACAATTATTTCTGATTGGTAGTTATTCATGTCTGATTGGTAGTTATTCATTTCTGATAGGTAGTTATAGTTTGTTCCAGTCCAGCCTAATAACCACATCGTGTTAACTGATTAACAAGAATATTTATCTGTAATACTGATAGCAAAATGATTTACAAACATTACCATCATCAGCTACCGTACTTTCACCAACTATATTTTATATACAAAAGTCATAAATTCTATGCAAAAGTAAAATCTCCAAAGTCAATTTTAAAAATCTTATGTCAAAATTTCAATTATATTTTGAGTATATAGTTTAGTTTAATTTGTGACCAAAGTAAAATCTCGAAAGTCAATTTTAAAAATATTACGTCAAAATTTCAATTATATTTCGAGTAAATAGTTAAATTTAAGTAAAATGCTAAACCTCTTTAAGGATGTTTTATGACAAACATTTAAATTTGGAATAATTAAATCTTGTCGTTTCATTTCTTAATGCTTCGCAATCATGTGCATGTAGCCGTTGATTTTATTGAATGCGGTTTCTTTCATCAAACCTTTTAATTAATTTAATGTTGCAATGCATTACGGCTTGCAATGAGGTCACCTGGTACCAAATCATTAATTTGGAATTGCAGTATATTTCAGTTTGCAATGAAGTCACCTGGCAACAAACCATTAATTCAGAATTGCAGAACTGCAATTAGCTGACAAATAAATAACGTGCAAATCTAAATTACAGTCAAGAACCACAGTCTTCAATACCTGGTCTTGAATTCATATAACTTCTTAAGCAAATGCCTGTATTATTAAATAATTGAAAGCTTTCAAAATTTACTAATAAAAGCATTTGGTTTTTGGTTTGATGCTTTATTGTACAACAATACATGTAGGTTATTTAGTACTAAGGTAATTGGAGCAAACTGTGCCTTGCCAAGGACACATCAGGGTGACCTTGGATGATCAGAGTGTTGTTGTTGTTGTTGTTGTAAGGTTTAATGCCATTTTTCAGCATACAATAGGCTATACATGGCAGCCAGTATTAATGGTGAAGGAAGAACCTGGGAAAACTCCAGAAAGAACCAGTGACCCACAAGAAGCTACTGGCAAGCTTTCTCACATACCCACACTGGCCGAATCTGAGACGCAAACCCACGCAGACAGAGGTGAGATGGATGTGATCCGTAACAAACAGCACTTTAGATTATGCGGCCACTTGAGAACCTTCTGATCTGAGTGTAGGATTAAATAAACTGTGCCTTGCCAAGGACATATCATGGTGCTGACCTCAGCTGATTCGAGTGTAGGATTCTGCAAAATGTGCCTTGCCAAGGACACATCAGGGTGCTGACCTTGGCTGATTGGAGTGTAGGATTCAGTACACTGCCTGGTCAAGGACACATCAGGGTGCTGACCTTGGCTGACTGGAGTGTAGGATTCAAACCCATACCCTTTTTATCATGATAGAAAGATCTAAAAGATATGTGGTCTCTCATAACAGGTGGTCTCTTGTAACATGTCATAACACTATATAATCAATAAATCTGTGCACTGAGAAAAAGGTCCATCAAGACAGGTGGTCTCACTTAACCATGGTCTTTCAAGACATGTTAACTGCATTATAAATAGTTTAAAAAGATGTGTCTTTGTAAAGTTCAAATCAAACTGTGTTAGAGTCTCAACATTGGATCAATTATAGGTCTGGTCCTGTAGTATTAAAACTGTTTGAGTATGAAAAGACCTGGCCTAAGACTTGAAACTTTGCATGTTATTACCTGGTCTGAGTCTTAAAACTATTGAAGTTGGTTGTTGTAGGGTTTAACGCCATTTTTCAGCACACAATACATGGCGGCCAGTATTATTGATGGAGGAAGAATCCAGGAAAAGCCCCGGAAAGAACTACCAACCCAGGAGAAGCTACTGGCAAGCTTTCTCGCATAGCTACATTAGCCAAATCTTAGACTCAAACCCACGCAGACAGGTGAGATGGCAGTGATCCGTAACCTCATGTTTGTAAAACTGTTTCAAGATGTGAAGACCTGACTTGTAACGTTTTACAATAATTTCATTCAAAGTCTAGGAAAAACATAACTGTTTATATACAGGATGTCAGGATGTGCTGACATTCAAAGATTTATTCCATCCTGAGTGTTTTAAAATGTATGTTATTTAAGTTGTATCAATGTAATTTAAAGGTGTCAATGTGATTTAAATTGTATCAATGTGATTTAAATTGTATCAAAATGATTTAAATTGTATCAAGGTGATTTGAATTGTATCAATATGATATAAATTGTATCAATGTGAGTTAAATTGTATCAATGTGATTTTAATTATATCAAAGTGATTTTAATTATATCAAAGTGATTTAAATTGTATCCATGAGTTAAATTGTATCAATGTGATTTAAATTGTATCACTGCTGTAAACTGTATCAATGTGATTTAAATTGCTTCAATGATTTAAATTGTAACAATATGATTTAAATTGTATCAAAATTGGATTTAAAAGTTTATTAAATGGATGAAACCTTTAGAGTTCCCTAAGTCCCCCAGCACAGTGTTTGGGAACATGGCAGGTATGCACATGCATCTGGAATGCATATATCACTACATTGTCCGCTTAATGTGCGAAAGGTGGGTTAACACTTTATACTATTTATAGCAATATATAAGTACTGATCAAAGATTTTTTTAATACTGTTTTTAAATCCAAAGTGTAAGAGTCTCTCAAAGGGATTAATGTAGAGCTGTACCGATGTCACTTTTTGCCGATTATGCCGATACCGCGTATAGCCGATTATCAAAATTGCCGATACCGATTATGAGACCGATTATTTGATTTTTCTTTGCAAACAGGAAAGTTTTGCGGCACAATAAATATGTTCTAATCACTATGTAAATTGAGGCAATGCTTTTGAGTTTATTGTCGACTTTCTATGAGCAAAGGTCGTCGGCTTGCTTTGACGACAACAAATACTCGTTATTGCTGCGGCAACATCAGATAATTGTAAAACATTGATATAAAATTGTTTTATTTGTTTAGTATATGTCGGTGCTTCAAAGGTACAGTAAAACCAGTTATGACTTATGAGAGACCGCCCCTTCTGCCAGATAGTGGCTTGGTGAAACACTAACAAAAGTAATAAAAAATAATTTTAAAAAATCCGGAAATGATTCTCACTTACTAGTATTAAAGACAATGAGTTCGTTCACCCTCCAGGCATTACGGATTAACTGAAAGACAGACGACGTACTCAAACCTACACTGAAGCCCTTTCAAACAATTTCTCACTGGGTCATAAGGACTATCGGTGTTTTGTGAGTTTTCATAAAGATAAAGAAAAAACACAAACCTCAAAATTGACTGTGTATACATGTATATCCATCATTACTCCCTTTGATGTTAATCTTACTGGCTATTCACATGACTTTGGCACTACAATGGCGGTTAGCGACATGTACTTTAGTCTGGTTTACTGCAGTTTACAAATGTTACCGGACGCTGGAGTTGAAAATTTCGCACAACTGGCAGCAAGATAAATTCTTTTTAAATACTTTATTAGAGCAATCTCTTTGTTACAAAAGATTAATTGATGGTTCGATGTGTTTATCTCGATATATGGTTATTCGACTATACAGTAGTGTTAGTTAATGAGCAACTTGTTTGCATACTGCATTTATCCCGAGCTCTAGTGTTACAAAGGATTAAGTTACGGTCAATCAAAACGCGACTGTATATACAACTTTTATCAGGAAAAATTGGTTATTTAAAAAAATTATTTGCATCGGCACCGATTATTTTTGCCGATACCCGATTATACCGATTGTGCTAATAATCGGCCCGATTACGCGTACGGTCGATTAATCGGTACAGCTCTAGATTAATGTTCTACTGGGCAAAAAAGAATTTCCAGCATATCAAGACAAGACCATTTCTTTCTTTCAAGTGAAGAGTGCTGAAACCATCTCTGATATTCTTCAGCAAAGAAACATTTTGAAATCAGCTGCTGTAGTATATATTTAATGCCAGCATGGTGTTATTATATTTATAATCATAGCATTTTTGGTGAAAACCCTGTGTCACTAGACCAGGGGGTGGACAGGGGGAGTATGACAATATTTTTAAAGTCATCATGGCAGCTGTACTGGATGCATGGCTGTCAACTTTCTCATTTAGAAACAACCAGATGTGATAAGAATTATATTTCGGAAAACCCCATGTTGATACAGCCATCCATTTTGATAAGAGTATAAACAGCAATATTTTCCAGCCAGAGTAGCAACAGCAAAATTTTCAAGATGGCTCCTGTGGCAACCATTCAGGACAGCTGATCTTCACCATTTCAATTTTTAAGACCAACCACACATTGGAAGTCTTCTGGTGATATGACTTTCTGTTTAAATGTCAAAAGAATATTTCAAGATGGCTGCCTGAGGGCCATATTGGATGTCAGATTGTCATAATTTTTTTTGAGGATCTGATTTCATATGCTACCATGACAACACCATTTTCAAGATGGCCACTAATAACAATAAAATTAAAAAATTTGATATAGTTAAACCATCATATATAATGTTTATATAAGCTGTCAGCAAATCCTGGTGTTGAGAGAATGAAGTGTATGTGAATGTTAGAGGGAAAGAGAAATAATTTTCAGATGATACAGGAGCTAAAAAATGATACTGTCAGGTTTTATGAGCTAATAAACAGGGAGGGAGTGATGAAACATACAAAATGAATGAAAGATCTGCCATCTGTTTGTTCTATTGATTAACAAACTGCACAGACCATGATCTGTCATTGCATTATGGGATTGCAGATCAGGGTTTGTGCAGTTAG
This sequence comes from Unio delphinus, assembly GCA_029339505.1. NCBI lineage: Eukaryota > Metazoa > Mollusca > Bivalvia > Unionida > Unionidae > Unio > Unio delphinus. Next base: position 3,013,144 of record JAQISU010000295.1, read on the forward strand.
TAAGTGATAATATATGGTAACCATTCTGATATAGGCAAATAAAGACATACAACTTAGATGTCTCCCTCCATTAGTTCAATGCTCTATATATACTGACCAGTATCTCTCTCCCTCTCTCTCTCTCTCTCTCTCTCTCTCTCTCACACACACACACACACACACACACACACACACACACACACAGAGTCTTTATTAAATTTGAAATAATAACTAGACCCGATTCAATATGGCCCAGCAATTTATTTGTTCAGTGAATGTTTGGACATTTTCTTGTTGTCATCATTATCTTTGTACCCATCGTCTGCTATTGCCCCATTAAATTTTACCCACATATCAAAGCATAGCTAATTTAACAGAGGTCACCTTATGCTTAAAACTTACACAAATTCAGTGTGTAAACTTGTTTCATATTCATGCAAATATTTTTTTTTAAAGTATGTAAACATTTTTTTAAAATCAGCAACATTTTTAGCAGGTAGAAAATAAACAGAAGAAAACAAATCACGGCTAGTGAAGCAAACCAAAGTCATCACTTCCTGTTAACACTCCAAATCCAAAACAAGTAACCCATAAACTGCAAAGGAAGGAACACAAGCTTGATTAAAATGAAATTCTAGTAGTTAGCCAAAACTTGGTGAACATCTGCCAATGAAAATCTTTCATATTGGTGTTTGTCTGAAATAATATTGGCATAATTTAGATGTGATTTAAAAACAACCAAAAAACAATGTTTTCACTGTTAGATTGAAGAGTTTTTATTTGTATTGTCTAACCACACCAAGGCCTTGCTGAATAAACCAAGGTTTCAATGGGCTTACCATTATAAGCTTTACCCATGTTTAATAATGTCAAATCAATACATTTCTTCCTTATCCAAAATGCTAGCTATCTACGATTGAAACAAGTCTGTGATGTAAAACACATTTTACTGTGCTAAAAATATTTTTCTTGTTGCAGTCAGTGACCTCAACATTTACCCTTTGACCCCAAAATCAACAGCATTCTTCCACACCAAAGCTGGTGGTCATCCATAAAGCCATGTTGACCTAATGTTATTATGTGGAAACCAATTCTCTTCTTTCAGTCAGTGACCTCTGACCTTCCTACTCCAAATTTAATAGGTTGCACCAAGTGCAATTAATCCAGTGGACAACTTGAGTTATTGTGCAGACTGCATGTTTCTTCTTACAAAATGGCCTTGACCTTTGGAGCACAAAATCAACAGGGTTCTTCAATGACACAAATACAAGCCATCCACAAAGCTTAGGAACTGTACAAGGTAGACAAGTAAATTCCTTGTCCAGAAACCAACTAGTAACAGCTGGAAAGAGACAGACAGACAGACATCACAACATAATATGCCCACCATATGGCAGGCATATAAAAAAGTAACTTTAAATCAAATGAAATCATTAATGAATATATAAAAAGTTAAATATTAAATATTAGATAAATATTGAGTGAACTATGGTGTTTACAATAAATAACAGATAAAAGAATTTAAGACAAAGACCATGTTCTAAGAGACAAAAATGATTTTAACACATCAATGGCTATACCAATTAAATATGCATTCTTTTAGAAATCGGCATAAGTGCACAGTTTAGCTGTTATGATAATGAGTCAAAGTCTCTGAAAATGAAGAAATAAAAGTTACAACCTGGAATGCATCTTGGAATATATATCTAGGAAATAAAAACCCCAAAACACAAGAAAAACCTCATCCAATTTTGTATGCTACTGGATCAATGATTAATGAGTTTTTCTGGTTACATGCAACAGAGATCTAGAAGACCATAGCTACATGAAAAGGAAGAAAGACAAGATGCACGAATGGACAAATGAATACAACAAGACAAAAGTGATGATTTACTACAGTGAGCATCTCAATAGGGACCTCTAAGAAATAAGTATATAACTGAATAATAGACATAAACTAGATTAATATATTGGTGACATGTATATACATGTGTATATATATATATATATATATATATATATATATATATATATATATATATATATATATATATATATATATATATATATATATATATATATATATATATATATATATATGACTAGGAAGGTGTCCATACATCACAGGTTTGCCCCCACCAATATAATGCAATTAATGGGGATATTTCATTGTGTAGCTGGCCATACCTCCATAAAATTTTAAGCAAATAAAAATTATTTAGTTGAAACAGAAGGGTAAAATACTAAATCAAACAGGTCAGAACTTGGTACAATTTTGCCTAAAAGTAGTAAAGATTCAACTTAACTTTTTTAATTTTACATTCATTCAGAAAATTTGATTTCAATCCACATAGTCCTTCAAAAGTTGTTAAGCAAAATAAAATAGATGTGAAGTTTGCAAACAATCAGGATCCATATTGCAATAAAACTTGGCCAAAAAATCAGGTGAAATTACCTAGACCTATTTGCAGTGCCTGGCAATAATGACCTTGACTTCCTTAATGTAATGCCCAATAATAATGACCTATACCTTAATGTAATGCCTGGTAAAAATGACCTAGACCTCTTTAATGTAATGCCTGATAACAATGACCTTGACTTCTTTAATGTAATGCCTGATAACAATGACCTTGACTTCTTTAATGTAATGCCTGATAACAATGACCTTGACTTCTTTAATGTAATGTCTGATAACAATGACCTTGACTTCTTTAATGTAATGCCTGATAACAATGACCTTGACTTCTTTTAATGTAATGCCTGATAACAATAACCTTGACTTCTTTAATAATCCTAACCTTCTCAATGTAATACCTGAACAAATTCGATTCTATGAAGTAATTAAAAATTTAAATTAGAAATGGAATGATAAAGGGTCAAGTCAAATTGAGGCTGAAACTCCATAAAATTATGCCCATTAACTCAAAGGTGAACGTGGTCTAGGTCTTATTGTAAAACCTCACATCAAATTTGATTTCAGCCCATGAAATTCTTCAAAAAATGCCAACAGAAACTAAATATATGAGGGACATGATGTGATCAACAGACAAGTATCATTATGTACACCTTCCAGACATTGTGGGGGCATAAAACAAAGAGAAAATAGAGAATGAAACTACAAGTTCCACTTACATACAACTTCTCAAACTTGGTACATATTAAACTTAAAACACTTTTTTTCCGACAATACTGTAGCAGTCTAATGACATGAAGTGGTTACCGTTTTGAAATGCATGAATAATGGCAGGATTTACACAAACATGTAAATAAGAGCTCCAGTAATTTAAGTTGATCATGTAATACAAGTTGAGAAGTCCTTGCAAGTGGAATCTGGTTACGGTTAAACTTCCCTGAATTGGACATTGTTGGGACTAAACATGTTGACAGTTATTTAAGAGGTGGTTGGTCATATTTAGCATTGGAACTGCCACACTGGAAACAAAATCTGTGGCCAGTCTGCAATTTTTTTTTATATTTAGCATTAGAACTGCCACACTGGAAACAAAATCTGTGGCCAGTCTGCAATTTTTTTTTATATTTAGCATTAGAACTGCCACATTGGAAACAAAATCTGTGGCCAGTCTGCAATTTTTTTTTATATTTAGCATTAGAACTGCCACATTGGAAACAAAATCTGTGGCCAGTCTGCAACTTTTTTTTATATTTAGCATTAGAACTGCCACATTGGAAACAAAATATGTGGCCAGTCTGCAATTTTTTATACTTAGAATTAGAACTGACACATTGGAAAGAAAATATGTGACCAGTCTGTAATTCTTTATACTTAAGAAATAAAACTGCCACATTTAAAAACAAAATATGTGGCCAGTCTGCAAAGAAAGCATTTTACTGAGGTCTTAGGGAAGTATCACTGTATATCAGAAAGAAAAAGTGATAAAATAACCAAAATGAGGTTCAATCTACATCCACTCCATCACCTAGGTATAAAATCCTCGCTATGTTTTATACTGCAAGATTATGGACACAAAACCATTAGAGTATAATTAATCATATACACCCAAAATCTTGGGATGCATTCCACAACTGTCTGTTTGTGATCCCAAAATAAGGCTCCAAAATTTAATTACACTGGGAAACTGTACAAAATATAAAGTACTTAAGATTTTGTATTAATCTGAAAACTTCTTCCAGTGGGTAATGAGAAACATAATTTTGCTAATTGGCCTTTTCCGATTTTCCTTTTATCTTTGACATCAACAAGAAATATACTTTGAGCTAATGGGTATGTTTGTTACAACTCTAATGGTTTTGTATTGCTGTGTCTAGTAACGATTAACAAAAAAAAAAAGATGTGTTTATTGATAAATACAAAAGGGTGTTAAACAGGGACACCACATCTGGCCATACCTGTGGTCTCAAGGTTGGGTGTTCTGCACTTCGTGGCTAAAAATGAGGGAACAATGATTACATGTACACATGAAATAAATACAAATCACCATAAATCATAACATTTTGGCATCATCAATTTTTTTTTAAATATAGTCGATTTGACAGATTTATGACATAACTGCATATAAATATTGGGATATTTGTAGAGCTTATATCTTCCTCTCCTTCAAATCAAACCCATACAAAAACTTGTGTTTGCTAACAGAATAGGATTTACAGAATATTATCTGGAAGTTTGACATCTGTATGGACTTCCAACACAATCTCAATGGATTTCTGACACAATTTATATGTTGGAAGTTAATGGTAAAATGTAAAGCCACATCTATAGGATTACATGTATTTCAATGGATTTCCTCCTGCCAAGAGTATCCAACAAGGTCCTGACAGGCATGAGAGAAAATGATTAGGACATGAAAGGTCTTTTGGCATGGCTGTGCTACTTCCTTGTCAGTGGTCACTATATCCAACACATGACCAAAAGACTGCAGGTCGGGGACCCTACCACTAGATTAACTTGGATAGGATATTGTGGCAAGTGCTTGGATAAGGCATTTCACTCCAATTGCCTTAACACTAAATAACCTAATTATGTTAATGTGATGTTATAAACTAAACCAAACAAAGCACCATAATCTCCTCAAGATGCACACAAACACTGATCTTTCTGAAACTGCTGAAACACAAACAATGGTGGGTGGGGGTGTAAAAAAAGACAAGTGTGAAAATTTAGGTCACACTTTTGTAGTTTTCCTCTTATTGCATCAATCTCACTGTGATGCATCCAAATACCAAATATCAATAGCTTAGGTGTAACGGCCCGAAACATTTACTCTCCAGAAGATTCATATACATTTCATTTTTGACCAATGCATGTGATTTTGGGTCCAAGACATTACGTGTACAGCAACACAAAAAACACATTCCTGAATATATTGACAAAAGATAACATTTTCTCCCCACTCGAAAGACATAGTGTCAAACAGCCAGTGTTCCAACACTGCATTTATGAAAGAATTCCTGTTTTATGAATATATCATAATGACGGATTTTATGGGGATTAAGACAGTAAAGAATTCCCGTTTTATGAATATATCATAATGATGGATTTTATGGGGATTAAGACAGTAAAGAATTCCTATTTTATGAATATATCATAATGATGGATTTTATGGGGATTAAACAGTAAAGAATTCCTGTTTTATGAATATATCATAATGATGGATTTTAAGGGGATTAAGACAGTAAAGAATTCCTGTTTTATGAATATATCATAATGATGGATTTTATGGGGATTAAGACAGTAAAGAATTCCTGTTTTATGAATATATCATAATGATGGATTTTATGGGGATTAAGACAGTAAAGAATTCCTGTTTTATGAATATATCATAATGATGGATTTTATGGGGATTAAGACAGTAAAGAATTACTGTTTTATGAATATATCATAATGATGGATTTTATGGGGATTAAGACAGTAAGGTATATCCCTCATTAAAAGACTGTACTATTAATTTTTCATTTGGATGTGAATATTACTGGGATTAATACAATTAGGAACATGGTTTTTCTATTGTTGGGACAAACACAATTAGGACCATGGATTTTCTATTGTTGGGACAAACACAATTAGGACCATTGTTTTTCTATTGTTGGGACAAACACAGTTAGGAACATGGTTTTTCTATTGTTGGGACAAACACAGTTAGGAACATGGTTTTTCTATTGTTGGGACAAACACAGTTAGGAACATGGTTTTTCTATTGATGGGACAAACACAGTTAGGAACATGGTTTTTCTATTGTTGGGACAAACACAATTAGGCATGCGGAATTGTTATTGTTGGAACAAACACAATTAGGAACATGGTTTTTCTATTGTTGGGACAACCACAATTAGGCACGCGGTATTGTTATTGTTGGAACAAACGCAATTATGAACATGGTTTTTCTATTGTTGGGACAAACACAATTAGGCATGTGGTATTGTTATTTTTGGAACTAACACAATTAGGAACATGGTTTTTCTATTGTTGGGACAAACACAATTAGGCATGTGGTATTGTTATTTTTGGAACTAACACAATTAGGAACATGGTTTTTCTATTGTTGGGACAAACACAATTAGGCATGTGGTATTGTTATTTTTGGAACTAACACAATTAGGAACATGGTTTTTCTATTGTTGGGACAAAGACAATTAGGCATGTGGTATTGTTATTGTTGGGACAAACACAATTAGGAACATGGATTTGCTATTGATGGGACAAACACAATTAGGAACATGGTTTTTCTATTGTTGGGACAAACACAATTAGGCATGTGGTATTGTTATTTTTGGAACTAACACAATTAGGAACATGGTTTTTCTATTGTTGGGACAAACACAATTAGGCATGTGGTATTGTTATTTTTGGAACTAACACAATTAGGAACATGGTTTTTCTATTGTTGGGACCAACAAAACTAGGCATATAGTTTTGCTATTGTTGCAGCAAACACAATTAGCTACATGATTTTGTTATTGTTGGGATTTGCACAATTAAGCACATGATGTACTATTGTTAGAACTGGCACAATTAGCTACATAGTTTTGCTATTGTTGGGTCTAACAAAATCAGGCACATGATTTTTCTATTGTTGCAACTTTTTCAACACAATTAGAAACATGGTTTTGCTATTGTCCCAACAATAACATAACCATGTTCCTAATTGTGTTAGTTTGTCCCAACAAACATAATTAGGCACATGATTTTGCTATTTTTAGGACCAACACAAGTAGGCACATGGTTGTGGTTGGTATTCAGTAAACAAGGACCTGATACATCTAGAAGCTGACTGTGAAACCTGGAGCAGATAAAAGGCTAACCAAAGCTGATCTGGATCAGACAAAAGGCTAACCAAAGCAGGCCTGGATCAGATAAAAGGCCAAACAAAGCAATGTGTGTTTAGATGGGGTGTAGATGTGAATGGAAAGCTTCCGTTTCCTGGAAGCACAAGTTTTCAGTGTAAAATTGAAGACATACGATGTGAAATTAATAGTACCCTTCTGAAACTTGCCGAAAAAAGTCCTGGATCTGCTTTTGCAAAAGTGGCTGAATTCATCAGACTAGATGGGTTGAATGCATCAGACATGATAAAACAAGGCCGGTTCTATTGATTTTTCAACTTTTCATACAAAGGGGGCTCTAAATATAAACTGAAGATAGGGCCTAATATCCACTAAAGGTATCTAAATATACACTGAGGATAGGGCCTCTAAATATACATTGAAGATAAGGCCTCTAAATATACACTGAAGATAGGGCCTCTAAATATACATTGAAGATAAGGCCTCTAAATATACATTTAAGATAAGGCCTCTAAATATACAATGAAGATAGGCTAATGAAATGTACACTAAATTTGGGGCCTCTAAATATAAACTGAAGATAGAATCTCTAAATTTTAAAATGCATGCTCACTACTATATGTGCATGATTCTAATAAACACGTGTTCCTCAAAGGGACTGACATTTAATCCTTGAAAGGGGCTGAAGCCAATTGCATTATTTATTTATTATCAAAAATTTATCTTCCTTTAATATGTAATCTGAAATCTGAAGAAAAAAAATGTACTCATATTTTCTGGAACAGTATTTCTATTCCCATAGATAATATTCCTATTCCCAATGAGAGTATTCCCATTCTAATAGACTGTATTCCTATTCCCATAGATAGTACTCCTATCCCACTATAGTATTCCTATTCTGCTACACAGTATTCCTATTCCCATAGATAGTATTCCTATCCCACTATAGTATTCCTATTCTGCTACACAGTATTCCTATTCCCATATAGTATTCCTATCCCACTATAGTATTCCTATTCCCAAAGATAGTATTCCTATCCCACTATAGTATTCCTATTCCCAAAGATAGTATTCCTATCCCACTATAGTATTCCTATTCCCAAAGATAGTATTCCTATCCCACTATAGTATTCCTATTCCCAAAGATAGTATTCCTATTCCCAAAGATAGTATTCCTATCCCACTATAGTTTTCCTATTCTGCTACACAGTACTCTTATTCTCATAGACAGTATTTCTATTCCAATAAACTGTATTCTTATCCCAAGATAATATTCCTATTCCCATACACAGTTGTCATTCCACTAAACAGTATTCCTATTCACATATACAGAATTCCTATTCCATAGCAAGTGAAAACAGAATTAGGCTATGTTTAAAATGTACTTTAGGACTAAATGTTGAAAATCCAAGACTTGATAAATGTTTAGATTAAATGGACCAAGGTTATAGTTACTGCACAGGAATTTCATTAAATGGACTATCACTATCAGCTTTCAATGCAGAAATCCAGCCTGCAATAAGCACATATTTGTTACTTGGTTTTCTTGGCTGTACTGAAAAATTTAATCTCTGTTAACATAAAGCATTTCTGACATCAAGCTCAGTTGTGAAGACTGGTGTAAACCGAACATTTCTGACTCAATTTCTAACAGTATGAATCCATCAATATTTACAATAAATCTTTCTGATAAAAAATAACTGCCAAATTGATGTAGCATGGTTCATGTTTTTTGCATGAGAATGTGATTCAGATAACTCTGGCTACCAGGTAGTAACTAAAACATTCACACATGCCATTTCATCTACTTGGTACTTGGGGTGCAAACCACTGTCACCTAGGACAAACAAGCAATTAACCCTTCTACACATCTATCAATCTAAACGGTTTTCACCAAATGGAGGAGTACATTGATAAGGAGACAACTAGCATTGGGTGGAGTGCAGTGATAAAGGAATTGTGAAGAAAATGGAGAGAGAGTGGGGGGGGGGGGGGAGGGAGAAGGAGCTCATAATGATCAGACAAGGGTAATAATACTCATGTCCAGTCACAGTCATGGAAGAGCATAAAAAGATTAGTTTTAAAAAACCCAGTGTGAATCTTTTCATGTTTGTTGTTGTTGCTGTGATCCATCATGGAGAATGCTTTAGACCACTTGGCTGCTCTGGGCCCCTTTCATGATTTTTGTTGTTGTTGTTGCTAATTATTTGTAGTCAACTTGTCAAGACCTGCTATGGACTTATGGCTGTAGAATAAGTCTGGTTTATGGGTGTTGAAATGCACACTTCTGCATGTGATCAAAAGCTGCATAGTTGATCAATAAACAAGATGAACCTCTTTGGATGCCATGGAGGCAAATTCTAAATGCTGTAGTTTAGTGATTAATGTGCTAGAGTTTTGACCAAAAGAGTGCTTATTATTATTATTATTATTATTATTATTATTATTATTATTATTATTATTATTATTATCATCATCATTAATTATTATCATCATCAGTATTATTATTAGTATTATTATTATCATTCTGTTAAAATGCTGCACATGGGAATCATAATTAGAACTAATGATATAAAAGAGGACCCCCTGTACATAACAAGTATGCTGAAATAATGCCCAGAACACAAAAGGAATATTTAATTATATCAAACATTATAACTTATTTTCAACAGTCAAAAACTAAAAATCCAAGTAAGCCAAGTATGAATGATAGAGCACGATTTAATCATATTAATGCACTCAATGACCTTGTAAGAGAACCAGTAGCATAATGAAGTACTTTGTATCTGGGGTCCAGTCTATAATTTATTGTTGTTATTACTATTATAGGGGGAGACAGTCTGGTCTTGTTATTGCTTTTCAAATCATTCCCATAAATGGTCCAGTAAATCAACTGCTTGTGTAGCCCATTTGACATAGCCCATAATTGCACTCTAAACTTGTCCAGTAATTGTACACATGTCTATCATATCAAATAATGGATTTAGAGATGGGTTATGGTGTTTTACCATACAGAAATGCAAGTCTGTTTTAAGCATCAAGGCAACTGGAGTCAAGTGTCTCACATAATGACATATGACAGTAGGTAACACTGGCTGATATGGTGGTAGGATTCAAACCCACACCATTTAAGGCAGATTCCTGCATGCTAACCACCGAGAGTCAAAATAACTCCTGGGATAAAAAAAATATTGGATTAGGGAGATTACAATGCATATAAGCATTAGTGACTAAACTACATGTATTATTATCTCATGCTTTAGTGTTGAGTATGTGGGTATTGGTAAATTGTCTGTCCATGTTATTATCCCATGTTTCGGAGTCAAGTATGTGGGTATTGGTAAATTGTCTGTCCATGTTATTATCCCATGTTTCGGAGTCAAGTATGTGGGTATTGGTAAATTGTCTGTCCATGTTATTATAACATGTTTCAGAGTCAAGTATGTGGGTATTGGTAAATTGTCTGTCCATGTTATTATCCCATGTTTCGGAGTCAAGTATGTGGGTATTGGTAAATTTTCTGTCCATGTTATTATCCCATGTTTCGGAGTCAAGTATGTGGGTATTGGTAAATTGTCTGTCCATGTTATTATCCCATGTTTCGGAGTCAAGTATGTGGGTATTGGTAAATTGTCTGTCCATGTTATTAGCCCATGTTTCGGAGTCAAGTATGTGGGTATTGGTAAATTGTCTGTCCATGTTATTATCCCATGTTTCGGAGTCAAGTATGTGGGTATTGGTAAATTGTCTATACATGTTATTATCCCATGTTTCGGAGTCAAGTATGTGGGTATTGGTAAATTGTCTGTCCATGTGTTATTATCGCCAGTGTCAAGTATGCAGATATTAAAAAACCGTCTGCCTATTGCATCTCCTCCTGAATAGAAACTAATTAAACCTGGCTATCTTGCCCATGTTATAATGTACTGGATTATAATTGTGGGCTCCTTTCCCCAATTCTCTGTGGAAAAAAACAATGGTCAAATACACAAAAATGTAAATTACGGAAAAGTCACTTTCGTACTGTCTGAGTAGGAAGGCACATACATAAATTTGGGTTTTGAGCCCTGAGTCTGCTTTCTTATCCTTCACACTTTTGCCTTTATAATCTACCTCCAAGTCACATTATGTTGGGTAGGATGTCAGGATCCGATTCTAAAGCATATCAGGCTGATATATTGCCAGACATAACAAGATCATATTATGCCATTCACATCAGGATGACATCATGCCAGACAGATCAGGAGCAAATTATGCCATTCACATCAGGATGACATCATGCCAGACAGATCAGGAGCAAATTATGCCATTCACATCAGGATGACATCATGCCGGGCCGATCAGGAGCAAATTATGCCATTCACATCAGGATGACATCATGCCAAACAGATTATGAACAAATTATGCCATTCACATCAGGATGACATCATGCCAGACAGATCAGGAGCAAATTATGCCATTCACATCAGGATGACATCATGCCAGACAGATCATGAGCAAATTATGCCATTCACATCAGGATGACATCATGCTGGACAGATCAGGAGCAAATTATGCCATTCACATCAGGATGACATCATGCCGGGCCGATCAGGAGCAAATTATGCCATTCACATCAAGATGACATCATGCTGAACAGATCATGAACAAATTATGCCATTCACATCAGGATGACATCATGCCAGACAGATCACGAGCAAACTATGCCATTCACATCAGGATGATATCAAGCCAGACAGATCACAAGCAAATTATGCCACTCACATCAGGATGACATTGTGCTGGACAGATCATGGACAAATTATGCCATTCACATCAGGATGACATCATGCCAGACAGATCAGGAGCAAATTATGCCATTCACATCAGGATGACATCATGCCAGACAGATCAGGAGCAAATTATGCCATTCACATCAGGATGACATCATGCCGGGCCGATCAGGAGCAAATTATGCCATTCACATCAAGATGACATCATGCCGGGCCGATCAGGAGCAAATTATGCCATTCACATCAAGATGACATCATGCTAAACAGATCATGAACAAATTATGCCATTCACATCAGGATGACATCATGCCAGACAGATCACGAGCAAATTATGCCATTCACATCAGGATGATATCAAGCCAGACAGATCACAAACAAATTATGCCATTCACATCAGGATGACATTGTGCTGGACAGATCATGAACAAATTATGCCATTCACATCAGGATGACATCATGCCAGACAGATCAGGAGCAAATTATGCCATTCACATCAGGATGACATCATGCGAGACAGATCACAAGCAAATTATGCCATTCACATCAGGATGACATTGTGCTGGACAGATCATGAACAAATTATGCCATTCACATCAGGATGACATCATGCCAGACAGATCAGGAGCAAATTATGCCATTCACATCAGGATGACATCATGCCAGACAGATCAGGAGCAAATTATGCCATTCACATCAGGATGACATCATGCCAGACAGATCACAAACAAATTATGCCATTCACATCAGGATGGTATCATGCCAGACATTTCATGAGCTCTTTGCATATCACACTATGAAACTCATCAAGTACACAGTGACATGTCTTGTCCTGTTTCATCGCAATGTCACTCATCATGTACAAATCACGGCATGTATTGTCTGCAGGTCATCAGATCGCCAGTCACCAAGTACATAGAGTGGCATGTCTTGTCTGGATATCACACAATGTCACTCACCAAATACACATGGGGAATGAACTGTCTGCATATTGTACTATGCCACTTACCAAGTACATACAGGCATGTACTGTCTGCATATCATCATACTATGCCACTCACCAAGTACACAGAAGAATGTGCTGTTTGCATATCACAATATGCCACTCATAAAGTACACAGAAGAATGTGCTGTTTGCATATCACAATATGCCACTCACCAAGTACACAGAAGAATGTGCTGTTTGCATATCACAATATGCCACTCATAAAGTACACAGAAGAATGTGCTGTTTGCATATCACAATATGCCACTCACCAAGTACACAGAAGAATGTGCTGTTTGCATATCACAATATGCCACTCATAAAGTACACAGAAGAATGTGCTGTTTGCATATCACAATATGCCACTCACCAAGTACACAGAAGAATGTGCTGTTTGCATATCACAATATGCCACTCACCAAGTACACAGAAGAATGTGCTGTTTGCATATCACAATATGCCACTCACCAAGTACACAGAAGAATGTGCTGTTTGCATATCACAATATGCCACTCATAAAGTACACAGAAGAATGTGCTGTTTGCATATCACAATATGCCACTCATAAAGTACACAGAAGAATGTGCTGTTTGCATATCACAATATGCCACTCATCAAGTACACAGAAGAATGTGCTGTTTGCATATCACAATATGCCACTCATCAAGTACACAGAAGAATGTGCTGTTTGCATATCACAATATGCCACTCACCAAGTACACAGAAGAATGTGCTGTTTGCATATCACAATATGCCACTCACCAAGTACACAGAAGAATGTGCTGTTTGCATATCACAATATGCCACTCATCAAGTACACAGAAGAATGTGCTGTTTGCATATCACAATATGCCACTCACCAAGTACACAGAAGAATGTGCTGTTTGCATATCACAATATGCCACTCATCAAGTACATAGAGGCATGAATTATCTGCATATCACACTATGCACTTGCCAGTGTCAATGAATTTAGGAATACATGTATTTCAGACACTAGAAATTCACAAAATGTATCAGAAGTAATTAATTTAATTATAAAGATTTTAACCAGATGCTCTTTGCATATATCTCTAGAGAGTTTTGTGAGAATCTGATTAAATGAGATTAATTAGATAGGTGTGACTTATATCTAAGCATATATGGTGGTGATGAGTGTGAACTAATGCAGCTTTGCTACTGTCGAATTCACACAGACAATACTAATCAGAAATGTGGTGTAGTTGGCTGCAGCTGCACAGCTGGCTTCGGTTTCTGTTAATTAAGTTAACTTAAATTCACTGGTGGAAGCAATTACACACTGTCTGGGCTGTAAACAGTTGTGATTTGAGTACAATTTTTCTTTGGCACAGCTGCCTGTATTTGTGTTCCAGTTATATTTTCACCATGTCCAATTCAAAATAAAAAATTAGGAAATGTCAAAACCCCAAAAATCCAAACTTTAAAAAAATAAATATCTCAAGACCAAGATATCTGGGAATTGTAATTTCCATGATCAATGTGTACATTGTCTGTTTTCCCTTGAATGTAAAATGGTAATCAAATGATTCACATGAAATTAAATGAAGATAAATTACTTCCCTGTTTTAATGTTCACCAGTTTTGGCTCCAACCCTGACACTAAGAAATAAAACTGAAACCTCTCATTAAAACATTTGGCAATTTTCCAAAATTTGGTAATAAAGCTAATGCATGACCAGTTATTTATGTCCCATTACTTAACACACAAGACATTTAACTGTACTTTCATAATAAATAATAGATTAGTGTCATTATATGCCCATACAACCATTTCCAACCTACCATGTAATGGTTTATTATGTACTGTTGTAATTTTATTTTATGAAATGTTTCAAAATTGAATTTTTTTTTCATCGGCTAAGAGTTGTGTTATAACCATTTAAAACAATACCTGAGGATGCTTACAGGTATTACATCTATTTTTATAAATGAGGGACAGCACATGCATGGTAACAAAGACAGCCGCCTGTATGTCAGGCTCTAATCACAGCATTGATTAAAACCTAATTATAACCTTAACAACTGCTGATAAGGTCACAAGCTCTGCAAAGATGACTTTTACCTTTTATTTGCCACAAATGTAGGCTTTATAAAACTGGTTAAAACTCATTAGTACTTATTATAAAGTATTTGCTTTTTGCAAACCCTGCAATGAATATGGCTCTTTTAGTTTGACATCAGAATATGGGGTTATATTTAAAAGTGGTTCAAGTGAGCCAGATGTCACTCACCTGGCGTTCATAACTTGACAGATCATTTTACAATGAAGGCATATGTAGCTTTGTAAGAACATACCTAATGTCAACTACATCCTGCACTTTATATAAAGTCAATTTTATCATAGTTGGATAAAAATTGTTTGATAAGATTAAAACATAATTATTATATACAATTTCTATCTCCTTATAAAACTTGTAAAAGATAAAATAACCTGATTTACAGTCACAATTAGAAGTGATATTGTTGTTTGCAGGGTTTCAATGCCATTTTTCAGCACACAATTATTGTATAATACATGGTGGCCAGTATTAATGGTGGAGGAAGAACATGGGAAAACTACCAACCCACGAGAAGCTACTAGCATGCTTTCTCACGTTGGTGGAATATGAGACTCAAACCCTTGCAGACAGGTGAGATGGCAGTGATCCGTAACAGCGAGTGCTTTTAAACCACTCGGCCACTCATGGCCCCAAAATTAGAAGAGAAATACAACCACTATGACAAGAGGTAACAAGCTCAGTTTTGATACAAGATCATGACACAAACTCAGCCATTTTGATACAAGGTCACATGATTAATATTCATAGATCTTGTTCATAATTGTACTCTGCCAAGATTCTGATGAGAAAAGCTTATTGAACAAGTTGATATAAATATATAGGGGTGGAGAACATTTTTCAAACTCATGTTGTCCTCAGAAAATAAATTAAATAAAAAAGTTTACCTGCCTACACAAAAGGCCTGCTTGTCTGTATTTTCATTGTTAACAAAAATGGTAAAGAAACAGGATGGTTAAATTGTTTACTAATTAAACTGCACAAAAGGCCCGCTTGTCTGTATTTTCATTGTCAACAAAAACGGTAAAAAACAGGATGGCTAAAATGTTTGCTAACTAACTGTACAAAAGGAACGCTTGTCTGTATTTTCATTGTTAACAAAATGGTATTTAAAGAAAAGGATGACTAAAATGTTTACTAATTAAACTGCACAATTTAAAAATATGCATACAATATAGATCTGCGACATGTTACTTATATTTTCCTAAATTTGTCTTACTTTGGGGTTTTATGGTCTGGGTCTACATTCTTGGTCTAAAACTGCTGAATCTGTACTAACATCTCAAAAGATAAATATGAATTTAGCTCTGGATATTTTCATTGCATACACGTGGTTGAAGAATTCTGCTGATGTGATCAGTTCCAAGTTTGACTCTTGACTGGAACCTCACAAAGAAATTCCTAGTATGAAAAGGATTTTCTCTCCTAAAGCATATGCTGTGTTAATTAGCTTTCTGTAATGCTGGGGTTGGCTTACTTTGTTTCTAATAATTGCTCTGTCTAAATCACCGACAATTTCATTTTTCTCTGAATTGGCCTTTCATCATCAAATTTTAACTGACATGTACTGTGCTTTGCTATTTTATTAGTGCATTGTCCTTGAGATAACCTGTCCTGCAAAGAATCAGCTGGTTCTGTCTGCAGTTGAGGGGGTATCTCTTATGTATATTACCTATTGTTCCATGCTGCATCGTGTATTTTATCACACCTGAAATTCAGTCACTTTCAAATCAGCATCAATAAAGGTAGCATAAAGTACCCAATTCATACTTTGAATGGTACTTTTGAGTTGAATTTAAGGACACTGTCCAGCAAGTTTACTGCGTATCAGGTCGGATAAAATTTTTGATTCGTAACTTATGTTTTTGTTCAATCTTTGTTCATTCCAACCAAAGAAACTCCTGCGGTTAAGAACTTTTGAACAGTCTTTTCCTTTTCTTTAAAAATCTTAATAGGTATCGTAATAAAGTTTAGTTTTAGCCTGTTTTGTTGACTTTTCATTAAACATGTCATCATTCAGCCCAAGATTTTTTTTTAAATGATCCATCCTTATTCCTGGCTGGGGGGGGGGGGGCCTGAGTGGCCAAGTGGTCTAAAGCACTTTCCGTTACAGATCACTGCCATCTCACCTCTGTCTGTGTGGGTTCAAGTCTAAGATTCGGCTAATGTAGTTATGTGTGAAAGCTTGCCAGTAGCTTCTCGTGGGTCGGTGGTTCTTTCTGGGGGTTTTCCCGGGTTCTTCCTCCACCAATAATACTGGCCACCATATATAGCCTATTGTGTGGTGAAAAATGGCATTAAACTCTACAACAACAAAATCCTTATTCCTTAGAAAGTGGATGCCAGCCAATGAAATTCATTCTTATGTAACCATCAGAAGATACTGCCTAAACCAGTACTGTCCACTTGCATTGGCTGCATCCATTAAGCTATTGCTGGTCTCAATACTGATCGATACACGTCAGCACACACGGCATAAACTATATACTGGAATGGTACTCCGTAGTGTTAACATCATTCCGACAAAACAAGAACTAGTGCCCATTTAAATAGATTTCTGCATCACTGATATATTTGTACATACATACATACATACATACATACATACATACATACATACATACATACATACATACATACATGTGTGTGTGATTAGGATTTTTAATGTAGCTTTAACAATTTTTCAGTAATATCGCTATGATGTATGCAGTGAGGCAGTTTATAGTGATGTCTAGCACTTGGGCATCATGCCACAGACATGTAGCATGATGTCCCACCCAGCAACATTTTCCAGACACCAGGCTGACCAGTCCTAACACTAATTTCCTAATGCTGAGTTTCAAGCGAGGCAGCTGTTAGTACCATTTTATCTTTGTTATGATTTGGCCAGGGACTGAACCCACGATCTCCTGCTTCTGCAGCGGACACTCTAACCACTAGGCCACCAGAGCGGTTCACATACATACATACCAGATACATATGTGCAGACGTACATCGTCTGTGGATTAAAAAAAGCAGCTAATGAGATGCAAGAACATCACACATAAAGATCTTACTGATAATAAAACTAATCCAACATCTTGATATTAGCTTTAATAAAAATGGGTCAGAAAGCTCAGCCAATCAGATGCAAGACCACCTCATTAATATTCATATATCTCATTCGTAATAAAACTTGTCGAATGTCTTGACACGTACATCAAGGCAAAGTAAAATGACTTGCTGAGGGACACAACTGCAGCCATCTTGCTTAGGCTGGTTACCATAGGGACAAACAACGATAACAGTATATTCCTCTTTCATTTCTGATGCCAACAATACATTGTTTTGGTGACATACTGTATGGTGAATCACAAAGAGTGGGTGGCAAGACTGGCTGTCTGCAATGGATAACCATCCCAAGCCTTTCTGTATTGACACTCCAGTGCTTTGGCTGGATCAATTTAACAAAACTTTTATGTCACTGGCTACATCATGCCAAAGAAATGGAAGCCAAGTGACTTTCTCACTGACATACCAAGGTAACCATCCTGGCTAGCTTGGGCAGGCATTATACCCTTGACCTTTTGGATTTCTAATTCAATATTTTACCAACTAAGCTAGCATGACCACACCCCCTGCCATGGCTTGAACCATTCTGGAGGCATTTTTGGCACCAAATATTAATTGGTGAAACCAAATACTCAGGCACATTCTTGCTATCTTCTTCATCTTAAAAGAATGGGGTTGCATTCCTTAATTGCTTCAGTTGGAATTCCAGTTATCCACTATGCTTCAAAGCCAATTAAAGATGCTGTAACTGAACTAATATGAAATACCTGCAGCAATGCATCAGTTCTGCTCTAATTAAACTCATGGTGACTGTGATTAGTCTTAATACTTTCTGCCAACTTTTTCTGACATAATAGGTTCTTGAATTAAAGAAGGTTGCAGCCAGGAACAAATCACTGGTAGAAAACTTTTGACATTGACCCCAAGGACAACAGGATAGGGACTGATTCACTGTTTTATTTCTAAAAGTATACATTCAACACTATATGACCAAAAAGGGTTTAGGATATAAGAGTAAAACAATTAACACTAGCCAATTATCTTTATTACTGACCTTGAGGTCAAGATGAAAACGAAAGAAAATGTCACAGAATCAATTCTCTTATAATCATAATGATTCTTCCAAAGTATGAAGAAAATCCATTATGGCATTTGGGAAAAAGTGTAGAAAATACAATTTAAGAAAAACCATAATGCAAAATTTTATGATAGTGACATTAACGCAAAGGTAAAAAACTCAAGTGTGTATTTCAACTAAATTGAATTGCCCTAGCTTTCTAAAGATTCTAGCTTGTTTTTGATAGAATAAAGAACACGTTTCAGTTAACAGGCAGAATGGCATTGTGGGTAGTCAGTTTAGTTTCCAATATTGCTTATCTATTCAAAATTTATGTTGCTTTATTTTTCACAACTTAAAAGACACACTGAATAATTATGTTGATTTAAATCTGTATCATATTTTTTTTCGGATACAAAATGTCAAATGTATTTTATTTTTTATGAATAAAAGATAGGAAAATATACTGCTTTGAAAAAGGAAACTCATGAAAATACTTTTCTATGCTTGAAAGATCTGGTCATTTAAGTTTTAGGTAACTGTAAATTTCTTTCTAAGAAAAGTAAATATCAATTGTTTACACAGAATTTAGATATATGATATCAAGCAGGAACTAAATATATCTGTGGGGCATAAATGCTGCTCTTGTATTCTGTTTAATGTATGTCAGTATTTCTAACTGACACAGTTGTATTATGTTTAATGAATGTCAGTAGTTCTAACTGACACAGTTGTATTCTATTTAATGTATGTCAGTAGTTTTAACTGACACAGTTGTGTTCTGTTTAATGTATGTCAGTAGTTCTGACACAGTTGTATTCTATTTGATGTATGTCAGTAGTTCTAACTGACACAGTTGTATTCTGTTTAATGTATGTCAGTAGTTCTAACTGACACAGTTGTATTCTGTTTAATGTATGTCGGTAGTTCAGACACAGTTGTATTCTATTTGATGTATGTCAGCAGTTCTAACTGACACAGTTGTATTCTGTTTAATGTATGTCAGTAGTTCTAACTGACACAGTTGTATTCTGTTTAATGTATGTCAGTAGTTCTAACTGACACAGTAGTATTATGTTTAATGAATGTCAGTAGTTCTAACTGACACAGTTGTATTCTGTTTAATGTATGTCAGTAGTTCAGACACAGTTGTATTCTATTTGATGTATGTCAGTAGTTCTAACTGACAGTTGTATTCTGTTTAATGTATGTCAGTAGTTCTGACACAGTTGTATTCTGTTTAATGTATGTCAGTAGTTCTAACTGACACAGTAGTATTCTGTTTAATGAATGTCAGTAGTTCTAACTGACACAGTTGTATTCTGTTTAATGTATGTCAGTAGTTCTAACTGACACAGTTGTATTCTGTTTAATGTATGTCAGTAGTTCTAACTGACAGTTGTATTCTGTTTAATGTATGTCAGTAGTTCTAACTGACACAGTAGTATTCTGTTTAATGAATGTCAGTAGTTCTAACTGACACAGTTGTATTCTGTTTAATGTATGTCAGTAGTTCTAACTGACACAGTAGTATTCTGTTTAATGTATGTCAGTAGTTCTAACTGACACAGTTGTATTCTGTTTAATGTATGTCAGTAGTTCTAACTGACACAGTTGTATTCTGTTTAATGTATGTCAGTAGTTCAGACACAGTTGTATTCTATTTGATGTATGTCAGCAGTTCTAACTGACACAGTTGTATTCTGTTTAATGTATGTAAGTAGTTCTAACTGACACAGTTGTATTCTGTTTAATGTATGTCAGTAGTTCTGAGACAGTAGTATTCTGTTTAATGAATGTCAGTAGTTCTAACTGACACAGTTGTATTCTGTTTAATGTATGTCAGTAGTTCAGACACAGTTGTATTCTATTTGATGTATGTCAGTAGTTCTAACTGACAGTTGTATTCTGTTTAATGTATGTCAGTAGTTCTGACACAGTTGTATTCTGTTTAATGTATGTCAGTAGTTCTAACTGACAGTTGTATTCTGTTTAATGTATGTCAGTAGTTCTAACTGACACAGTAGTATTCTGTTTAATGAATGTCAGTAGTTCTAACTGACACAGTTGTATTCTGTTTAATGTATGTCAGTAGTTCTAACTGACACAGTAGTATTCTGTTTAATGAATGTCAGTAGTTCTAACTGACACAGTAGTATTCTGTTTAATGAATGTCAGTAGTTCTAACTGACACAGTTGTATTCTGTTTAATGTATGTCAGTAGTTCTAACTGACACAGTAGTATTCTGTTTAATGTATGTCAGTAGTTCTAACTGACACAGTTTAATACCAAATTGTATTGCATCATTAGAGATATTATCAGCAGTGACATGGCCAGTCTGGCCAGTAGACTAGAGTCATGCTGAGCCGTCCTTGATGGGGTCATTCTCCAGCAAATTTTTTAAAGCAACCATTTGGGTCAATTTCTAGAGTGATATTGTAAAATGACTTGGGTCCCATCACTGTAAACTGTTCATATTGTTTGTTTAACAACTAATACTAAACTTTGGCATGGATTTGTTTTCCAATAGACAAAACTTGCAAGGATTGAAACATTGTAGTGGAATGGAATGACATTATGGAATACTGCAATTTAGTAAATTTATCAATTTATAATATAATGACACGCCTTTAGTAGTCCTAAATAGACAATTATCAAATTGTTACTGCCAAATCTGAATAAAATGCAAATTTCATATAATACTTGTAATATACTTTTTAACCAACAGACTCCACCTTTCATTTACTTACATATTTCACAATACATGAACCTTTTATTTTTGCATTTTGTTTATTTTACCAAGAGACAAGTCCCTGGTAAGACAAGAAGCCCATAACACTCTCTATATTAAATAATACAATTTGTAACCTGAGGCCTCCCCCCCCCCCCAAGGGTCAAACAAGAAGCCCATAATACTCTCTATATTAAAAAATACAATTTGGTAACCTGGGCCCTCCTCCTCCCCATGAGACAGACAAGAAGACCAAAATATGATGGGCTGAGGTCAAGACCAGAAGGATGAAAGGGCTCTGAGTGGCCGAGTGGTCTAAAGCGCTGTCTATTATGGATCACTGCCATCTCACCTCTATCTGTGTGGGTTCGGGTCTCGGATTTGGCCAATGTGGATATGTGAAAAAGCTTGCCAGTAGCTTCTTGTGGTTTTCCCAGGTTCTTCCTCCACCATTTTTAACTGGCTAAAAATGGCGTTAAACCCTGCAACAACAACCAGAAGGATGAAATAAAAACCTGTAATGTACAGTTAACCAACAAAAAGCAGTAGCCTGAGCCCCCCCCCCCCCCCCCCCCCCCCCGACAATAAGCCCTCAACGCACTCAATACAAGTCGGTACACTGAGACCAAAATATGAGGAGACAAGAAAGCCACAAAGTACTGTATGGCAAGACTCTTAGGTAGGGCTCAAAGTGTTGTGGAGATCATGTGGAAGGGTTTGAGGGGTTATGGCAATTATTTTGATGGTCTCAAGATGTTAAGGTAAAGCACTGGAGCAAATGACAATAATCTGGTTTGGTTTTCTGTTGAACATGAACTGAACTTTGAATTGTCATATGAGGTCAAGGTAACTGGAGTTAAATACCTTACTCATGTCATACGAAGTTAAGGCAATTGGAGTTAAATACCTTACTCCAAGAGACATGATAATGGTTGACCCAGCCTGGCGTAGGTACAATTCAAACTTACACCACTGTGTCTGTTTGTTTGAAGAAAGGAAAGAAGGAAGTTAATTAATAAAAATATGGTTCTTATACTCAACCTATTTTTTTGTATCACCACTGCTATGAAGGATAGCTATCATGTTACACCACTGCTATGAAGGATAACTATCATGCTACACCACTGCTATGAAGGATAACTATCATGCTACACCACTGCTATGAAGGATAACTATCATGCTACACCACTGCTATGAAGGATAACTATCATGTTGCACCACTGTTATGAAGGATATATATCATGTTACACTATTGCTACGAAGGAAAACCTGTCTTAAGAGACCATGATGTCTGGGAAAATGAGTGGTCATTTAAGACAGGTTCTACATTACTGCTAATTTGTACCTAATTTGTACCCCGCCAAAATATGTAGAGAATTTATATTTTACATTTGTTAATTTCATAGAATTTGCACCAGTTATTCACTTTCATTCAGTCTGCTCCTTTCAGGTGGGGGTGGGGGGAATAATAAGTACCCCAAAAACTAGTTTTTCCAGATTTATTATTGAAATAAATTTGAAATTCTGCCAAGGTTTCCATATGAAGACTATGGCTCAAAATAAGAAAATGCAGCAGTAGTTTAACTGCATCCTTTCAATATTATTGTAATAAAAAAAACAAAATGTCCATTGAGTGGACTAATAATGCTCTACTTGTAAAATGAATTTTCTGGAATTTAACATTATTTCTTTTTCTAACTGCTAAGTTTTGAAACCATCTCTGATATTCTTCAGCAATAACAAACTTTTCAAATCAGCTGCTGTGAATGACGTATTCAAATTCAGTTTAACACCATTATGATTTAGGACAAAGCCGATATCATTAGTCACTTTTCGGTCAAAGCATAGGTCATAGTGATCATCCAGGTGACAACAAGATTCTCATGACAGCCCTATCAATTGTACGACTGGCGACACTTTTCTTTTAGACAATGTTGACAGGAGTATTGATATGACAGCTTGATCAATTGTATGACTGTCGACACTGTTTTCTTTTAGACAATGTTGACAGGAGTATTGATATGACAGCCCTATCAATTGTACGACTGGCGACACTGTTTTCTTTTACACAATGTTGACAGGAGTATCGATATGACAGCCCTATCAATTGTATGACTGGCGACACTGTTTTCTTTTACACAATGTTGACAGGAGTATTGATATGATAGCCCTATCAATTGTATGACTGTCAACACTGTTTTCTTTTAGACAATGTTGACAGGAGTATTGATATGACAGCCCTATCAATTGTATGACTGTCGACACTGTTTTCTTTTACACAATGTTGACAGGAGTATTGATATGACAGCCCTATCAATTGTATGACTGTCGACACTGTTTTCTTTTACACAATGTTGACAGGAGTATTGATATTTTTTTCAGGATAGTATGGTGGCCATGGTTAGCCGTTTATAATGCATGATGAAATTTATTGCTGGGTTGTCTTCGTAAAATTGATCCCTGATTGCTGTAATTTGTTTATTCTTTTCTTTCTTTCTGTATTCATTTATACGTATTTTTCTTCGAAAGACAAATGGATTTTTTTTTGTATTGGGAGTATAAATGTTTTTATTTTAGAGATCTTTGTTGACGGGAAAAAAGTGCAAAATAAAAAAGCAATAAGTATAAAGAATAGATAAAATAATCTACTTAGCTAAGTGCAAGAAAAAGCTTTAGCAACAACTGCAGAAACGATGTGCAGTTTTTCTAATCATGACTAATGTCTTCGCTATGGAATCGAGTGATTTAAAATCCCCAACACTTTGAATGTATAGCAAAAATGCTGTGAATAGTATGCTATAAAACATGCCCCTTGTTTATTAGTTCTCTGTTTAGCGGCTCTGTCTATGATGCAGACAGAACAAACATCACTTTGCAAAAACCTTTTTAATTCCTTCCTTATTGTATCAGTCTTATTGTTTGAATTTTGAAATTCAGAAAGTTTAGCAAATATAGATGGTGCAGAATTAAGTTATCCTGTGAACACCATTTTCTTCACATGACCTTGACATTTGGCTTTTTCCCCAAAATCAATAGGGTTCTATATTATCTCAACTGGAAGCCATCCTCAAAGCTTGCTAACTGCAAAATGGCCGACAACTGGAGTTAGTGCACCAAAACAAAACTGAAAAATTTTAATGGATGGAAAAAACGTACCATAAGAGCGGCTAATTAAAAAAGGCGAAATAAAAGCTCATAGCCATATCAAACAGCGTTTAACTACAATACACACAGTCTATTGGTCATTCTACACTTGTACTGGTGTTGAGTGTAGATCAATAACATATTTAAAATGACATCAGCACTGCATTCAATTAGTGTAAATTTCATTTGACATTAGGGACCAAATTAGGGTCTACCTGTCAAGCAGGTGGATAATTATCATGTGCATTTTACACTTCAATAACCTCACATCAGCAGGTGATAGGCCAGCTTGTTGTAATTCTATCACACCATAGTGGAGTACAGGTTCCAGTTCAATCTGTCACACCATAGTGGAGTACAGGCTCAGGTTCAGTCCATCAAATTATAGTGGAGTACAGGCTAAAGTTCAATCTATCACACTATAATGGAATACAGGCTCAAGTTCAATCTGTCACACCACAGTGTTGTACAGGCTCAAGTTCAATCTATCACCACAGTGTTGTACAGGCTCAAGTTCAATCTACCACAGTGTTGTACAGGCTCAAGTTCAATCTATCACACCACAGTTGTGTACAGACTCAAGTTCAATCTATCACACCAGAGTGGAGTACAGGCTCAAATTCAGTCTATGCACCATAGTGTAGTACAGGCTCAAGTTTATTTCTAACACCTGGAGATGATAGAGGACAATTACCTCAGCACAAATGAATGATGGCCATTATATACTGTGCATATTGTAGTAACAGCCTACATGTTGAAATGTGAAGAAAAAATTTATAGCAAAATTATGCAAATGTAAGCCACCAAAGCTAGAGGCAGTTCAAGTAACAGGAAGTCATCAATTGTTGTTACGACAATATTGCCTTTCTTATGCTTGCACAAAAAAATAAAGCATTCAGATTAAATAAATATTGGTAATCTCTAAAGAGAAATTACTTTGGCATTCATGACCAACACTGCTTCTCTCAAACAAGAGATCCAAGTGGGCCTGATCACACTCAAACAAAAATAATACTGCAAAACTTATGGAAAACTTGAGTGAACTGCTTTACTACCATTTTTAAATGATGGATTAAGGAGTCTGAAAAACAAATGCATTTAGTCTTGATGTTAAATTCATTAATTTGGTCTTTTTAATTGGCTCATATAATAAAAGATATTTTTTCTAAAATTAATGTTAGAGGTACTCACCACAGGAATAAGACCGGGAACTATTGGTTGACTAAAAGCAGCCTGTGCAGCTTGAAGCTGGAGATTTTTCAATATCAAATTATTTCGGCCATTCTGTAACAGCTGTTCTCTTAAATGCTGTGGCGGATGGAGATACTTGCATGGGGGATCCTTCCTTTGACATTTACCCTGAAAAAACATAAACCCACTATTTAAACTAAGCAATGTCATGTCATTAATCTTTAGGTACACATTTCTGTCTGTGGCACTGGGCGTGGGAAGATCCAGTGTATTTCCAAGAATGTTTAAATGTACAGAGAGTTTTGCTTACAATGTCCATCTATAGAATAAAAAAGTGCAATAGTTTGAGGAAAACAATGGGGCTTAGGGAGATGGGGTGTTTTGACCAAAACCACATGCACATCCTCTAACCCTGCCACTGCTTTAATAAACAATGGTTCTCGTGAGTTCAATATGTTGCTGAAGCACCATGCTAAAACATGCAGCAACTGGCATCACTGGTAAAATACTATGGAAGAATAATTACTGAAGCGCCATGCTAAGACATACAGCAACTGGCATCACTGGTAAAATACTATGCATGAATAATTACTGAAGCACCATGCTAAGATATACAGCAACTGGCATCACTGGTAAAATACTATGTAAGAATAATTACTGAAGCGCCATGCTAAGACATACAGCAACTGGCATCACTGGTAAAATACTATGTATGAATAATTACTGAAGCACCATGCTAAGACATACAGCAACTGGCATCACTGGTAAAATACTATGTATGAATAATTACTGAAGCACCATGCTAAGATATACAGCAACTGGCATCACTGGTAAAATACTATGTATGAATAATTACTGAAGCACCATGCTAAGACATACAGCAACTGGCATCACTGGTAAAATGAATAGCTGTTTGCTGAAGCAGATGAGACAAAACCTACACCAAAAGTATACTCTATTTTTGTGTTTGCATATACGTTTATGAATCGGATCTTTCAGGACATACCTCAGTACAAATATCCAACACTTACAATATACAGGCTACTTCTGTAAGCCCTGTTCATTATGATGAGGTAATTATACTCATCGCAAGATACCCTCACTTACACCACAGGTCATTTTTTTGTGGCATCCCTTATGAGCATAATAAAGGAGCACTGCTTCTCAATACAAAGCTCTCTTATATAACAGGAAACCTCGTTAAGTGCTATATAGAGGGAAAACTTTCCCTCAATACAAGGTCACTTACTTCTAATACAGCTTACTTCTGTGGTCTTCAATAAAGTATAGAGGGAACACTTCCCTCAATACAAGGTCACTTACTTCTAATACAGCTTACTTCTGTGGTCTTCAATAAAGTATAGAGGGAACACTTCCCTCAATACAAGGTCACTTACTTCTAATACAGCTTACTTCTGTGGTCTTCAATAAAGTATAGAGGGAACACTTCCCTCAATACAAGGTCACTTACTTCTAATATAGCTTACTTCTGTGGTCTTCAATAAAGTATAGAGAGAACACTTCCCTCAATACAAGGTCACTTCTAATATAGCTTACTTCTGTGGTCTTCAATAAAGTATAGAGGGAACACTTCCCTCAATACAAGACTCCTTCCCTTCTAACACAACTTGTTTAATGGGTTCAATGTAGTATGGTCAAGTTCTATCCGTAATATTCTAAAAATGCTAGGAAGATTTGGTGAAAAAATACTGACTGTTTATTCTAAATCATAAATAAGAAGTGACAGTGTACTATTTACATTCTATTTACACCAAGTCAACATGGGCAATGGTTCTAAATCAACATGGGCAATGGTTCTAAGTCAACATAGGCAATGGTTCTAAGTCAACATGGGCAATGGTTCTAAGTCAACATGGGCAATGGTTCTAGTACCTTTTGTATCAGCGGTCCATATCTATGTATTGTATGTAAGGCTAATACATCTCTTGCAGCTAGCCTGCAATCAGATCCATAGTTTGAAAACCGTTGATCTTGGGCATGTTGAATTTGTTTTGTTGTATAGCTAGATAGAACTGAACATAATATTTGTATACAACAATATTATCACGAGAGAAAAAAAAATGTCTGTACCTTCTTTAAAGAAAGAGTTATTGTTATTATTATTATTATTATTATTATTATTATTGTTATTATTATTATTATTATACAATATCTGAAATTAAGATGTTACATGTGTGTGAAAACATACATTGACAATCTAATTAAATAATGTAATAAAAAATCTAATTTGTTAAAAACTTGGATTTTAATAATCTGTATAACAATATGATGTGTGTTTCATCAATAATAAAAACTTTCTTTGATGTTCAATAATATTTCATTTAAAGTTTAAAAAGAAAAACAAAATTGTTCTGCTGATTTTATATAGTTTGAACACAACCCCTGTACAAGTGTTTTTAAGCAGTCATGTACATTATGTACATGCCATGGAGAGTACACTCAAATGTCAATTTCTACAGTGACAGAATTTCTGTCATATTCAGCTGTCTCTTTAAACATTTCATGTACAATCTCCATCCACACAAGTCTGTCAATGTCATATCTATCTTGTATATTCTTTCCTCATTTAATTATTCCAATATAAACATTTGAATATAGTACAATTCCTTTATTTGACTTGGAATAATGCTTTGTTTCTGAGACGCTATTTGTGAACAGTTCATTTTAACAATGAACTGGGGTCAGGACTGAATGCGCTTGATGCAAGTACATTACAGTATTTTAGTTGCTTCAGTAAAGCTGATGTGCCTAATAAATTAATAGAATTCTGGCATGCAACATTTTTGGCAGGAAAAAAAGACTGCTTTTAAAATCAATACATTGAACTGCAGCTTAAGTTTTATAAATATTCCATAGAAATTACATTGCAAACTCTAAGCAGTATGCAATCTGTAAATGCTTTAAAACAAATCTGTCAAGGAGGATTTTACTAGTGTCATAAATCTGTCATGAAATGAGCACATGGTTGATCTGTAATCAAATTACCAACTAGAAATTGATCAAGAAAATATACTGTACACACAGGTTTATGAGAAGAGTACAGCTGCAAAACTGTATAGACCTTATCTGTCATCACAATGTGCTGACAGATCTGGGTCTGTGCAGTGTGTTAGGAGTAATCAGTAAAACATATAACAGACACTGATCTGAAATTGCATTATGCTAAGACAGATTTTTGTTGTTTGCCATCTGACTATAGTCAGAATGGGTAGATTCCACATGCTTTGGATTTTATTGAACATTTTGTTTCTGCCTCTGCAAAGCTTGAAAATAATAATACAGCTCTGATTTTTCGAAAATTAGAACCAATTAAATTCATCAATAACTATTTGCTCAAAAAAGAATCAATTAAATGTATCAATAACTATTTGTTGAAAAATGGATTATCTTGAGATCCTACCACCAACAAAGTCCAAATGTCAGTCTATACCAATTCAGGCTTGACTAGTTTTCAAAGAGGAGATGACACATGGTGGATGTTGATAATTACTTTTTTAATGGAGCAAATATGGTTTATGTTAATGGCCAATGTTGTACAAGTTCGTATTATGAACATTGTCAGGCTGAAATGATTTTGCCTCCAGTCTTTGTTACTAAACACAGCTTCATCATTCATTTTTAAATCATGAAGATAAATATAGCCTGAAAGGAGGAACTAACCATGGTTTTCATGTGCATGTGATTAGGATTTTTAATGTAGCTTTAACAATTTTTCAGTCATATTGCTATGATGTCTGCAGTGAGGCAGTTTATAGTGATGTCTATTTGCAGATTAGACTGTACTCCCCTTATGTCTAATCTGCAAATAACAAACAACCTGCAAGTTAGGATCTCTGTTGTTTGTTTTACTCACATTGCACAGACGCAGATCTGTCTGCACTTTATGAAACCGATATCTGGGTCTATACAGTTTGCAGTTGGACTCATCTTATAAGCAAGTATAGACATTACATATAGTTAACAATTTTTGATGTTGGTCTAGTACAGTAATTTTTTTCTGTATGAATAAATGTTGTACTAAAAATATGATTTCTCTCAAATATACTGAAATAACAGGAGGTCTTAATTTTACGGACAGTACTGTGCAAGGAGTTGATAACAGAATGTGTGTTTACATTTCTTCCTTAGGTGTTTGTTTGTTTGTTTGATTGAATTTTAACGGCGCACCAGCACTTTTAGGCTATTTAGCGCCAAACAATAGGTTAGATGTTCAAATATAAGAGAGGTTTAACATCGACCAGCGGTATACAAAATCATAATACTTAAATATAAAATGGTGAAACGTTGGTGACAGGAAAATATGAAGCTTCCCAATCAACGGGAGATGTAAATGGTATATGTTGATGATAAGATGTTATAAATAAGAGGTGATATTTGTATTAGATAAAAATATTCTAGGTGATAGCATACAAGTTATAGTTTAAAATAGAGATTTACTTCCTTCAGGAAATCTAAAATACAAGTGATTTGTATTGTATTAAAAAGTTCCTTCATGTCATGTACATTATAATATTTAGCACGCGTAGGTTGCAGGTCGGAACACTCGGTCATAAAGTGTGTAACAGTGAATGGCTCATTGCAAGAAACGCACTCTGGTGGATCTTAACCTTTCAGTATGTGGGAGTGGGTAATGTATGTATGACCGATTCTGATTCTTGCAATGACAACCTCCTCCCTACGGATAGTTCTGTAGGAAGGAGTCCATTCTCCCAGGGTTGGTTTGATGGCATGAAGTTTGTTATTGACTGCATCATCCCATGACGCCTGCCACTTCTGACGTAGGTACTTTTTGATACAAGGTTTAAAATCAGTAAAAGGTAATTTAAAATCCGATGGTTCTTGGGATAGAGCCATCTTAGCAGCCCGGTCTGCTTCTTCATTACCTCTAATACCAATATGGCTAGGTAGCCAACAGTATACTATGTTGTAGGACTTCCTTAGGTGTCATTTTCAATGAAGCACTTGCTTAATAATACAAATACAAAAGATTTTGAATTGTACAGTACAGAATTGAATTGTACAGTACAGAATTGAATTGTACAGTAAGCAGATAACATAATCTATCTTGAGATAGAGACCTTAGAGCTTGTAGTCATCTGAAATTTCTTTATCACTCAAGAGACAATCTTGTAGTCATCTGAAATTTCATTATCGCTCAAAAGACATGCTATCTAAAATAACACATTTTGATGAATACAGTAGAAGTAGACACATATCACCATAACAGGTATAGTACAGTTATAAAGTGAAATATTACTGGAAATTCAAATATTCTTTCACCAACAATTGTACAGAGTTTTGAAAATTTAAAGTTTAAGGATTCGATCATTGGCATTATTGATACATGTATTCTATCTATCCATCAAGCTAAATGCATCATTCTTGATCAAAACTTCTTTTTCTTACCTACTTGCTAAATTTCTCCTGGAAATTATGTTAGTAACATTTCATAAAATACAAGTATCTTTTTTTTTTGCAATGAGAAATCGGAATAGAATCTTGAATACCAGTATAGTATCATGACCCTTTCAATATTAAGATTTAAATTCCAAAATGAAAATCTAGCTTTTTTATGAATTATATCTACACAAAAACAATAGCTGACTAAATCTTAATTTGTCATAGAATCACGAATGGTAAATCAAGTACATGAACTGTCAACAGGTTTGAATTGTTATACAATGGGTAATCTTTACTTAGTGTGGAAATCTATTGCCAGTTTGAATTGTTATACAATGGGTAATCTTTACTTAGTGTGGAAATCTATTTGCCAGTTTGAATTGTTATACTTTACTTAGTGTGGAAATCTATTTGCCAGTTTGAATTGTTATACAATGGGTAATCTTTACTTAGTGTGGAAATCTATTTGCCAGTTTGAATTGTTATACAATGGGTAATCTTTACTTAGTGTGGAAATCTATTGCCAGTTTGAATTGTTATACAATGGGTAATCTTTACTTAGTGTGGAAATCTATTTGCCAGTTTGAATTGTTATACTTTACTTAGTGTGGAAATCTATTTGCCAGTTTGAATTGTTATACAATGGGTAATCTTTACTTAGTGTGGAAATCTATTTGCCAGTTTGAATTGTTATACAATGGGTAATCTTTACTAAGTGTGGAAATCTATTTGCCAGTTTGAATTGTTATACAATGGGTAATCTTTACTCAGTGTGGAAATCTATTTGCCAGTTTGAATTGTTATACAATGGATAATCTTTACTTAGTGTGGAAATCTATTTGCCAGTTTGAATTGTTATACAATGGGTAATCTTTACTTAGTGTGGAAATCTATTTGCCAGTTTGAATTGTCATACAATGGGTAATCTTTACTTAGTGTGGAAATCTATTTGCCAGTTTGGCAACTACTTTGTGACTGGCACATTTGTGGTGTTCCTCCTTCAACACCAGGATTTGAAAGGAGAAGACCATTGGCTTGGAAATTAAAAAAACTTCAGTTACCACTTTTGATAGAAGTATGGTCTATCATCAGGCAACAGATTTACAAGCTGAAATGTATCAGATGGTTTGCTTATGATAAAACAATCTTAAGAAGGTAATTTGATCAGCAAGAGTTTTGTAACATTCAACTGAGGGCAGACTTCCTACTATTTGGCCTGTACTTTTATAGTAACAGAAGGGAAGACAACCCCTACTTGATCTATATTTTTACAGTAATTGTAGTCTGACCAATTGACCCAAGGGCAGACTCCCCCCACCGACTTGTACTTTTACAGTAACTGTAGTGTGACCAATCAACTCAAGGGCAGACTACCCCCACCTGACCTGCACATTTAAAGTAAATGTATTATGACCAATCAACTCAAGGTTGGCAATTCAACTCAAAGGGAGACAACCCATACCTAATCTGTACTTTTACAGCAGCAACTGTAGTGTGACTATTCAACTCGAGGCCAGACTACCCCTAGCAACAGTAATGTGTCTATTCAACTCTAGGCCAGACTACCCTTAGCAACAGTAGTGTGACTATTGAACTCTAGGCCAGACTACCCCAAGCAACAGTAGTGTGACTCATCAACTCTAGGCCAGACTACCCCTAGCAACAGTAGTGTGACTCTTCAACTCTAGACCAGACTACCCCTAGCAACAATAGTGTGACTATTCAACTCTAGGCCAGACTACCCCTAGCAACAGTAGTGTGACTATTCAACTCTAGGCCAGACTACCCCTAGCAACAGTAGTGTGACTATTCAACTCTAGGCCAGACTACCCCTACTTGACCTGTACTTCTAGTGTATAGAATTTTATTATGGTGGGTACCTTGCAATAAGTTCAAGGGTTCTGACTTTACAAAGAGAAATTGATCACTTTACTTTTTTTGTAGCATTTGAGTAAAAAGTATTAAATTAATGATTAGAATAAGTAAAACGACCTGCCTTTTCCACGAAGCAGCAAAAAGCTTAATTCCTGACTAAATCATCTTTTCATAAAGTTCCAGAGAATTATTAAAAAATGTGTGTATAATTTCTATCTAGGAAACCATTAACTATGGGTACCGAACCATCTTTGACAATATCTATTTCGAGAAACTGATAACTATAGGTTTCCAGAATTCATTTTGAAAGTGGTTGATTCCTGAAGACTCCTTTGTCAAGAAAATCCATGCATATCTGCTTTCAACTTATTCAATGCCAAACAGACAAATTGTGAAAAACAACATCATCACATATATGAAAAACAACAATGTCACATTGCATAAAACATTTTTGCTAAAGGAAAGTCTCAATAGCCTTTAACTCCTCATTTACCCTAGAAACCACTGTTGGCAATGATTGACAGGAGTGAACTCTACATTACTGAAGTACTGTCAAGTCATACCATAAATTAAATTCCATTACATAAAATATAAATCCACAACCAGTCTGTCTACAAAGCACTGGACATAAAGATAATAAATTAGATTTCATTACACAAAATATAGATTCATAACCAGTCTGTCTGCACAGCAATGATCATAAATGATGCATGAAAAAGAAATAAAAGAAACTCTTTTCTGTAACAAATTGCTTATGAGCATTGTGATGGATAGAAATAATGAAACGACTTGTGTGGAAACAACAGATTTAATGTTGTCACGCCATCTGAAATCATCCGAACTTTCTTTGCTTGATTTCACCCATTACTGAACATGTTTAATTTTGTCTGAAATTTTAAAATCATGTAATCGCTCATTGGCAAGGTTCTACATTGGTTATACATGTATAACATGTCATTTATGATACAAGACTCCTAGAATTTACCCACAGGCCTGTCTTGTAAACTCACAAGTTTTCTAAAAGTAGAAGACTTGCATTTTTAATGTAGGAAAAAATATGATGTGTTTTCTAGTGCATTGGTTTAAAAATTAGGGTTGGTAGGTAGAGGGGTTTTTTTTGTCTTTTTTTTTAAAACATTATAATGTTTAGTATATATAATGTACAAATAATTTCAAGTAATGTACTAAACTAACTGAAATAGTCAATTAAAAAATCAATTTCAGAACTATGATTTTTTAAAAACTTCTTTTCACAGGGGGAAATAGTGCTAAGGTAAGAATCGAAAAACAAGAACAGTCAGCCAACTGGAAACACAGTTTTGATGTCCTTAGCAAGGATGTGTATTTTGGTTGGAAACTTCTGACTCGCTCTCTAGAAAAACCTTCATTGTAACAAGGTACCTAGTACAAGGCATATAATATAAGATGATATTTATATAATGTACCTCATTATAAGGCAGATATGTTTATGCATCCCATTTTTCATTATGTTAAAGTAAGATTCTATGTATATAATGTACCTCATTATAAGGCAGATATGTTTATGCATCCCATTTTTCATTATGTTAAAGTAGGATTATATTTATATAATGTACCTCATTATAAGGCAGTATACTCCAGTTTTATTTGCACTACATAATAAACATGGTGAATCCAAAATAATCTAGAAAACAAATTAAAATATGAAATTTGTACTCAGATAAAACTTCTGATTACTGCTACACTATAGATAAAGATCAACCACCATCTTTAAACGAACAATTTTTACCCAGCATACACTGCAACAAGTGTCACACTACCACCCAACCACTATAATTCAGGGTTCAACATAATTAATTCAAACTATCTGCTTTGACATCACTGACTACACAGGAAACACAGTAACCAGTCTATGATATTGGCTTACTAGTAATTAGCAGGTAAAGCTAGGTACCATACTAGACTTATGGGCGGCCATTATTATGTAAATTTTGTGACAAAATGGAATATACGCTCATCTGTTTGTGTTTGGTTATGTTGGAAATGATATGCAAATCTTGACAAGATTACAGATTTTACAAAGTGTTCTTACTTTACTGTACATGCGAGTCTACAGTTCTTATCAATTTTATTTTGATTCTGTTTTGGCCCACTACCTTTATGCATTTTATTTCACCTTTTTTGTGTGTATTTCTAGGTCATGTATCAAAGACATTTTGAAGAGTTCAGGCAATGATGGAATAATCGGGTATTTCTGTCATAGCAAAGATTCCTAAAATTGTCTCCATAATTTACAAAACAATTAATTGTTGACAACAAAATCACAACATTGTTGCATCAACATTGCTGTGAAGCTTTGTACTGAATTAGCTAAAACTAGAATTAATATTTTTAATGCACAATTACCTGATATATCTGCCAGTTACGTTTTCACTAGTGGCTTTGTCGTTTCATTAAAATAACATTTTCTTTTCTTACCAAACGAAAACTATACTTAGTATTAACACTGCAAAAGAAACTATTCTCTACAGATAGTGGTGAAAGAGCATTTAAAATTGAATGAAACTATAAACTACAGTGCAAAAAAGCTCTCGCAAAACAATTCACACTAAATATACTTTTATGATATTACATAATGGCCTTGAGACAGGGTGGGCTTGTTATCACAAGGTGGATTTTATGATGTTATTTCTTGCCAAGGGATACAAGACCACGCCTTTAGTAAATGCTGCCATGTGCCAACACTGCGTTATAACTTTATATAAATTGAAATGTACTTTGCACCTGTGTTTGACTGCAAATACATGCACTAGCGCAGCCATTGTAAAATTCAAATTAATCATTCTTTCAAAAAACAAATTTAACACACCTAGTATAAAACATAGTTGTATTCTGTCATGGTTTTGTAATAACATCTATTACATCTCACAAGAAGTTTTAGTAAAAAAAAATGTTTCTACAATTAAAATAACATTTTCATTTCAGTAAAGGTTTCCAGAGGTTAGTGCATGTCTCAAAAGTGTACAGTATTTTTACTACAATAAGCCCTGGTCACAAAACTAAATTTCTTGCAATGAGAAGTTATAAGTTATATGGTGTGTGTGTGTGTGTGTGTGTGTGTGTGTGCGTGCGTGCGAGCACAGTATAAACTTGCTTAAAAGTCAAGTCAAACTGCAAAAAAAAAACAAAAACAAAGATGCCAATCAAAGATAGCACACTGTGCAAGCAAATCAGGGTCTACATTTTCTGTCCTACTGATTAGTCTTAACAAACTGTGGAGACTCAGATCTGCAAGCGCATAATGTGCCAGCAGATCTAGATTTGTGCAGTTTGCAGTTGAACTCGACTTATAAGTGAGTACAGACATTATGTTACTGGACAAGGCTTAACAAATAAGAAATCTAACAAATTTCAAACATGGGGTGGTTGTATATGAAGCATGACCATTATTGGCTCAATGCAAAGTTGGCTTGAACTTAAGCTTCACCAAAAGTGCAGTAACTTGTACAACTCTTAAAATGTAAAAAAAGCAATTTAATATCTTCTGATTTGTATTGGACAAGTTACTTCTCCAGGCAGGAAATGGAGGTGGAAAATAGGTAGATAATGTACAACAATGATATGTATACCTTTATCACTGTAAGGGGAGCATGGTGAATGTCAACTGAGTGGGATCTACTGAACACTGCATCTTCAATAACTGATAAGCCTCAAGCCCATCCCATAATATTTCTTTATGTTTATGGATGTGGTTGTTTTTCATTATTCTATAATACATTTTAAATGGTCTTAACAAATGCCTATTTTTGTCACAGTTCCAATCCTTTGAGTATGGCATACATCATTGACGCCACATGTGCTACACTCCTTTATCATTCGTGATCGTCTTGATTCTCATGAATATGCATAAAACTCTTAACCAATCAAATGCATGTAAATATTTCTTGCCATTGTTACATGGCCCTTCACACTATTTGAATTAGCCAGTCAAATTTTCTTCTTTCGAACAACGGCATCTATCCATCAATAAAACAAGCATTTTCATTAATGTGTAGGCGACTGTTACACTGTGTTGTTGAATTTAATGTTGTAAATGTCTGAAAATTTAACACAGATTTTGAGATTTCTAAGCTGTAGTTTCAAAAGGTTTTACAACTTAAAATTCAGCTAGACTTCAGCTGCCTGAACTGTTTCTTATGAAGAGAAGTACACAAGTCTAGGAGCACACACATTATTTCAAAAAGTACTGTAAACAAATCTAATGATTTCCACAAATTTTGTATTTTGTCATTTAAGCAGTTATTAATTTTTCACCACAGCAGAAAAAACTATATCATGATAGGAAACAAGTGTTAACACCTATAGTACAAATCATACAAGTTAAATGTTAACACCTATAGTACAAATCATACAAGTTAAATGTTAACACCTATAGTACAATATCATACAAGTTAAATGTTAACACCTATAGTACAAATCATACAAGTTAAATGTTAACACCTATAGTACAAATCATACAAGTTAAATGTTAACACCTATAGTACAAATCATACAAGTTATCTATGCATTCAGTAACAACCATATCAGTAGTGGGTGTCATTTTTTCTCTGTCTGCGTGGGTTCAAGTTTCAGATTTGGCCATGTATATGCGAGAAAGCTTGCCAGAAGCTTCTCTCGAGTCATGGTTCTTTCCAAGAATGACTGTAGTTTCTTGTTAGTTTGGTGGTTCTTTCTGGGGTTTTCCCGGGTTCTTCCTCCACCATTAATACTGGCTACACCACAAGTACAGAAGATCCTAGCTTTGTTCAAGTTTCATTGTGATCCATTGAAATCTGTGTGTAATTTGGATTTTTAACATAGCTTTAACAATTTTTCAGTCATTTTGCTATGATGTCTGCAGTGTGGCAGTTTATAGTGATGTCTAGCACTGGGTTATGATGCTGCAGATGATCCATTGAAATCTATTCAAACATGCAAACTTGACAAGATCCTAGCTATCAGCCAATTAGACTAGCAACATTATAATGCAATCACTTTCAACTTGTAGCTCACTGAAAAAACAAAACAGACCCTGATCTGCAGGAAAATTATGGTAGATCAGGATCTTTGTTGTTTGCAATATAACTCGAATTACACGTGAGTATATAACAGTATCTTTTGCAGTCGCCGTATCAACTCTAAATCTCACAACACATTTAAACAATGACCATGTGCAGCAATATATACAAAAATCTACATCAATACAACAACTGCAAATATCAACTGATTAGAAGTATAAAAAATCTACATCAATACAACAACTGCAAATATCAACTGATTAGATTTTGGAATAGCATCTCCTTTTTCAAATATTCATATACAGCAGGCATGTGCAACCTATAGCCAGCAGCCACATGACCAGAGTCTTGCTTTATCTAGGTAAAATAACATTATACAGTGTGGCTTTAAAAATTGATATCCAACCTGTGCCCTGGAGTAAGTCGCACATGTCCAATAAAGAGCAATATCTATTTTCTAGAAACTGTTCAAGCAATTGATTTAAAGCTACCGTATTTTCCGGCCTATAAGTTGATACTTATTTACTTGAAAGTTTGGTCTTCGTCCTATACTCTGAATCGACTTATATATGGAATTGTGTCATTGAAAATTTATAGAAGTTACGTTCACACTACAGGTAATAAAATGAACTACAACATGGATGTGCTTTGAATAATAATAAAACAAGCATGGACTGTTTATACAGCTGTGTCAATTGATATAGCACTGATTTGTTCAGAAGTAAAATCACAAGCATGTTAGCATCGGTAATGCAATTTCACAATTGCCGGTCA
Organism: Unio delphinus; assembly: GCA_029339505.1. NCBI lineage: Eukaryota > Metazoa > Mollusca > Bivalvia > Unionida > Unionidae > Unio > Unio delphinus. The sequence goes on from JAQISU010000295.1 coordinate 3,052,498, forward strand.
TATGGAATATCATACAATGATACCATTACTAGTGTAAAATATGAAGCCAAGATATTGACCCGGCCTCGTCTTATACTCTGAATCGACTTATATACAGACGAAGGATGGAAAATTTACAAAATTGGTGAATTCGACTTATACTCGAATTGATTTATAGACCAGAAAATACTGTACATTCTTTCCATAATCAATTTTTGTAACTAATGGAATGAGGTTTTCTGTATGGTACCTAAAAAGCACTATCAGTAACAATGATTAAATAAAACATTCTATTAAATAGTTTCCCAGGTGTGTTCAACTCAAATGGTTGAAATATAGGAAATGATATTTTATCTTAGAGTCATTATTAACTTTTATGCCTACTTGACAACATTTTGGAGGACTGTTTATCTCATATGATGATACTCGTAAAATATTTTATATCTATGGTCTTCCATAATGGTTAGGCTTTAGGTCACTTAAAATCCTTTTATCCGATTCACCAACATACACATTTCAGATTTACATGTCAGCCAGTTTAGTGTACGACCAATCCATCCATGCAAAGAAAACAAATTTTTCTAAAACAGAAAGACAACAAAGTAGAGCTCAAATTCATTCGGAACAGTGAACAGCTTGCAAACAACGAAGGGAGTAGCTAGCGTTTCTTTCTCTATTAACCTGACGATATGAAACAAAGATTAAGAGCGGGGCAATTCACTGTACAAAAATTCCTCACAATTTTGATTTGAATTCTGATCCACATAAACCAGAGACTCTCGAGGGGACAAATGCTCTACTAGCCAAAATAAATTTCCAAGAATTCAAGACAACACTGCTATGTTCTTTTAGTTAACTAGTATTAAAAGCATATTTGATATTCTTAGTCCTAAACAAGCTTTTCAAATTTACTGCTCCAGATTTCAGATCATCTGCATTTTCATTTAAGACCAACAAGACCTAAGAAGTCTTAATTGTAATTCAATGTTGGAACTGTTAAAAAAGAAAAAGACACACTTACTCCTCATGGATTATCTACATCTTTTTCTTTTCTTTCTAGTCTCTTCATATCTAATTCTATTTGTCCCCTACATATTGTTTAATTGATTGTTTTCTTTTAAAACATTTAGTTTGTTTTGCTGGTTTTTATAACTGAGAACTAAATTAGAAGTCAAACATATTGGTACTAAAGCACTTCTGGTATCCAAAGTGAAAACTCCTCCAAACTCTGTTACAACAGATTAATTTTCTGGAATTTTGATAAATCTAATATATATACTCACTTATAATTCAACACCAAACAATATTATATAGACCCTGCTGCTGCACAATGTACCAGCAGATCCAAGTCAATGTTGTGTATTCTGATGATTACTGCATAGACCCAGATTTCCTGTCACATTATAAACCTGCAGATCTGGGTCTTTATAGGTTGCAGCTCGATTTGACATGTATATGGAAGTCTAAATGCAGAATTTTCACCAAAGTTTGTAATAATTATGCAAAATCAATAATAGATGGTATCTTTTCTTCTATCTGTTGTATTGTTTTTAAATAATCTAGCATTTAGTTATAGCAATTCCATGAAACGCATTTAGTGTCCTTCTTTTTCTATATAATTCCACTCAACGGACTACTGTTACAACTATTTATTTTTTACACCCACCCCCCATGCACTTTAACAGAGTTTGTATAGAGTCCCAGAAAAATATGTTTCAATGTCATGCAGAATATTAAAAAAAGGATCATTTACTCTATTTTTTCTTCCAACAAATCGGATAAATATTTTTTAATATAACTGACAAATCCATGGTGTTAGCGATGATTATGTGAATTGTTGAGGTTAAATCATTTTTTGTCAAAGATACTTTCACTGTTCTAGACTCCTCACATAATTTGTTCTAGTCTGAGCTTGTGACTTTTTTTTAATTAAAACTATTGAAAAATAATCAACTTGAAGAGCTGTTTTTGATTTTGTAAATCAAAAAGTCCAGTGCCATGCATGTAACTGACAAGGCCACCACAGCAAAACCTGGATCCATAATCACAAAAACGGGCTAAGCACAACTATTGAACTTGCATTTAAACTTCCATAGTTAACAAGAGGCCCAAGTGGATTGGAAATAAGTCACTTCTACTTACTAACAGAAATCTGGACCAAGAAACTGACTTTTGTACAATTTATTTTTCAATCCTGATTCTAATGTGGTGAAAACAACTGTCTGAAAGTTTCTCCAGTTATCTTCACCATCCATGATATTATATCTGCAATGCCAGGACACAAACTCTTAAAATTGGTCAAGTTCTGCAAACTTCCCCTGAAATTATGTAAATGTTTTTCTATTTTTTATTTGATGGTCAGTATTATTTCAGTAAATGTGACACTCAATGAAACAAGGACAATTTGGTCAAAGTTTTGTCAAGTATTTTTTTTTAAAATAAAAGTTATTATAAAAGTCTTTCATGGCAGACTGGCATCATTTGTACAAACTTTAAAAAAAACTTTGTCTCATGATGTCCCATCAAATTTGGTATCAATAATTTGAGTGGTTATAGAAAAGTTGTTAAAAGGTTTTTCTATAGTAGTAATGGTGGCTGGATTTTAAAGTGGTTTGGCATCCAGTGAAGCTACATTATACCAGAATGCTTTTAGTAAGATCTGACTAAAGAGATGTTTTAGATCAAAGTCATTTCAAAGTTAGATTGTTTGTTTCTAGTAAAAGTCACCATACTGTATGACTGATTGGAATCAACTATATGTATCTGAAAGGCTTTGTATTAGAATGCGTTGATAAAAGTTGTAAATGAAAAGAAAATGCAATGGATGATGCAGCAAAGGGTGGAAGGAAAGAGCGGAGAGTGTAATGCACAATTTATCCAGTCTTGTGACTTTGGTGTAATTCACAATGTATCTAGTCTTGTGTATTTAGTGCAAATCAGTTTATCCAGTCTTGTATATTAGTGCAAACCATAATTTATCCAAACTTGTATATTTAGTGCAATTCAAAATCTATCTAACTTGTGTATTTACTATTAAGTGTAATTCACAATTTATCCAGTCTTGTGTATTAGTGTAATAGTTTATCCAGCCTTGTATATTTAGTGCAATTTACAATTTATAGTCTTGTGTATTTAGTGTCATTCACAGTTTATCAAGTTGTGTGTATTTAGTGACATTCACAGTTTATCAAGTCTTGTGTATTTAGTGTCATTCACAGTTTATCCAGTCTTGTGTATTTAGTGTCATTCACAGTTTATCCAGTCTTGTGTATTTAGTGTCATTCACAGTTTATTGAGTCTTGTGTATTTAGTGTCATTCACAGTTTATGGAGTCTTGTGTATTTAGTGTCATTCACAGTTTATTGAGTCTTGTGTATTTAGTGTCATTCACAGTTTATCCAGTCTTGTGTATTTAGTGTCATTCACAGTTTATCCAGTCTTGTGTATATAGTGTCATTCACAGTTTATGGAGTCTTGTGTATTTAGTGTCATTCACAGTTTATTCAGTCTTGTGTATTTAGTGTCATTCACAGTTTATGGAGTCTTGTGTATTTAGTGTCATTCACAGTTTATTGAGTCTTGTGTATTTAGTGTCATTCACAGTTTATCCAGTCTTGTGTATATAGTGTCATTCACAGTTTATGGAGTCTTGTGTATTTAGTGTCATTCACAGTTTATTGAGTCTTGTGTATTTAGTGTCATTCACAGTTTATCCAGTCTTGTGTATTTAGTGTCATTCACAGTTTATCCAGTCTTGTGTATATAGTGTCATTCACAGTTTATGGAGTCTTGTGTATTTAGTGTCATTCACAGTTTATCCAGTCTTGTGTATATAGTGTCATTCACAGTTTATGGAGTCTTGTGTATTTAGTGTCATTCACAGTTTATTCAGTCTTGTGTATATAGTGAAGCATGAATGATGAAGTAAATTAAATGTCTAAAGCAATATTCTGCCTTGATCTGTGTTGTGAAATGACATTCAACATTGTATGTCTAACAAAACAAATTCACAAAGAAATGCAGCAAATTCTGACATTAACAGCAGCTTGATTTTCAGCTTGAAATACAATTTTCACAAACAGTGTGATTATTGAAAAAAAAATGGAATAGTGCTCTAACTGCCAAAAAATCTGGAATCGTCAAATTTACATGTGCTGTACAAACTTGCTTAAAGCCAAACTACAATGATCTTAATCTGCCATAGCATAATGCGGTTGGAGACCAGGGTCTATTTGGTTCCAATTAATTCTGACAAACTGCACAGACCCAGATCTGATAGCACTTTATGTGATGGCAGATATGGGTCTATGCAGGTTGCAGTTGGACTTCACTCATAACTGAGTAGATGTGGCAACTGTACCTTGTAGGTCATTCCAATTTATTCTAAGGGATACCACTTCCACTGAAATGTAGCCACATTTGCACTGCTGATTGTGTGGTAGTTTCTTTTTAATGAACAAATCTGCAGCAAGTCTTCAGACATTTTATCACATAACTGGGGTTCATCTGGCACTTTAATTGTATACACAATTAAGAAGGGAGAAGAGGGTTTTTTTTCTTTCAGACATTCTTATGTTAAAACCATTGAGAAAATCAATAAAAGGCAAATGTACTTGTCTAGACTTTATGTAAATGAAGGATTGGAAGTCTAGCTTGTTTCCATGCTAACAATACCATCCTCTAACCTGTTGGGTACAACTTAATTACATGAAGGCTGGAATACAAGATTTGTGGAAATTACGAATATTTTACATGGATTCTTTCAAATGTCTGTATTGATTTTCAAATAAAACTGCTTTTATTATCTGCATGGTGTATAATTATTCTGGAAACTTGTTGCTTGTTTGGGAGCATTGCATTTCAAAATAAGATTATTCCGGTAGTCGGTAGGATTAAGCTAATTTACATTCTCCTTGGACTATAATCTGTGATTCAATGATATTAAAACTTTCTCAGATTACAGCATATTTATCAGTTGATAAAATTCATGACTGCATGACAAGGACAAGAGAGAATATGGCTTTGGTCCAGCAATGGCATAGACTTATATTTTCATGGTTAACTCCTCCTCAGACAGCTTTAACACTGCATTGGCACAGGGTGGTTAACTTGTCCAGGGCTTGGACATTGCAACAGTTAGCACAGGAATGGTATCTGCATGGTCAACTCGCCTATGGCTTTGACACTATTTGCATGGCTAACTCACCCTGGAAAAGGACTGTAATATCACATGGCTTATATTTGCCTGGTAAACTCATCATGGCTGCATTCAATCTTATGTGTTGTATTGTGACCCGTGCAGTGATGTACAACCCCCGCCAACCCACCTGTGCTGGTGTTAGACTTTATTAAATTTAAAATCACAGCTCTAACATTCAAGTATTTTAACTTGTATTCTGCAGCCACTTATGTCACTGTCAAAATGCGATACCTTTGCATCACCATTATGTTGCAGATGAATTTAAAAAAGTTACTCGTCTACTAGTTTTATTGACTGCATGGGTTGAAGAGGGAAGCAATGACAAGTTTTTATCACAAGCATTGCGTCAAAGATTAATCTTGTACTTTGCTGCTGGACAAGTACAAATTTAAATTTATTTAAATTTATATAAATTTTATTTTGTAATAATAATTTCACTAAGAAATGAATCAGTTAATTCAAAAGTTCATAAAACCCCCTCTCATGTTTTGGCTGCACCAACAGCAGTTTTATTAATTAATCTGTAAAGTTAAAATGCATGCTACCTCATCTTATAAGTCGTTGAATTCTTATCAAATACACATAAATACCGAAATGAACCAAGACTCTCTGATGCTGGAATTGCAAGATTAACATCATGTCTTTGTCTGTTAAGTACCAATCAAGTTCACGAACACTGATAAACCATTTCAGTTACCTAAATGAAAAAAGTAATGCAGATGTGCAAACAAGGCTGGCACATAAAATGGCATGGGGAACAAGAGATCAAAGCACTGAATAGTTTTAAACTTTGCATGTATAGTTTAACTGTAATAACTGAAAGACACTTCATCATCGTTAAAGTCTGTTTTGACAATTGTAAATAAAATGTACTGTTGAACAGAACATTTCCCAATATGCAACATCATTCCAAACATAAAATATTTCATCTGTAAATCACCTGTCCAAGATTTATCTATCAACTACTCAATTTCTTGATGAATATTCCAACATTTGGTTTTCTCTTTGCTCTATGTTTGGTATCGTGTTGGTGAAGAGTCAAAAGAGGGGCAAATTCAGCACTGTCCTGAACATTTGACTGGTTTCAGTTCATATTTAACCAGTCCCTTTTATAGACCAAATGAATCTATGAAATATGGCAAGTTCTCCAGTCTTACTTATGGTAAAGCTGGAATGTCAACTTGTATTAAGCCATGAACCTTGACCAAGATGTCTGGTCAGATGGTCACAAAGTACCTAACACAAAGTTGATCAGCAGTACAGGGATCTCTTACACATACATCGGCTAGTTTCTGAACATTGAAGATTTTCATCATACAAGAAAGATTCTAAATCCTGGAATTTCTTGCAGTCAGAACAATTTTCTTGCTACTCCCTTTGAAATATTTTAAAGCCAAACCTCCTCAAATGTCATTATAAATCTGGATTTTAAAACAAATACAAACAAATGAAATTGGGTGTGGGGGGTTATGCAGGTGTTAACTGACAGGAAACAATGCTGTCTTTACATCTGTGCTCATTCCTCAACACAGCAATTACTGCCAAATGGTCTCCTTATCTATTTCATAAAAAAAACAACCTAAACTCCTCTTAAAAAAATGTATACCATACATTACCCCATGTAAGAAGTAGCAACTATGAAACTACAGCATGCAGACTAAAATAGACCCCTATACAAGGCTCAGCAGGATTGCATTGGTTTTCTTTTAAGGCACACCAACACATAAGGGTTATTTAATGCAGCCATTGGACACAGCACTGCAGTGTTACTAACATTTATAAATTTTCACCAATGAACAGGGGAAAAAACACCCCCAAACAAAACCCAATCTTAACATTGGAGTCATCTGTTGATGGACTGCTTGTTTGGTTTATTTTTAATAGTAATTGTTGGACATTACTAGTATACCATCATACTGAGGAAATGGTTACTAAGTACCAAGGACACACCTAGCAATCTATCCTGGGTTGGCCTAGGTGGGTACTAAAACCCACCATTGGCTTACAACACCTTATAGACTGAACTCCCATCTACTGTGACCTCAAAGCAAAACGTATCATAACAGGTGGACAGACAAACAAGGGTAACACCATATGCATCTACTACATGTGAGGAGGGATACGGAAACAAAGGCCTATGCCACATTTGTGAGGAAAGACGTCTTAACTACATGTGAGGAGGCATACGGAAACAAACGCCTCTGCAACATTTATAGGAAGGCCCACAAAAAAGAGAATCACATTGGTATAGGTTTCCATGTGTAGTGTGTTTGAAATCATGGCTTCTTGGTTGTGGTTGAATACAGTGTAATTGCTTTATAATGATTTCCCATAACAATAAAATTGAAAAGCAGATATACTTGGCAAAAGTTGGGAAAATAATTTTCTTCCAATCTTAAAGGAGGAAAACAGCAATGCATGTCTTAACATAATAACCCCTGGAGGTTTTTGCTGTTTTTGCATGAAATGCGAGTAGAAATTGTATTATGAAGGCTATTTCTGAATACATCCTAATAGACTTCCAAACAATTTTCCATTAGCATAATGCCTAGTTGCTCGCACATGAGCAGAAGGTGAAAAGTTAGGAGTTCTTTTTTTGGGTGCTCAACAGACCTATCAGTTTCATATTGAGAAGAAACTTTATTTTTAAAAATGTCCACCTTATCTTACTTTTTACACAGATACATCTATCTGTGTGCACTTCAGACTGGTCTGCCTTAGATCTGAGGCCAAATACCACTCATGTTATTGTAACATACATGACCTTGATGCTACATAGCTTGTTAGTAGGCTACTACCTCCTGCCCAATAAACACGGCGCTAGGGGTTAATGTGTTAAAATACATGGAAAACGTATCTTGGAATTTCAAAACTAGAAGCAGAAGAAGAAAAAATAATAATTCCCATCAAATATGTGAGGAAATTTTATTATCACATACCCCCATAAAAGATTCCTGGCAGGATGATTTAAAAAAGTTGAATTCTGCTGTAAACTGCATAAACACAGATATGCTGTCTCACAAATGTGTCCTAGATTTATAGGCTATCCAATCAGACTTTATTTGCAACACATTGTGCTTTCCAAAAAGCTGAAATGGACAATTTGAACATATGATTTCTTAAAATCACCCATCATACCTATCCTTGCTGACATGAAACTATCCAAGTTTGCATGAACGAGTAACCCCACCCACCCAAACCAACCCCCCAAACCCACACATGCATATGAATGCTTACACACACACACATTTCATTTTGTCAAGGTATGCTATTCAGGCACAGTTTCGCAAGTGAAACACCCTTAGACTGTTTCAAAACAGAATTATATGATGTCATGGAAGAGAAAGGTATAGTAACACAGGCACTCAAATGTATTAAAATGTTGTATCATTATTTTCTGTTTTTATCAAATAAAATTAGCATATATTACCTGTATCATGGACTCTGGTAAAAAAACTAAGGGAGGTAACTAATGTAGGTGCCAGAGATGTCAATAATTCATACCAGAGATAAAGAATACATAAAACAATCATCAAGCCCTTAATGTTATTAGATTTGCTACTGTAAGTGAGTTATAGGGCTTTTCATAACTAATTATAAAGATATCATCATGAGGAAATAAATACACAAGCAGTCAACAAGTTTTGATGAAATAATTTCTGGAAAGAACACAACACAGCCAGCAAAATATCTACTAATGACTCATTTTTTGCAGCATGAAATGATACATACAAATCTTAGCCATTTTAAAAAGATTCTCTTTGACCATCTTTATCAATCAAATATTCACTATTATGAAGTTCATCACTACATTACCATGTCCAACCAAAATGAATATAGAAGTAACATTTACCTTTAATTCCTTGTACAGATGCCAAAATGATTTTCAAGATATGTGAAGTTTCCAATTTCCACATTACACAGGTATTCAGGTAAGTATTCAGTTGTAAGGCAGGAAGTATATATTATACCTCACTATACAATCTCTCAGTATAGTGCAATCTCTTAAAAAACTTTTTTAAGGTGAAGTTTTCTTTGACACCTCAATCTATCTCACTCTAAGATTACCTTATTAACAACACTGTACACTTCTATACCCTGAACAGTGTGGTAATGAGTATACACTGTATGGATTCCATGAAAAGTGTTTTAATGAAAATACAATGAATAGATTCCCTAAGCAGTGTTGTAATGAAAATACACTGTATGGATTCCTTGAATATTGTTGTAATGTGTATACACTGTATGGATTCCCTGAATACTGTTGTAATGAATATACACTGTATTGATTCCCTGAATACTGTTGTAATGAATATACACTGTATGGATTCCCTGAATACTGTTGTAATGAGTATACATTGTATGGATTCCCTGAATACTGTTGTAATGAGTATACACTGTATGGATTCCCTGAATACTGTTGTAATGAGTGAACACTTTATGGCATGGTCCTGAACAGTGTTGTGATGTACTGCATGATAAAGACTAAAATATTCTTGTAGTATTAGATCTCTCTAAATTATACCTTTGTTTCTGTGATTTCTTTTTTCATTTTTGCAGTTTGTGACCCCAAGAATTTCATGGGATGGACATGCATGTGTTTGTGTGTGTTTTTGGAATTTTATACATTGCTTTAACAATGTTGGTCATATCACTAAGAAGTTTGCAGTGTCACAGTTTATAGTGATGTCTAGCAGTGTGGCGTCATGCCACTGACATACAGCATCATCTCCCACCCAGTCACATTATCTTGACACCAGGCTGACCAGTCCAAACTTTACCCTCTTAAAGATGAGCGCCTAGTGAGGCAGCTTCTAGAACTATTTTTATAAGTCCTGGTATGACTCTGCTAGGATTCAAACCCATGACCTCCTGCATCCAAGGTGGACACTGACCACTTAGGCAGTCTTCCATGTCATAAACTAAACAAATTTCATGCAGATGAAACACAGGTTGATTAGTATGGTGTATGAATCGCCTTGATTGAGAAGACTATTAATTCTAACTGAGTGACATTCCTCACACCATTTTCAATTATAAAAGCCACCTGTTGACCAAACCACACGCATACTAGTAAGGTACAATTTCTACATTTGCATGCAGATTTCCTTATTGTAAACCACACATATAATTTCATTTCCTCTTATCATGCTATCAAAAGCCAGGGCCTCTGTATCAGGTGCCCTAATTATGGGCTCTAGTTTATGTTCCCAGGTGTGAAGATATTTGCTATTACCATAAGAATACCTTCACTATTCTTCAATATTACTGTCAAAAACTGACAAGGATCAACCATTCTGGGGTTGGTGCTGGTTTTTTGTTTTTAAATATGAGCCTGTTTCATTCGAAAAAAAATAGATCTGCATAGGGATTTAAATAAGAAACACGCAAAACATTTAAAATATATATCCTCTTTCCAGATTCCTATGAATATCAATCCCAATTAAATTGTCATCACCACTTATATTATCATAATATCCTAACCCTCCAAACGAGCTCGCTTTCACAAATTAAAAATTGCTATGATGCAACAGTATTATAACTTTTTTTGACATTTATATGTTGTCTTTAAAAGAATGTGTTACTTTAGTTATTCTGTCTTGAATACACAATCTGAACTCTTTAAGAACTTGTAATGAGTGATTTAGTTACAAGTCTTTGGGATGTCCATTAATAACTATTTATATTCCAAATTTTTTCAGACTTGGTAAAATGATACACATGTGCCACATATAAATATGATTCATTATACAGAACACCACAAGGATACATTATCAATACAAGTATCAAGTTGATAGTCTTTTCACCTTTTGAAGGTGGTAGGATGGTGCTGTTTTTTTTAATTAGTTGTATTTCCAGTGCTCAGTTACCTTGTGACAATTAGCACAGTAGAATGTGCACTAACTTTTGATTTTAATGTCAAGTTTAAAATATAAAGGGAGGTGAAGACATGAGGTTTATTTTTTAAATTCCAAGACTATCAACTTAGAAAAATTAAAATTTCATAAAAAAAATGTACTTCATATATTTTTCAATGATGTTAGTTATTTGCTTTTATGCTGCTATGGCATGCTCCCCCTCCCCCAAACTGCCTAATAAAATCTATGGGGAGATCACTGAGATCATCATCAAATTATTTTTGTTTTAAATTCCAATACACAATATTGAATGAATGGATTTCATGATTCCAATACACAATATTGAATGAATGGATTTCATGATTTGAAAGCTGCTGCCCTGTGGGTCACAGCTGGCACTGTTTTTGAATAGAGTCCATTTTTAAGGCAATACAAGAGCCACAAACCCAACTTACCCATGTCACAAAATTGATTTTTTTCTTCAATTGAAATGGTCATTGCACTATTTACTACACTGCAAATGTGATCAACCTTTTACAACTGAGAGTTTAGTCATGTTCTATATTACCTATTGTATTTCAGAAAATAAATATTTACTACTTATTTTTCATTATTATCGTGTCTGTAATTGATTCAACATTTTTTATTCAGTCCACTTTTTATGAGGTAGCCTGGCGTTTTACGTTTTGTGCTAAACACATTATGGTTATATTCAATATAGGATAATGGAGTCAAGTGCATTGCCCATAGAGTCACCCACCATATAGCCCAACCAGCCTGGCAGTATTCCAATTTTTACAGATTATTAAACCTTATGGAGAGATATTATTGTGTTAATAATGGTAGCATAACACCAGTCAAGATCTAATAAATGAAAAAAAAAAGGCTAAGGCTTCAACTCCCTAAAGCCAATGGTCTCAACTCCCTACAGCCTATGGCCTCAACTCACTAAAGCCTATGGCCTCAACTCCCTACAGCCTATGGCCTCAACTACCAAATACATAAGGTCTCAACTTCTTAAAGCACAAAGCATCAATTACTAAAGCCTAAGGCCTCAACTATCAAAAGACTAAGGCCTTGGAAAAATTACAAGAGTTACCAATATATATTTAATATTTTACCTCTTTCCCAAAGTTGACCATGGTTACAATCTATTTCACCTTGACAAAGCCAACATGAAAGGATCACATCTGCCACATTCCCACAGAGTACACGAGTTTGTTTATTGAAACATGAAACAAGAGTTTTGAGATCCAAAGAGGAGTCAACGCACATGACCCCAAACAAGACAACATCATCCAATTGAGAATATGCTGTCATTTTCAAATATGCCAAAAGAAAATTATTGGAAATTCAAATCTGAATAAAAGAAAATAACTTTCTTCTTTAAAGCATTTATCACACACACACACACACACACACACACACACACACACACACACACACACACACACACATGTTATATTTAACAATTCACATACAGACTGCAAACAGCACTACCATACTGACATTAAATCATGCAAAATCAATCAGGCTGCAAAATAGATGTCATTTGATGCAGTCTCTGATGATTTCAATATTGTCAGAGGGTTTGAAGGTATTCAAATGATATTAGTATTCATATTTGCACACTGGAGACTGGACATGCAACAGAGTTGTTCTTGACAACCGTAACATTAGCATCATCAGAACTGTATTCAATGCAGACTGACCACGAGACATGCTTGTCTCTGTAGGAAACTAAAAATATTTGGGACTGGCCATTATTCATTGGGGTGTAGGGTAGAGGAATATTTAAAACTTTAATGAGGGCTTTACAGGTAACACAGCAGAAATAAATATCTTTGTCCAAAATGGGGTATGACCACTTAATTAACAAAAATCAACTCTGCAAACTAATGAGTGGGTACTCTATTTCATGCGTAAAATTAACCTGAATGGCATGGGTAAATTCAGTATTTTAAAAAGATGATAATGAAGAATAATGAGAACTATTCTGAATGTTCAATTCAAATTCAGCATGTTGAGTATGTTACATGCGGGTGCTGCTGCTATTTTGACAGATATCAAATACCCCAGAATGACTGATATAGCCCTGTTCAATAAGAGTTGTTATCTCCCCTGATTTATTACCTCCCTTTGCATGCTCTTCATAAATAAAGATAAAATTGACCTGTTCACAAAATTTTGGGGAGCAAAAATGCCATATCACAAGGTTAGCAGAGACCATGTGAAGCACAATATAAAAATATATATTCATCTGACCCCCAGTTTTGATACAAAGTTTGTTTTTTACTCAGCCTTACTCTCAGTTCTAATACCATGAGAATTTGCAACTCTCAGTCTTGCACCCTTAGGGGACACACCGTGGAAGTATTGGGAAAATAACTGTGTACAAGTCACACCCAGACCTTATTATGAGACTAGTGTCTAATGAACTTGGGGCTAATGTTTGGGTTATCTCCAGTCAAATGGTGTCATTGACCCTCCACATAAACACCATATATTCCCAGGCATCTAACTGCTGAGATATGGAATCTCATTAGCCAATCAGAACTCATAAAGAAACTACTGGTATTCATTAACCTATCAGAGCTCATTATATAGGGTACTGATTAACCAATCAGAACTCATCAAGAAACTTCTGGTATTCATCAACCTATCAGAGCTCATTATAGGGTACTGATTAAAAAATCAAAAGTCATTACAGGAGCTTGTTGCAGAGTTGAGAGAAAATGGTCTCCTGTTGTCACCCAGTTCTGTATCTAACACAATGACACAATTCCATAACTGTTGTTTTACGGTTTAACACCATTTTTCAGCTCACACTTTAGACTGCTCAGCCGCTTGGGGCCCCCTCCACAACTGTACAATATTGAACTCTTTTCAGCCTTGCATGATACACCAGACGAATGATCTAATTCTAAGAACAGTGTTGACCCTGATCTGCAAGCATAGTCTAACTGGACATCTCTGGGTCTACTGACCACTGTATCTTTGTGTCTAATTTCAATGGGCAATTCATTCCACGATGCTGAGCCCTGGTATGCAAAAGAACGTTGTTCAAAACTTCATTTTCATTGTGTCAATAATGAGTATACTATTGTCAGAAGAGGAGTGTAAATATCTTGCTGGTGTGTACACATGGATAAGGTCAGATAAGTATGTTCCAATGAAGCCCGTCTTTGATACGTAGCACGTAGAACAAATTTTGTGTTAATATAACTGCCGAGTGTTATATATAACATTATATATGTTACACAAATTTTATAGAAATGTCTGACTGCATGTTTTTTAATCCCAATGCAAAAGATCCCTTTAATCTTTCCAAAGTCACAGTGGCGTAGCAGCCAAATGCAAGTAAGGTGAAATCAGCTGAAGTCGGCTATCTTGGGGGATCCCTTGGCATGTTAGTTTTATCGGCATGATATAACCTTTGTGTTGATCTACCATAAAAAAACACAAAGAAAATAAAAACCAAAATGGTCCTTTCTAAAAATGTCTTGTACATCTTAAGAAATTATCATGAAACAGGACATGGAATCTATTATCTATGAATTATTTTCAGTGTAAAACTGGTTTTTATATATATTGTCAACTTGATCTATCACAGACAAATACAAAATTGGACTAATTATGTAACAGCACTGGCTGTCAACTAAAACCCATGAAAATGTATGGCCACTGAAGTTTAAAATGATCTGACCCAAATCTAGACTCTAACTAGGGTCACAAATTGGAATAAGTGACTTATCCCTCACTCAGAAAAAGAAATGTTTTTTGTCACATTTGACAATGCTTTTAACATAATTGTTTTTGTTATTTTTTCAATGCTTTTAACACATTACTGGCTATATCGTGACAGATAAGTGCCTTCTCACGGGTACACGAGGCAAATGACCTATGAACACACAATTCTTGGATTACCAGTCAGATGGTGAAACAGACGAGTTACCATGGCTCCCTAAACAAGATATGTGTGGCAGCATGATGGAGAAAAGTGTCAAACAAGCTTAGGAAAAAACAGTTTCATTTGGTTTAGTAAAGTGATTTAGCTAGGAAAAGTCTTGACTAGTTGACATTTATTATATGTTCTATTTTTTAAAAATTATCATTGTGCAATGACGAGGTAAACGTAAATGTGTTCCATGTGATGGAGAAGCAATATCTGCACATAGCCTGTGAACTGAAGTCGGCCTATTCACCAAAACTTATAATTTTTTATTTACAGTAAAGACCCTGATCTGCTGTATGTAGCAAAATGTGCCTGCATATCAAGGTCTGCATATCAAGGCCTGCATATCAAGGTCTACTTATCAAGGCCTGCATATGAAGGCCTGCATATGAAGGCCTGCATATCAAGGTCTACATATCAAGGTCTGCATATCAAGGCCTGCATATCAAGGTCTGCATATCAAGGCCTACATATGAAGGTCTACATATCAAGGTCTACATATCAAGGCCTGCATATCAAGGCCTGCATATCAAGGTCTGCATATCAAGGTCTACATTTCTTGTTCTAATGACTACTTTTAAAAAACTACACACACCAGCTGCCTCGCTTTGCACTCCTCATTAACAGATTAGTGTTAGGATTGGTCCACCTGGTGTCAGGATAATGTGACTGGGTAGCTATTTGTAAACCAATTTGCCAATTTAACTGTTTTAAGTATGCGGTCTTCTGATTAATTTTTGCTCTATTTGCTAAATTTATTTAAAAACAATGTCAATCTGGTAACAGCCAGCGACAAGCAAGTATTTTCATTCAGATCTCTGACATATACAGGTATACTAGTAAAACCCTTCAGCCAATAAACGTCTCACGATCGAGGTGGTCAATTACGACAGGTCTTAAGACTACATAATCAAACATTGCAATCTGACATCTCTAGACAGTTGGTCTCTCTTAGCAGTTGTCTTTCAAGACAGGTTTTACTGTAGTAATGACTTCAATGATCTGTTACCAACTCAGGACATTTCAGCCAAACTTTGTACATACGTACGTACTTATGTACATATGTACATACCTACCTACCTACATACATACATACCTACATACCGTACATACATACATACATACATACATACATACATACATACATACATACATACATACATAAATACATACAGCCTATGACATCTGATACCAAATAAAAGACCTCCATTGCAAATGAAATAATCTTGTAATCCCTCTTGTTAGCTGTAGCCTTAATCACAAGTTTTATTATCCCAATTACATTTTTTAAGAATTCTCAACTGGACTTGAGTGGCTTTTATAGGGTATTTTATGATACATGTACAAACATATACATATCCTGTATTGCTCCCCTAACAATGAAATGTTCAGCCCAATCTGCAACATAAAGAGTTGAGCTAATCATTTTTCAAGGCAGAGCACTTGTTCATATGATGTACAACATTATTTGTTGGCCCAATAATTGGTTACAGGGTTCACAAGTGCTTGTCTTCTAGACATTGGGATCAATACTCCCTCTTTCTTCATAAATCAAATGCCAAACTGCAGTCAACTATTCTGGAATGTAGATGAATTTTGCCTCATAGGAGCTGCTTATATTTAGTATAATCTGGTTCTCAAATGATGTAAAATATAGATTTTTCTAGTTTCGACTGCATCCCATTCAAAATCAATGTTTTAAAGCCACAGGGTACTTGAATTCATTTACGTTTACGAGCAGTTCAACATTTTTGATAATGACAAGTTGATAAAGTATATAGCTTATAAGAAAATCAAGGGTCAGTTTTCAAATAATGGCTAGACATTTTGGTTTGATTTTCAACATCCTAGACAATGGCCTGAGACAATGATGGGAATGTGATGGTTATTACAGCATGTATCAATGTCATGTAGGTATTCAATTAAACAATATTAAAATTTTAACAATACAAAATTGAATATTTCTTAGAATGGCAAAAATTATGTCTACAGTGTGCAGAAGAAAAAAGAATTAATGTTTACCAAAGAGATGCTGATGGTAAGATCTGTTCTAAGAAAAAAATTACATTATACCAAGGCCAAAGAAGGAATTGTTTTAAAAAAAAATGTTTTCAATATACTGGTCTATTGGTATGGAAAAACATTCACAGTGACATAAAGCAGGTTCCATGCATTTTTCTTTCCATAATTGATGTCACAAACAGTTGAAATTTTAAGACAATTGAACAGTTCTAGTTATATCAATACTGCTTGCTTTGTTTTTTTTTTCTTTTTTGCATCAGTTTAATTGCTGAATGTTTCAATACATGATATATTTTATATTATATATATAAATATTTGTATGTGTTTCACAGATGTCTATGCATATGTTCAAGGCTTGAAACATTTTGATTTTTAAAACACTTAGTTCTTTAGTGTCAAGCCAAAATTTATCACACTGTGTTGAGTATTCTGAATACACTGGACATAACAACTATATTAGCTCTTTATATAATTTAGTTACATTCTCAAAATAAAGTCTTTATCATGATTGTTCTTCTAAAATCTAATAACCATATATGCTCGCCTAATGTTGAAGCAGAGTTCAAGTCGAATGAGCAAATTTTCCATCCTTCATTCATATATAAGTCGATATTGTTGTTGTAGGGTTTAACCCTTTAACTACTAGAGCTGTTGTGTAGTTTCACTACTGCTCTGTGCTATCATATCAGTTACTCAGACTACTGAGGCTGACTGCTAGGCTGAATACTAGAGCATCATCAAGGCTGACTACAGAAATTGACAATAAAAACATGGTTACATTTATATTCATTATTTCAATAGTTTTTACTAGATTTAAGTGAAATAAAAAACAGCTTATATTGTATAGGGTCTGTTATTCATATATTTCTACTTTATATATACTCATATATCCCAACATATAAGAAATCCCAGTCATATAAACTGTTTTGAATCCCATAAAATGAATCCAATATTTTCATATGTACATATAAAAACATGAATGAAATCCACTCTAATTACAATGTTGCAATTGGTACCTCTCAAAACAGTAATTATCCACACATAAATGACGATGTTATCATGTATATTACAATATATGTATAGCAAAATTAACATGTTCTATGTCTTACATGTAGGACTAATGCCCACATATGTGGTGCTGATTTCATACCATTTCATGTCTTGCTGTTGGTCTCTATTTTCTTAACAACATTGTTTGTTTCTTTCACAAGATTTTCTTCCAGATATTCAGGAATAAATCTGAGTAAAAAATCTTTCATTCAATGGTCCAAGCTTGATTGTTGTCTGTTGAACCAACGTAAGAATCAAAAACATTGATTTAGAATACGGCGAGGTCGTCACTCCATTGTGCAATTGAAACTACGTCCGCCTTGTCGTCCGATTAAAAATAGTTTGTATCTGATTTTGAAAAGGGACTAACATCAATATCTGATCCATTTTCTAATTATGATCCATTAAACTTTTCGATATCACTTGCACTGGACCCGTTAAAGTTGCTCATATCTGAATCGGAATCCATCTTTGTTCATCTCAAAAACACGTGTTTCGTAAACCGCGGAAAATTCATTTTAGTGTGTCTAAATTTAACCTCTCAGCTTTCCAGCTTGTATCAAAATGTCGAGTAAACAGTCCTCTCATTGGTTATGATAATCAAAAATATGTAAACTTCCATACATTCAACCAATCAACGTTTAGTTAACACGTAGGTATTCTGCGCACATGAGTGTCACTGGGGTTTCGAGTACTGCTGAACTTTACGAACATGAGCGACACTGGGGTTGTAAGCTAGGTTTATCGGCACTGCAGATATGCGTCACTGGGGTTTGAGAGCTATTTACAGTAGACGCTTAGATGCGGTAGTCGTAGCTAAAGGGTTAATGCCATTTTTCAGCACACAATAGGCTATACATGGCGGCCAGTATTATTGGTGGAGAAGAACCTGGGAAAATTCCCAGAAAGAACCACCGACCCACGAGAAGCTAATGGCAAGCTTTCTCACATAACTACATTAGCCGAATCTTAGACTTGAACCCACTCAGACAGAGGTGAGATGGCAGTGACCTGTAACGGAAAGCGCTTTAGACCACTTGGCCACTCGGGGCCCTTATATATATATATATATATATATATATCGATGCCGAGTATAAGACAAGACCAGATCAATACCTTGATTTCGTCTTTTTCACTTTGTTCCTTACAGCACCGCAAATTTTATCCGATATGTAACTCAATAACCTTTCCGGTCTGGAAATCAATAAATAAAATTAAGATTTGTTTCACAATACGTATTTTAAATGAATTTTAGCGACATATAATGATGCCAATGTCCTTAAGAAATCTCCAGGCAAAAATTAATGATTCCAATGGACTTAAAGAATGGTGGCCAGGAACTAAACTAGTCATGAAAAGTGTCAAGTCATCACAATATATTGGTTCAATTACCGACCAGGTTTAGCTGCTGCTTCTGTTTTGTGATCAAAACATTTGTCTCGATAATTGGTCCTCTCAGATATGTAAACTTGTCTGCCACTAATTTGCATTGGACATCAACAATCACAACATCAGCAATCATGACGTTGCCTAGACATTTTGAACATCATTTTCTAGACAGGAACTAAAAGTATTTCTCTGAATAAAAAATTTGATTTTTTTTAAAACACGAGTGATTATTCGGTCAACCTGTTATCCACACAAACATCATTCTTGCATCAATTCATTTTATCAAGTCTGTGCTACTGCAACAACATTTAACCCATTTATTCTATTATGACATGATATAGAAAAGCAAAGCACTGACATGACATAAAATGTCAAGCACTGACATGACAACAAAAATAAAGTACCAAGATGATTTAAAAAAGTAAAGCACTGACATGACATAACAATGTAAAGCACTGACATGACATAACAAAGTAATGCACTGACATGACATAACAATGTAAAGCACTGACATGACATAACAAAGTAATGCACTGACATGACATAACAAAGTAAAGCACTGACATGACATAACAAAGTAAAGCACTGACATGACATAACAAAGTAATGCACTGACATGACATAACAAAGTAAAGCACTGACATGACATAACAAAGTAATGCACTGACATGACATAACAAAGTAAAGCACTGACATGACATAACAATGTAAAGCACTGACATGACATAACAAAGTAATGCACTGACATGACATAACAAAGTAAAGCACTGACATGACATAACAAAGTAAAGCACTGACATGACATAACAAAGTAAAGCACTGACATGACATAACAAAGTAAAGCACTGACATGACATAACAATGTAAAGCACTGACATGACATAACAAAGTAATGCACTGACATGACATAACAAAGTAAAGCACTGACATGACATAACCTGTGAAAGCACTGACATAACAAAGTAATGCACTGACATGACATAACAAAGTAAAGCACTGACATGACATAACAAAGTAAAGCACTGACTGACATAACAAAGTAAAGCACTGACATGACATAACAAAGTAAAGCACTGACATGACATAACAAAGTAAAGCACTGACATGACATAACAAAGTAAAGCACTGACATGACATAACAAAGTAAAGCACTGACATGACATAACCTGTGAAAGCACTGAAAGTGGGGCTACAAAGCAACTAACAAGACAAACATATAATGTCAAGTATTTTGTCTGTTTAACAAGGCCTATATATACTTAAGGAAAGGAACACATGGTCCTATCGGAAAAGACAATAAACAATGTGATGAAAATCAGTCTCATGTATTTATATCAATCAAATTGTTTGGAAAATAAAAATCAAGAGTCTAATTGAGATTCCTTACAGTGTCCTTTGTGAACAAGTGTCCTACAGGTTCAGAGCTTCATAAGCAATATTAGTTTTGATTGTGACTTTGTGCAAATAACCCATTTCCATCTTTTGTACAGAAAAAGTTGCCCCCAAAGTGCCACAATGCATTTATAAATGACAAGTATAAATATTTTAAATTAACTGAACTGAACACACCCCAGCCTGGCTTATTGAACAGAGCAGGCTCACTGCCAAAGAAGCACAAGACAAACAACTGGCTTACAAAAGTGTCTGCAGAAAACTAATGCACTGGCATCATTTTACCATGAATTACCAGGCATCACTAATCTATTTTAGCCAAGTTTTTGGTCACCTTTTATATTGCATAAGGAGTGATTCATAGAAAATGGATCCATGCACAATGCCAGAATTCAAACATCACTAAGTGCTTTACAGCTTGTCAAGACATTTAGATAATGTTTCTTCTATTATATCCATAAAAGCTGAAGGATAAATTTCATATGACTATCAATTCTTCCAATACAGGAAAAAATCCTAAAATCTGTTCCCTGAAATTCCCTCTAGTACATTTTTCAGCTCAGTGAGAAACCCTGTCTTGAAATACTTTCTTACTGAAAGGACAATCCAATTAGTTCCTTTATAGAATTTATTGATTGAGCAAACATACATAATCTCTGATTAAGTCCAAGGACAAGCCCAACTGTAGTAATTGGGACAGTGTGTTCCATTATTTGCCTTGGGCTACACAATTCTATTGTTGTTTTTCCTGTTTAGCTGCTGATCCTGAATTTCTAGTTTTTCAACAGGACTTTGATAAAAACTTTGTAAAGACTAACACCCATGACTGATTCAGAGCTATTTTTTAAGACCAATGACCAGTAGACTTCAACAGGACTTTGATAAAAACTTTGTAAAGACTAACACCTATGACTGATTTAGAGCTATTTTTTAAGACCAATGACCACTAGACTTCAACAGGACTTTGATAAAAACTTTGTAAAGACTTACACCCATGACTGATTCAGAGCTATTTTTTAAGACCAATGACCACTAGACTTCAACAGGACTTTGATAAAAACTTTGTAAAGACTTACACCCATGACTGATTCAGAGCTATTTTTTAAGACCAATGACACAGTAATGCCAATATTGTCATTGTTGGTACAGTAATGCCGCTATTGTCATTGTAGGTGACGGCAGAAGTACTGTCAAGACAGTAATGCCGATATTGTCATTGTAGGTGACGACAGAAGTGATGTCAACTAACTGTTCAGTTTTGTATGCAACCCCCTAACTATGGCAAATGTGAGACACAGCGTTCTATGGAAATTGTCTTACAAAATTCACCCTTAGCCAGTATCCAATTGTTCTACAAAAATATATTCAATTGTCACAAGAAACAGATACTCTAGTTTCTATTATTTCCAAAACTCAACTTTTAATTCATAATCATACAGCCACTTCAGTGATGATGTGATGTTAAATCACATACTGTATGTACCAATGTATCCATCTACCTACTCCAACAATAATTATGGTCACAAAACAACTGACAATTTACTGAAATAACACTTGTTGAGATTGTAAATATAAAATATAATTAGGCTGGGTATAGAGAGGTCACATACCTTCTCCAAGATTAGACTGGTTCTACTGTAAATCTTCCTGAAATAGACTGGGCTCGGTGCCATAAATATCTTTTCCTGTCTGACCAGTCTATGTGCAAGAAAGTGAAGCCAAGGTTGGCACCAGCTTTTACTTTAAAATCTAATTCTGGCACAAAAAATTTTATAAATGAAATTGAGATTTTTTAATTTCTTAAGATATCCTCAGTTAGCCTTGGGGAAAATATTTCACTGATCCAGCAAAAATCTAAAATGACCTCAACATACTTTGTTTCTTCTTTTGTGCACTTTGAGTGTAGAATGGCAGCAGATGTTCCATCTAACTATATTAACAAGTAGTGATAAATGGATGATTTGATACAGATGCTTATGAGGACTGATCTATCAATACATTCCATTCTCTGATACAGATGCTTATGAGGACTGGTCTATCAATGTAGTCCCTTCTATGATACAGATGCTCATGAGGACTGATCTATCAATACATTCCCTTATATGATACAGATGCTCAAGAGGACTGATCTATCAATATATTCCCTTCTATGATACAGATACTTATGAGGACTTGCCTATCAATATATTTCCTTCTATAATACAGATGCTTAAGAGGACTGATCCATCATTGTATTCCATTCTATGATACTGGTCCACCTTGGATGCGGGAGGTCGTGGGTTCAATCCCTCCTCTAGTCAAATCAAAGACTTATAAAAATGGTACTAACAGCTGCCTCGCTTGGCACTCAGCATTAAGTGATTAGTGTTGGGACTGGTCGGCCTGGTGTCAGGATAATGTGACTGGGTGGGGACATCATACTTCATACAAATAAACACAAATTAAACATTAAAAAAAATCTGCTCTGTTGGCATTGTGGTTAGAGCATCTGCATTGAATGCGGGAGATCATAGGTTTGAACCCCGATCAAGTCACACCAGACTTATAAAATTGGTATCAACAGTTGCCTCGCCATGAGCTCAAAGGTTAGTGTTATAATTGGTAGGCCTAGTGTCAGGATAATGTGACTGGGTGGGACATCATGCAACATGTCTGCGGCTTGATGCCCCAGTGCTAGACATCACAATAAAACTGCCACATGGCAGACGTCATAGCAATATGACTGCATTTTTTTACAGCTACTTTAAAAATCCAAATCACACATACACACTATGATATTGAAATTGGAATACATTCCCATGTATGATATTCATGATTATATTCACTTTCTAGTCTTCTACCTTGCTTAGGGTTTGGTTTTTAAAGAAATCAAATTTCCAATGTTTTCATCACTGGGTATTCTGGTTATTTTAAGAGTTTGCTTTAATAATGTTAAAATAGCTTCTAATTTACTTTAAATTGGTTTATGACTGATTGGTATATTCAGGGTAACAGATTATTTACACTTCTGATATGCACCACTCAAAAGACTGCAAGCTCAAATTGGTCGTTTTAATTCCTGGACTTTAAAGGGGAAAAAATGAACAGAAAACTGTTGTTACTTAACATATATTTTATAATTTATTTTTATTGCACTTTCAGAAACTGACACTGTTTACTATGGCAAAATTAATATTCCATATAATAACAACTGCTAAAGATAATGACACTTCTAACTAGTTCTGACTAAGTTTTCAAGCACATGGGAATGGCCACTTTGATAGCTGTCTGTTTCTGATGCTGTATAGTTTCCATATTTACCACATGTAAAAGAAATTACTTTCACAGTCCATGAAAGTAGAATAAAGGTATGCCAACATTATTTCCACTGCCTTGTCCCAATGCAAACCACTTCATTGTATCCTGGTCCATCTCTCAGATGAACATCATCACTATGGACATGAACACTATGAAGATTAATCTAACAACATAATCATAAAGATGATTATGGAAACTGATCTAGCATTATAATCCTTTGTATGACCAGGTTCCTAAGGATGACTGGTCCAGCAATATAATGATAATCCCCTATGAATGATACATATGCTAATGGAGACTTGTGAAGCATTATAATCCCTTGTATGATATGGATGCTCATTGAGGCTAATCAAGCAAAATAATCTGTTGCATGATGCTGATGCTTCTAAGGTCAGATCCAGTCCAGTATCATAATACTTTGCATGATACAGACTGGTATATAAATAAATAAAGTCATTTGTATGATATGCCTTTTTAACCTAGTCTAGCACAGGACTTGTTATTGTAACATCAATCTGCAGACTGAGTTTTATTACCAGCAGAATTATTCAGACAAACTGAGATAAGTGAACAGGAATGTTGTCCTCAGATGTATTTTCTAAACCTAAAAAGAAAATCATACAGAAAATTCCCAAATTTTAAAACCTGATCTTTAAGTAGAATGTTCCATTAGTAGATACACACAAAGACTTAAAGAATACGTGTCCAGCAATTCATCCATAAACTACTGCAAGTCTCATGCAGAGTGCCTCTTCATGGTATGTATAGATAACAGAATAATAGATTATAAAAGATTATATAATAATAGATTATCCAAAAACAGGGTCGTAGCATCTGAAAGTGGTATATACTTTTGCAGCTCTGTATTAATTATTAAAACATGTATCAACCATTCCCTTAATTAACCAATATTCACTGACAAAAAAAAGTCTACATATTATTTTAAATTATCTGCACCAATGAATCTGGCCTGACTGTAAAAGTGGCCTGACTGTAAAAGTGGCCTGACTGTAAAAGTGGTACAGTGTATAGTCACTTTTCTCTGCAGTCACATCCAGCCCTGTAGAACTCATTCTTAGCGGTGGGGTGGGGGAATTTGTAGAAAATCTTGAAAACTGACTTTTATTTGATAAGTAAATGTGATCCATAAGGTATTGTCAATATTCCTGCTCACACCAGCTGAAGTGGTATCCCACAGCAATCATTCATTAAAACTCCATCAACACATTGGGGTGGTGCCAACAGTTAAATCTCTGGAGAGCATGAGGGATGTGGAAGTCAATCAAGCAATAAAAAAATCCAATGCAAATATAAAAGTAACACTCACACAGCTGATGATGAAGATGATAAAAAAACTTTTTATCAGTAAATGGATAACACTCAACACTCAACAAATTTCTTCCATAAAAACTTTTCTGTAAATTGAACTGTCTCAGTACCCTGGCACTAAATGGTCCAATAATGAACCAGGACGCTGAACATACCATGTATGCAAAACCCATCTCAGGAAAATGTGAATGTTTTTTTCTTCAAACCATGCATGAATAGCTAAAAAAATTGAAATGTTCACGTCACAGAGTTCAGCAGATAACCTCCTACACAATACAAGTATATGATGATAAACAATTATCGATGGTATGTAACTTCTATAGCAGCTCTGTATAACCTTTTACTCGTGTATATTTTCTATTTCAACTCTATGGTCTTCAACAAAATTAACAATAAAAATCAAAACACCAACAAGTTTGAGAAAATTCAACAAATAATTTATTTCCCTATAAAAAGGTGATTTTGTTTGTTTGATGAGGATTTTTAACGTAGCTTTAACAATTTTTCAGTCATATCGCTACGATGTCTGCAGTGAGGCAGTTTATAGTGATGTCTAGCACTGAGACATCATGCCGCAGACATGTAGCATGATGTCTCACCCAGTCACATTATCCTGACACCATGCCGACCAGTCCTAACACTAACCTCTTAATGCTGAGCGTCAAGCGAGGCAGCTGTTAGTACCATTTTTGTAAGTCTTTGGTATGACTCGGCCGGGGATCGAACCCACGACCTCCCGCTTCAGGGGCGGATGCTCTAACCACTAGGCCACTGGAGCGGTATAAAAAGGTTAAATAAGAGAAGAACTCAAAGTATCTAGAATTAAATCCCAAATAATCCAAGAATTGCTGACACATGTCCAAATGAATAATGTTCTAAATAAACTTTAATGGTACATGTGATCCGAATAATTTCCAACACCGGAGGTGTTGATGTACCATCAATGACCAACCATTTGAAATACACCAACAGCTTGAATTCTATTGATGTGCCAAAAGAGGCAAAAGTTCATTTCCAGAAACAGTGTGTGTGTGTGTGTGTGTGCGTGATTTAGATTTTTAATGTAGCTTTAACAATTTGTCAGTCTTATCACTATGTTGTATACAGTGTGACAGTTTATGGTGATGTCTGGTACTGGGGCATCATGCTGCAGACATGTCCCACCCAGTCACATTATCCTGACACCAGTTCGGCCAGTCTTAACACTAACATCTTAATGCTGAGCACCAAGCGTGGCAGCTGTTTGTACCATTTTTATAAGTCTTTGGTATGACTCGGCTGGAGATTGAACCCATGACCTCCCACATCATTTATTGAACAATCCATGCTATAATTTGACATAATCTGTTACTAAATTAGAATAAAGAAGATGTAACCACAACATCCTTGACTATGACCAAGATAAATGTGTTACTTCTATTGATAATAATCCTAATATTACACTGGCACTCAGACAAAATATTACCCATGCATAAATGCTTACAGAATATTTAAAAAAAGCAATGACTTTTGTCAGGTAAACAATGACCTTGATGTTGGACAAGGTCAGCTACAAGATACAAGTTTCCATAACCATCAACATATTATGAATAAAAGCTAACAAGCAATGCAAATTATATATACATAACAATATATTCATTTATACTTTTCCTGGCCAATTATTTGTTTTGTTTCCACTAATAAGCCACGTAATCTAAAAGGTGATACAAAACTGGCTATGCATGGTAATTTTATAATAACACAAAACTGGATATGCATGGTAACTTTATAATAACACAAAACTGGATATGCATGGTAACTCTATAATGCAAACCTCAAGTACATGGTATACTTTTCTACTTCAGGGAAATTCCTGCCTCCAGCTGTGCTTGATTAGATTCTTGGTAAAAGTAAAAGCTCCAACTGCTATACATCTAAGGGGGAGGGGAGGAAGAGGACAATATTAACAGTTGAATGACCCTTTCAAAGGTATCCACCCACCCACCTAAAACTTGCAAGTATGTTTGGGGTTGTACTTGGTACATTTCTCTTCATCATGTTTTTTTTTATAATTAGAGCTGCCTCTTCAATGTGTCAGGAATATGTTTCTTGATGACAGACAAAGTACCTTTATAATTCATTCCAAGGTTTGGAGAGGAGAATCAAGCATGTACAAGTGCTTGCATATGCTAAAAAATATTATATACACTCATGATGCATCGCCACACAATATATCATTATAATCACAACTCTTTGAGCAAGAAAAAAAAAAAACCCAACAACAACAAAAATCAGAGATTAAAATCATCAATGCATGCCCAATGTGAGGGTTAAAAAGGTTGTAGAGGAACTGAAGCTGAATTATTTAGACTGTACATGTTCCATTTAGGCAGGTTTTAATCTGGAGGAACTGAAGTTGAATTAAGTAAACTGAACTGTACACATTCCAACTAAAGCAATTTTAATGTGGAGGAACTGAAGTTGAATTAATGAGATGAAACTGCATGTTCTGCTTAGGCAGGTTTTAACTAAGCTGTGTAGATTCTATTCCACACAGTTCAGTCTATTTTGTGTGGCTTCATTCCTCTAAAATAAAACCTGCCTTAGTGGAATGTGTACAGTTCAGTCTATTTTGTGTGACTTCATTCCTCTAAAATAAAACCTGCCTTAGTGCAATGTGTACAGTTCAGTCTATTTCCTATGGCTTCATTCCTCAAAAATGAAACCTGCCTTAGTGGAATGTGTACAGTTCAAAGTCTGTTTAATTCACCTTCGTTCCTCTACAATGAAACCTGCCTTAATTCAGTTTCTCTTATTAAAACAGTTTTAGAGAAAATCTCCAAAATAACATTTCATAAACTAAAATATATATGAACCCCTATTTAACAAGTTTAGTAATACATCGCAAAAGACACCAATGTACTAATAGAAAGAAAAGGAAAAACGAATGTGAATGTATTCAAATGTAAAGATGAGTTTAAACTTGGTGTCATTTTGTGATTGTTTACAATATTTTACCATTGTTGAATGTCACATACAACAATCTGCTACATTCCTTTTATACCCATGGCCACCTGCGATGAGAGCCGTGGTGACTCAGTGGTTAGCTAGTCACAGTCACCACTGGAATGGTGCCGATCAAATTCTACAATCGACCCATCCTGGGTCAGCTATCATTGTGTGTACTTTGGCAAGACACTACACTCCAAGTCCATCAACATTAAAGATATCTACTTGTGATGCAATGTAACAACATCCCACACATGAATTAAATTGACCTTTGTGTTTGAAAAGAGAAATGCAGATTCACTCCTTGCTCATGCTGGGTAACATTTTGCAAGAAAGACAGCTGCTCTGCAATTTCCACATCCTTATTAAATAGAACATTTCTGTGTAATGGGCCTGTTTGGCAAAAACAAGAAAAGAAAAAAAAAACTGGCAAACATGTTTGAACAACATTAATGTAATATTATCAATACATATCATGTAACAGAATTTGTGTTTTGTGTCACATATTGTATCAAAAGCCAGTTTCTGTTTATATGTAACCCAATACTCAGATTCCTATGTCAAATTGCAGCCAAGGTGGTTTAGATGAAAATGTTTCCCCTATACATTACTGATGAGTAAACTGATTGTTAATTAGTTTGGCCACACTTTTAATCCTGTAACTAATTTACAAAAGCAATTAAGATCAGCACCAAATTCCTAATGATAAAATTTCTTCAACATTTGATACAATGAATGATTGAACATTTTAGCTGCATTATGACCCCTCCAAGGTCATCATGTAATTCTGTCTGTGAAGTGAATAAATCAGACTATAACAGAGTAGCAGTCTAAATCAATGAATTGATTTTTTCACACTGATGAAGAATATCAAGCTAAAGCTACAGACTTTTCTGATGTAATTCATTATATTCAGACAAATTGCCCAACAAAATCTTCTTTGATTTAGCAAATCAATCATGTGCTCATGACATTTACAGAAATTAACATCTCCGTCAATCAAAACATGCAAATATCGGCTGAATGACGCAAGCAGATCTATCTGATGAATTCAATAAAAATAGGGGATGAATCATTCCCATGATGGCTATAAAAAGGTGCTGCTAAAATAATATTCTATTTTTTAAAAAAAAATGAAAGCCAAACTCCATCCCTAGATCTAAAAGTGGTTTGCAAGATTCATCTTCACCCGGTGTGATTCAGAGTCCAATGAATGTTTAGCCATCAGCTACCATATGTACTTATTTTTAAGTCGAGTCCAACAGCAAAACAAACCCACATCTGCCATCACATAATGGGGTGACAGAACTAGGTCTGTGCAGCTTGAGAGCAGTAATCTGTATAACAACATAGATCCAGATCGGCAAAATCTTTTTGTTGTTTGCAGTTTGACTCGATTGATAAGTGAGTATATATGGTATTTCCTTAAGTGATATAAAGACATCAAATTTGCTTTAAATGGATACATGATTTTTGGTAGGGTCCATCTATATACAAGCATGATCAGACCCTGCATAATGAACTGGTAGATCTGAGTCTATTCTGAATGATTTTACCCAAAAACCCTCACATCTGATTTCTACAGTCATACTGAGGATCTCACAGATACCTATTATAAATGACCTTTGACACTTATTTTTAGTATCCTATCAGATAATGCTTTGGAAACTCGTGTTTGGGAGATTTAGTAATGTTATGTATCACATGTGTCACTATTACAAATTTGAAAGTAGATTGGTGAACCACAAGGTCACCAGAACATGACCTCTTCTTGGCAGGCATCAGATTTCCACCTGGGATTAATCGGATTAAGGAAATGTGTTAATAAGCCTTTCTTATCCTGATGCCATGACTTGAAAACATTAATGTAAATAGCTATTATCATGATTATTATCTCTTGAATTTAAATCTCTTCTACAGCTTATATATATATATATATATATATATATATATATATATATATATATATATATATATATATATATATAGCATATTGTTGGAGGAAAATAATTTCAGGAATTCTAGACAATACAATTTCTTCTATTTAACTGCCATGTTAAAATCATGTCTGACAGCACTTTTGACCCTGTAGGAGAACTTGGGCCCTACTCTTTTTCATTCCTGGAATGAATGCTGTTATTTATGAACATTCCAGGAATAAAGAATCTTGAATAGGCTTATGAAATTAAATTTCGAATAATCAACTTATATCATTTAGAAAACTTAAATCACTATAATCATACTGACACACTTAATAAACAAGTAGATTTTTAAAAATTCTTTATGATTTGCTTGCTTACAGCCTAAAGAAGTAACTTTGTCCACTGTGAAACTTTAATTTTGCTCATTGAGAAACTTTCTGTCTTGTAAGAGCAATAAATCATGCATCTTGGTGACTTGGATTGATTTGCATATTAGTTAGTATAAATAGCTTAATATGGTAAATTGGTAAATTATCTAGACATCTATTTTTGTGTGCATTTCATGTTACCTATGTATGCAAGCAGCATTGTTAATTTAATGTTGAAAAAAATAAGCCTGGAGATGACTTGTAAGATGTAGTGATTTAATTTAATACAGAGCACAACAGCACAACCAGGAGAATAGACTTAAAGATTGTATCGATTTAATGTAAAATAGAGCACAACAGCACAACCATTAGAAGGAAGACTCAAAGATTGTATTGATTTAATGTGTAAAATAGAGCACAATAGCATAACCAGGAGAATAGACTTAAAGATTGCATGGATTTAATGTAAAATAGAGCACAACAGCACAACCAGGAGAATAGACTTAAAGATTGTATCAATTTAATGTAAAATAGAGCACAACAGCACAACCATTAGAAGGAAGACTTAAAGATTGTCTCGATTTAATGTAAAACAACACAAAAGTGGCTGCCAGGAAAATATGTTTAAAGAGTGTTATGATTTAATGTACTTGAAGAGTGTAGTGATGCGACTTGAAATACATTCTATTGTTCATGTCTTTGCCTTGCACAACATCATCAGGTATATGCAATGCATAAAGAACAATTATGGAATGGATATAATAACCTCATTAATACAAGTCACGTTTGTAAGACTGCCAATATATGAAAATGAAAACCTAAATGAAAATAACACAGCATGAAGTATGTCATACAAAATATACTGTATGCATACATTTTTTTAATTGCAGATGGTTCATAATTAACTGAAATACCATACATTCTGCAAGTAAAAATAAATACCATCAAGAAATATACACACATGTGGTGCCTGCTGTATGAGACTGTACATGTAGCTGGTTAATACAGTCTGTGGTAGAAATACACCACCTGTGCACTGCAACATGTGGACCTGTCATTTTGTTCTTCTAGATTGTTACTGAAATACTGTTACTTAAAAGGTCAACAGTATTTGAGCAACAAGTTCATTTTGGATTTAACTGTCCTTAACAAGTCTTAAAAATACAATAAAAAGGAATTTCGTCTGTTCACAAAGTACATCAAGGTCAAACATGTACGACTGATTGATTTCAAGATCATTAAGGTAACTGTTACAATTGATCTAGAGGACAGTGTCATTACATATTAGTGTTGCAAATTTTCACAAAACACTAATAGAAATAAATCATACTGTAAGAATAATGTTATCAACTTATTCATACCAACAAACATACATTGCCTGTACCATTCACTATTTACACACTGGCCAACCTTTACAAATAGACTTCATGCCCTGTTTATCCTTTAGAAATGACTTCCTGTGAGCAAGATTTGGTTGAATTCTCTTAACACCTCACTCAATGACCAAAGATCTAAAACTATGATTAGATACCCAGTCAAAACTTGTATAAAGTTCCAGGGTGTTGACCCTGTAAATTCATTCAGTGAACCCTCCAATGTTTAGAACTGCAACAATGGCAATTTCTTGTAATGCTTAACTTGGTTAGCATGAGACAGGAGAACATGTGAGACCACTAAAGTCTTTTGCAAGACAGGAAGACCATTTGGAAACACTGAACTCTAAAGCAAGAGACAGGGAGACCATTTGGAAACATTGAACTCTAAAGTAAGAGACAGGAGGGTCCATTTGGAAAACTAAATTCCTTGGTGAAATCGGTAGGTCCATTTTGGAATATTCAACTCCACAGTGAAAAACAGGAGGTCAATCTGGAATACTCAAGACTTCGGTGAAAAACAGGAGGTCAATCTGGAATACTCAAGACCTCAGTGAAAAACAGGAGGTCAATCTGGAATTCTCAAGACCTCGGTAAAAAACAGGAGGTCAAATACTCAAGACCTCAGTGAAAAACAGGAGGTCAATCTGGAATACTCAAGACCTTGGTAAAAAACAGGAGGTCAACCTGGAATACTCAAGACCTCGGTAAAAAACAGGAGGTCAAATACTCAAGACCTTGGTGAAAAACAGGAGGTCAATCTGGAATACTCAAGACCTCAGTAAAAAACAGGAGGTCAAATACTCAAGACCTTGGTAAAAAACAGGAGGTCAAATACTCAAGACTTCAGTGAAAAACAGGAGGTCCATTAAAGAACACTCATAACCATATCCTGAACATTTTGCTATCCGATTTTTGAAACCAACATTTTGCTATCCGATTTTTGAAACCAACATTTCTTAACATGATTAATGTTGTCAAAGAAGTGCTGTAAATTTGGAAGTATCAAGAGGACAAACATCAGAAACACATGCTGTTTAGATCTTGTTATGTTTACATAGAAGCTAGTCCATTGCTTGTTTATTCAGCTTTTTAGATCTTGTTACGTTTACATGGAAGCTAGTCATCTGTTACCATTGTTTGTTTAGTCAGATATGCCAATGACAGAAAATCTATCAAAACATAATATTTTACACCGACATTCCTAATATTTTGAAACAAAAGTCCCCAATTTGATTGAAACTAATTCCCTGAAAGTGGATTTCAAAAGTGTACTGAAAGAAAATACATTTCCCAATCACCCTCAATTTGTGTTCCAAGTAACTAAATTTCCCTCTAAAATAATAGGCAGAGACAGCGTTAGGAGTATGCTGGGCCTAGTGCCAACCATGATCGCACGATGCCTGAGTATTGGTATTTCAATTGGTATGCTACTGTAAACTCTGATTATGTGTATAAGGATGACTTCAGGCCTGAAGCGCTCGGCCTGGGACGGTTGACTAACTTGCCACCCACATACAACATTCATGATAATGAGAAACTTCTTCCAAAATCAAACTTACAAAAAGAAATCCCTATTATCTGAAAAAGATGTAATGTTATACCTTGAGTGTAAGAGTCTGCATTTCCCACAATTGGGGCCCATGTCACCAAACTCCCGGCACACCATTATGTCTAAAGGGAGTACTCTCTTGTCATCATAATTATATATACTTAAGTAAGCAATAATAATCTACTATTTCTGTTTTATGGAAAGAAGAAAAATATCATAGCTTTTTCTTTGCACTCTGTGGCTGCCATGGACTGTGCTATAATGAGGCAGTTTCCTCATAATGAGGCAGTATCCTCATAATGAGGCAGTCTCCTCATGGACAATGTTATTATGAAAATTTATTGTGGCAGCCGCATGGACAATTTTGTTTTAAGGGATTAATGTGGCAGTCTCCTACATGGTTGCCATGGACTGTGTTATAATAAGGGATTACCATGGCAATCTCCTCTGTGACTGTCATGGACTGTGTTATAATAAGGGATTACCATGGCAATCTCCTCTGTGACTGTCATGGACTGTCTTATAATAAGGGATTACCATGGCAATCTCCTTTGTGACTGTCATAGACTGTGTTATAATAAGGGATTACCATGGCAATCTCCTCTGTGACTGTCATGGACTGTGTTATAATAAGGGATTACCATGGTAATCTCCTTTGTGACTGTCATGGACTGTGTTATAATAAGGGATTACCATGGCAATCTCCTTTGTGACTGTCATGGACTGTGTTATAATAAGGGATTACCATGGCAATCTCCTCTGTGACTGTCATGGACTGTGTTATAATAAGGGATTACCATGGCAATCTCCTCTGTGACTGTCATGGACTGTGTTATAATAAGGGATTACCATGGCAATCTCCTCTGTGACTGTCATGGACTGTGTTATAATAAGGGATTACCATGGCAATCTCCTCTGTGACTGTCATGGACTGTGTTATAATAAGGGATTACCATGGCAATCTCCTCTGTGACTGTCATGGACTGAGTTATAATTAGGGACTATTCCGGGCCTGTCCAGTTTGTAAGGTAGTGCTCAGAACAACAAACAGCATAGACTCTAATCTACTGATGCATCTGTTATGGCAAATTATAAATTTATTTTGTTTATTAACAGTTTAACTCAACTTTTAAGTGTGTACATATGGTATCAAAAGTAGTGTCTGCTATTGTAATAATGTTACATGTTCTGGGTGGGTGCAAAAGTAGTCTGTTATTGTAATAATGTTAAATATTCTGGCTGGTAGCAAAAGTAGTGTCTGTTATTGTAATGATGTTTAATTTTAGCAAACATAGTGTCTGCTATTGTAATAATGTTAAATTTTCTAGCTGGTAGCAAAAGTAGTGTCTGTTACTGTAATAATGTTAAATTTTCTAGCTGGTAGCAAAAGTAGTGTCTGTTACTGTAATAATGTTAAATTTTCTAGCTGGTAGCAAAAGTAGTGTCTGCTATTGTAAAAAAGTTAAAATTTCTAGCTGGTAGCAAAAGTAGTGTATGTTATTGTAATGTTAAATTTTCTAGCTGGTAGCAAAATTAGTGTCTGTTATTGTAATAATGTTAAATTTTCTAGCTTTTATCTTGGTTGAAACTGCATACAACATTTATATTAACAGTATAAAAAAATAATTTTCAGTTGGATTTTGCCTCTAGTACAAGCAGTGTTATTCACCCTGTACTACAACAATGACTTAGTCGATTATTCACAACTGTTAAAACGATATAATAAAAAAACTATTATTTATTTACAAATTAAAAAGTAGGCTATATTTACAAAGGTAATGAATGAGTTTGTGTTCAATAAGTAAGAGATTTTGCAAGTTCCACAACAAACTGGTTGAACACTGAAACTAACAGTTTCTAACTGCACAATACATAATAGGTAGTTCTCACCATTTCAATAAAACTTTTTCAACATAGAAACAGCAAGGAGTTGAAAGTATTTTTATAACATGGTTGTGGCAATTACACTGGGAAATATACAATGCCACATTATACACACACACACACACACACACACACACACACACACACACACAGTGAACTGCAAAACAAACACTTGTGATGGTGTAACATTATTGCTTAGTATTGCTCAGGAACATATATGTATTCAGCGGTCAAGGCATGTGGGTAGTATTTTACACCCAGAACCTCAGACATGTGGGTAGCACATGACACTCAAAATCCAAAGGCATGTGGCTAATACTTTATACTCAATAACTCAAGACATATGGCTCGACCACTTTACCTTCACCAACTCATAGCCAGTACTTACACAGAGTAACTAAAGGCATGTGGCTAGCCTACTTTACACTCAATAACTCAATGCATGTGGCTAGCCTACTTTACACTCAATAACTCAATGCATGTGGCTAGCCTACTTTACACCCAATAACTCAATGCATGTGGCAGATACTTTACACTCAATAACTCAATGCATGTGGCAGATACTTTACACTCAATAACTAACGGCATACGGTTGGACTACATTACACTCAATAATTCAAGGGTATGATTTGGGTTGAAAATGAGAGGCAACTTCCAGAGATGACAATTATAAATACATGGTGTGCAGGAGAATGATGTAGCTTTTAGAAAGTTCTATGCAGTCATTTGACCATGTACAACTAAAAGGGACAGGTAAATGTTTTATTTTTAAAATGTAACACCTCATACTTGAGACTAGACTAACTGCAAACATAAAACCTGATTTGCAGTAACATCTAAAGCCTGCAGATCAGTATATATGTCGCTTACATTACTGATTGACAGCATATAACCTGATTTGCTGGCATATTAACAATGACAGATCTGGGTCTGTACAACTTGTAGCCGGATCTGACTTGTAAGTAAATACAGACGGTACCGGTAGTTAATATGATATTTTCATTAATTAATATTAGTTAATATGATATTTTCATTAATTAATATTAGTTAATATGATATTTTCATTACTTAATATTAGTTAATATATTTTCATTAATTAATATTAGTAAATATGATATTTTCATTACTTAATATTAGTTAATATATTTTCATTAATTAATATTAGTTAATATGATATTTACATTAATTAATAAAAGTTAAAATGATATTTACATTAATTAATATTAGTTAAAATGATATTTTCCTTAATTAATATTAGTTAAAATGATATTTTCCTTAATTAATATTAGTTAAAATGATATTTTCCTTAATTAATATTAGTTAAAATGATATTTTCCTTAATTGATATTAGTTAAAATGATATTTTCCTTAATTGATATTAGTTAATATGATATTTTCCTTAATTAATATTAGTTAATATGATATTTTCCTTAATTAATATTAGTAAATATGATATTTTCATTACTTAATATTAGTTAATATGATATTTTCATTAATTAATATTAGTAAATATGATATTTTCATTACTTAATATTAGTTAATATATTTTCATTAATTAATATTAGTTAATATGATATTTACATTAATTAATAAAAGTTAAAATGATATTTACATTAATTAATATTAGTTAAAATGATATTTTCCTTAATTAATATTAGTTAAAATGATATTTTCCTTAATTAATATTAGTTAAAATGATATTTTCCTTAATTGATATTAGTTAATATGATATTTACATTAATTAATAAAAGTTAAAATGATATTTTCCTTAATTGATATTAGTTAAAATGATATTTTCCTTAATTAATATTAGTTAAAATGATATTTTCTTTAATTAATATTAGTTAATATATTTTCATTAATTAATATTAGTTAATATATTTTCATTAATTAATATTAGTTAATATATTTTCATTAATTAATATTAGTTAATATGATATTTTCATTACTTAATATTAGTTAATGATATTTTCATTAATTAATATTAGTTAATATGATATTTTCATTAATTAATATTAGTTAATATATTTTCATTAATTAATATTAGTTAATATATTTTCATTAATTAATATTATTTAATATATTTTCATTAATTAATATTAGTTAATATATTTTCATTAATTAATATTAGTTAATATATTTTCATTAATTAATATTAGTTAATATATTTTCATTAATTAATATTAGTTAATATATTTTCATTAATTAATATTAGTTAATATGATATTTTCATTAATTAATATTAGTTAATGATATTTTCATTAATTAATATTAGTTAATATGATATTTTCATTCACATTTAGTTCTAGTTTGAATATGCTTGAAGCAAGAAGGTCACAACTGCGGCTGAATTGCTCAACTGCAAATATGACCACTACACTTCAAGTAACATATGAAGAAAACGGAAGGATTTCTTTCAAACAATATTTTTAAACATCTGCACTTTGACCAAGATGAATGACCTGCAATACAATAGAAGTGTAGTGCAATACACTAAAAGTGTAGGGCAATCACACAAGTTCACACAGCTTTTGGCTTTTCAGTTACCACATGACAAACATGTATAGCGTGTGATTTCAAGTTTAGTGGAATTCAAGATAGACCTTGATACTTTTACCCATCAGGTGTTGAAAAAGTCTGATAATCTTCAGTATTAATCAAATGCTATGGGACACATTATGGATGTCAGTTTTTCACTTGGGATAATGTAAACATATCTGGAATTCTTTTTTGGTGAAAAATATCTTTATAATCAGATATTCTTTGAAATTAGTGACAACTAGATTTTCAAGAAACTTATCATGGCTGCCATATTGGATATATGGCTGGCACCCTTTTCATTTAGGACCTACTAGACACCATAATATAGCTGAAAAACCCCATGATGATAGTACCATCCATTCAGAAGAATTAGGAATAACAGGACTTTCAAGCTGGCAACGTAGCAGCCATAATGGATTTCAGATCAGCACCATCTTCTAATAAAAATCCAAGATTTTCAAGATGGCTGCTATGGTGGCCATATTGGCTGTCAAATCATCACCAATTTCATTTAGGGCAACTAGCCACTGTAAAAATTCTTTCAGTAAAATCCAATGTGGATATGGCAAGTGATGCTGGTTACTGTGGTGACCATACTGAATGCAGCACCCTTTTCATTCAGGACCAACTAAATAACAGGACAAAAGTCTGTAAAGTTTCAAGGTCATCCCCAAGTACTTAGGAATAGTAGCTTTTTAGCAGTAACACACTTGTGCTAACAGATGTATTGTTGAGGGGGTACATACCTTCCCACATGCTCTTATGGTCATGACTAATTTCCTAACACAAGTCTCAAACCCAGCCAACAACACAACCTATAAAAGTGAACAGTAGTCCTTATCTAATGCAGGTCATGGATTTGTATAAAAAAAAAAAAAACTAACAGATGAGTCACCAAAAGGGTGTAACCCTTATTATTTCAGAAATTTTCCACCAATCCTTCTGCAGATCAATTTCAACAATAAACATATTTATATTTGATCACAATAAAAATACTTGATTTTATTTAATACAAGTACCTGATTTTGATATTCTTGCTGACAAATCCAATCATTGTTTTCCTTGGTACAGTGCAAGGGATTATTGGTCAACTGGATTGTTCAATAACATTACTGTTTTGGATAACAAATTAAAGGCCAAACACAACCAAATGATATAAATTATTGTCAATTATGCCTCAGGCATATGCATTCAGATTTGATGGTTTAAAGGATGACTGTCATATCATAACGTGACGTGACTTAACTCGGAAACATTACCGCCTTCTGCATTATAAGGACATCCAAGAATAAAATAATTATATTTTCAAGTATACAAGAAGTGTTTGTGGAAGCTTGTTTTCAAGATTTTTCTTAAACTTACAAAATGTTAGCTCAGCATTTACAAAATATATAATCCAAATTTTCATTTTTTGGGAGTGCCTATTCAGGAAACAAATGAACCTTTCTATTGGAATGGTGCTGACTTTAGTGCCTATTAAGGAAACAAATGTACCTTTCTATTGGAATGGTGCTGACTTTAGTGCCTATTAAGGAAACAAATGAACCTTTCTATTGGAATGGTGCTGACTTCAGTGCCTATTAAGGAAACAAATGAACCTTTCTACTGGAATGGTGCTGACTTTAGTGCCTATTAAGGAAACAAATGAACCTTTCTATTAGAACGGTGCTGACTTAAGAGCAGTGTGCCTCAATCAGAACAATTAGTGTGAAAAACAATTTTCAGTGAAGTGCACAGGAATCTGAAGCAACAAAATCAAAATGATAAAAAGATGCCTGCGCTTACACAGAATGTGCATTACAAGAGGTCTTCCATTTTTTACACTGTTTGACAAGGAGTGGGGCATGGGAATTGGACATAGGAAAAGGGGCATGGGAAATGGAGAGAATATTCATACATAAAAACCAGCGGGGGCTGCATTTGCTTGTTTCCAACATTTGCAATCAATTAACATAAACATTAAGAAATGTCAAAACTAATTTATTGCTTGTGGTTTCTTTCCAAGGTTAAATCATGGACTTAATTACCCTCTCCATGTCTAGACAAGAAGCAATAAACAGGCACAAAATCTTGGACTCTTCCAGACTATGTAGGAATTGTGAGCAGTAAGGGCCTCTTACCATCCACTGCAACACAATTACTTTACAAGATGCAGGCCAATCCCATAATACTGTGCTTCATTATACCAAAAATTCGGACAAAACTCTTTCATGTGGTGGCTCCAATGTGTTGACTAAGATCTTTCTCTTTCTCTTGCACTATAATAAACATCAGTCATACTGACATACAAGTAAAAAATATTTCATTTAAGTTTTAAACACTTTTAATTTGTTTAAACATCTTTGCTATACTGCTGTTTAGTGTATAATATGGTTGGCATAGGCAGCCCATAACTATGTACTGACTTATAGTGGAATTTTTCTTTCTTTTGGAAACCTTGAAGCATTTGCTTCTAAATACTGTGGTTTTCATTTATTTCATGGTCATGAACTTTCAATATTATGCTAACAAAACAAAGGCAAGCACTACAATTCTGGGCTATTCCTCTGACTCCAATGATTTGTTTGGTTTGATGTCTTGTAGAACAGCAACACAAGTAGGTTATGTATTGCCATGGCAACTGGAGTACAATACCATGCCCCATGTCACACCACAGCAGGCGACCCAGTCTTAATACAAACTGGACGGTGCAGAAGGCCCAATATTAATCCATGAATCAGCAGGATTTTTAGAAATAACACTCTTGGTAAAAACATGTTACTTAGTTCAATTTTAAATCTGCGAGCCTACAGGATGCTAGAAATACCACTCTTGGTAAAAACATGTTACTTAGTTCAATTTTAAATGTGAGGCCTGAGGATGATAGAAAAACATTCTTGGTAAAAACATGTTACACTGAATCTTTAAACTGATGGTTTGTAGCAAACACCATTAAGTAGAAATCTAGGTAGCAAACACCATGAAGTAGAAATCTATATAGCAAACACCATTAAGTAGAAACTAGGTAACAAACACCATGAAGTAGAAATCTAGGTATCAAACATCATGAAGTAGAAATCTGTCATGAACAAATCAACAGAGTTGTGAATAAATTAATAGAGTTAAAATTTAAGATTGTTCACCTTAAAGACCAAATAACCTATATTCAGCTCCAATATAATTTTTTATTAAAAAAAATCCATTAAAACTGGTTTGCAGCCTGAAGGGATAGTTTACTTTCAATTGTGAAGGGTGGGTTGGGGTGGGGGGTATAAACAAAATGTAAGACAAAAATCATGTGCTGGTCAAGTGGGCTACCTGAGAGTGGGAACATTAATTGTTAATCTTCTACAAATTAAAGCGAAAATTGAAAATTGTCTTCCAGAAGGCATGATTGGTATCATCTGCACTTTTGGCAGGCACAGTTCATCTAGTGCATATAATTGATATAGAAAGTATATACATTTGGATGCAAACACTTACCTTTATGGAATCAAAGCAGGCAGTCACTCTCCCATTCTGTACTTCCACGTGTGGTGGTGGATGTGCGAATTTACATTCTGTATCTGAACGTGTGCATTTATTTCTCTGGAATTCCCGACACACCTCTAGGGTCAACCAACGTGAATCTTTCACGTTGGCATTTGCAAGGGTCAGTATAGGATTAACCATGGCCATAACAAATATAATATTTCCGCTTTACAGCGAATATGAAAGACTTGGGTTGGTAGCCTGAAGACTACAATAAAAATGGAACACGGAAAATTCACTTGAAATTAACAAAGTACAAACTTGAAGCTAGCTTGCACCAAAAGTGGAAATTTGTACGCTGCTCCAAACAAAATTATAAAAACCTCCAAGTTGCTCAATCATGTGACATATTTCTTCATCCAAATCGAAACTGGAAATCTGAAAGTAGAAAATAAATTTATATAAGAAATGAAACTAAAAAAACATAAGTCTGCAGAATATGTAATAATGTAAATAATTGTTTCAATATTTCAATGTCAGCATTTTCTGTCTTTAAAAAGATGATTATGCAAGAAATAAGCTTCTAACCAGTACATGTACCTTCTCCAATGGACCCTCATTCTCATAATCCAACATAATATTATCTACCTCTTATAAGTCCTTTCCTTCTAGAACCTCATGTCTATTATTCGACATGATGTACAATCTGAATAACATTCTTTTAAATTCAATTAACGAAAAAAAGTAGAAGAGAAAATTTGGAAGCACATCAGTAGGACATGTATTTGTACTTTCTATTGTCTATCAACAAGCAATGTTGAGCAGGAAGTTCCACACATAGCCTATCATAATTGCCTCATCCCATGTAATCTAGATCCCCTATAATTTCCTTTAATTGCTGTGCTTACAAGTTGCTTCTGAATTAAAAAAGACTGATAACTTCCACAATGCTATTATTAAACATTCAAGGAAGTACAGGACAGAGGCACAATGACTTGGTTCATTTTAATAGTTTTTTTTCCTTGATGTAAAAAAGAAGTTAAGTACAACATACCTGCCTAATTGTAATATCTAGTGTCAGTGGTAAGTAAAACTGCCATGAGAAAACACAAAGAATGAATAGGTTTTGGCTTGCATTGAATGCAACTGCACTTACTTACCTTAAAAATATTGTATAGAAATTAAATATTTGTGTTTCAGTTTAGTACTGGTTAACATGTAGTTCCTATGAATGGAAAAATTCTCATTTTGATTTCATTCCATAACAACAGTTTTTAAGATGGCTGGTCTTATGGGTTGGCTAATGTGCGGGTGATAAATATTCAAGTTTTACGTACTCAGTGGGGGTTGGCTTGCAGTCAAGTATATATGGTAATTAGAAAAGTAACAAGGCTACTTACAAGAATATTCAACAAGCATATGGCTATTTTCTTTGCAATTTACACTATAACATTCAAGCAATCATTATTAATGAAGAGACACTAAGCCAAAGTATTGTGAAATCACAATTTATGATGAAGAAACACAAAGCCCAAGTCTTGTAGAGGAGATGGGTTGATTGAGCCCTCAGTACAGGCCTAGTCTTAAGAAGAAATATGACCACAATCTTACTGATGTGACTGCATGAGAGAGTAGGGAGAAAAAACACATCAGAACATTCATATCTGTTTTTGAAAACAGACATAAGTATAAATCTCAATTTCTATGTGATGACATTCTCACAATACCTAATGGTGCATAGAAGATTTATAATCTAATATTGTATGCCAGTAAAAATCTTCCATTTAAAAAAAAAACGTTAACAATGGAACCAATGAAATATTTTATGTAATATTTACACAACTTGTTACTTCTGCACGACCAGAAATTAATTTAGATCAATTTACCATATCTCCACATTTTTACTTCCTAAAACAAAAGATAAAAACCTGGTAGTTTATTGAATTCCAAAATCTAAATATAAATTACGCAAAGTACACTGGACAAAAATGTAATGGACAAATAACTGCATCAAGAATGGAGTACTTTTGGTAATATTAGCTATGCGGGATTTAGATGCTGGTCATGAATACCTCTATGAACTGGGTTGCAAAGGTGACTCAAAACTACCTCCAAATTCTGTGCCAGAATTAATGAAAAATAATTGTTCACTTCACTACAATAATTTCAAAGAATTTAAGTCTTAGCAGACATGATTTCCTATACTAGCCATACTCTTGGAAAATCCAAATTTGTTATGGTTGTAAAAGTCATTTTCAAATTGGAATTGTTTTCAATTAAAAACGTTGCCATCCTCCACCTAATATACACACAACTTGAATACATTTCAGCACATATATATTATGGAGCAGGAGGTTTGTTTCAACACTTATTATTTGTATACATCATACAAAATTTACTTGACTGTGGATTTTTCATCTTTAGAGAAGCCATAACAATTTTGCATAATAAAAAAAAAAGTCTTAAAGTGAAGAATAAAATCAATACACATCTTCTACAAGTGTTTAAAATAAAACAGGCAATCAAGGACTATCAATTTTCATTACAACAAGCAAATTCTGTTT
The DNA here is from genome assembly GCA_029339505.1 of Unio delphinus. Lineage (NCBI taxonomy): Eukaryota > Metazoa > Mollusca > Bivalvia > Unionida > Unionidae > Unio > Unio delphinus. Next base: position 3,096,611 of record JAQISU010000295.1, read on the forward strand.
GTTAAAACTGAAGACTGGTCTTCACTAAATACATTCATACAAAATGTTTAAATGTGATTTTTTTAGACCAGACTTCTGATGTGCCCTTAAATTAATGATGTAAGCTTACCTGTTCTAAAATTATTGATGTAAGCATACCTGTCCTTAAATTAATGATGTAAGCATATATGTCCTTAAATTAATGATGTAAGTATATCTGTCCATAATAATGATATAAGCATATATGTCCTTAAATTAATGATGTAAGTATATCTGTCCTTAAATTAATGATGTAAGTATATCTGTCCATAATAATGATATAAGCATATATGTCCTTAAATTAATGATGTAAGTATATCTGTCCTTAAATTAATGATGTAAGTATATCTGTCCATAATAATGATATAAGCATATATGTCCTTAAATTAATGATGTAATTATATCTGTCCTTAAATTAATGATGTAAGTATATCCGTCCATAATAATGATATAAGCATATATGTCCTTAAATTAATGATGTAAGTATATCTGTCCTTAAATTAATGATGTAAGTATATCTGTCCTTAAATAAATGATGTAAGTAAATCTGTCCTTAAATTAATGATGTATGTATATCTGTCTTTAAATTAGTGATGTAAATATATCTGTTCAGAGATGTGTCCTTAAATTAATTATGTAAGTTTATCTGTTCTAAAATTAATGATGAAAGCATAACTGTTCTAAAATTAGTAATTTAAGAATATCTCAGTGTCTGTTCTGTAATTAGTAATTTAAGAACATCTCAGTATCTCAGTAGTAATTTAAGAACATCTCAGTATCTCAGTAGTAATTTAAGAACATCTCAGTATCTCAGTAGTAATTTAAGAATATCTCAGTATCTAAGTAGTAATTTAAGAACATCTCAGTATCTCAGTAGTAATTTAAGAATATCTCAGTATCTCAGTAGTAATTTAAGAATATCTCAGTATCTCAGTAGTAATTTAAGAACATCTCAGTATCTCAGTAGTAATTTAAGAATATCTCAGTAGTAATTTAAGAATATCTCCGTATCTGTTCAGAGAGATGCAACAAATACAGGTATATAACACAGAAAGTCTTGATATGAGAAAAATATAAAAGCAAATTTTTGTTAAGGAAAAATTAATTTTGAATAATTGTTAACCTTTTAATAAATTAGGAATAAGGATGGGAATCATTATTTTAGAAAACAAGGCTAAGTAAGTATATACGGTCATCCAAAGAGACAGTTTTGATGTCCACATAGGCAATTTACCTAAGTTGCCTGCCTTAGCCATGTCCTTAGAAAAGGAACTACCACTATATATAATCAATAATATTCTTAAAGTGCAGTTAAAACCAAACAAACATGCAACCTACAATTCATCTTCATAGTTAGCATTATTATCAAGTGGTTTAAACTCGTGCCATCCTAATTAATAAAACTAAATCAAACTACAATCACCATACCTCAGATCCATCAAGAACTTGTAAAGTTTTCCTTCTTCTAAATGAATATTATACACACCGCAATCCAGTTCATCCAAGTCCCTTTGGACAAGTGAAGAAGCTTAAGGACACTGAATGCAATAAAGCACACAGACTGCCAGTTACAAGAGGCAGTGCATTCTTACACAAAAAAGTTGTTGGTATGAATCATCACAGTACATTGGCAGTAGACAAGGAGTATGTGGGTGTTTCAAAATGTCAAATGAATTACTTACTGTATAAGCTCTTAGTCATGAAATTTAAATAACTACAGATCTAAAGCTATTACAATTAGTTTATCTCATGGTATGTTTATAAGTAGCATCTGTATATACATACAGTCTCAGTAACTGGACATACAAAAATTCAAGATTATCAAAAAATAAGGTATAATGGCAAGGTTACATTTTTGGAGACAGCAAAATTGTATCCATCCAATGGAGTCTTATACAAGTACAAATACGGTAACTGGTGATTTATTGAACAAAGCATGAAGTCAACTTTCCTACATATGTAGATTTACTTTGGTAGTACAGAATATAAAATCTATTAAAAAATATTAAATAACTATATTTCTACATGTCTCCTGAACTTCTTTGCAAACAATCTTGAATGGTTTAGATGGATATTTTCAACTAGTCTGAACTTCTTTGCAAAAAATCTTTAATGGTTTAGTCGATTTTCTTAATGGGTCTCTTTATTCTTAAACCAGGGTCCATAATGGTCCATATCTGGTAGATCATCATTTGGTGGGTTGTGTAGAGTCATGTGTACAAATCATAATATATATCTTCACTACTTCATCCTAATTTTCATTATTGTACATTTAAGTAACAATTTTTATTCTGACTTACCACCTCCTACCAGTAAAAAAATGCAGATAAAATTTGCATGCCATGGTCTTGCTAAAATTATGTCAGAATTGACTGTCGAGGTGATTAACACTGTAGATACATAGATGGTACAAATTTCCACACAAAATATATGAAAACTTTAAAATTCCATGATTAAGTTATGTATGCCAATATAAATTACAAAGAGAACTTTTAGTTTACTAAAACAAATAAAAAAAGAAACTTAAAAAACTGGTAACTGAAGAAATAAATGGTGCAAAGATACAGATATGGTATAACCTCAATGTAAGTCAACTCATTCTATGGGGGTCCATTTTATAAAGTGTTAACTATAATGTAACCTCATACAATGCATTCCACTTTCTATGCATACTGTGAATAGCATTGCAAGTTCTACAGTAGTTTTTCTCCATGTAAAGAAGGAAACGAGTTTAATTTTACTTAAGATGTTGAAAAACCTGAAATTCAAACTTTTTTTTTAAATAACTGTCTTTTTTTTTTTTTTAGTTAAAGGTAAAATTTTTTTTTTACAAATCCAAATCTGTTCACCGCACTAGTAAAACTATTTCATATGATAAGCAGAAACCAAAGTTTGGAAATGGGTCTTTAAGTTCTCACTATGATTTTTTTCTCAATATTACATAAAAGAATGGTGGAATAAGAAATTGGTTTGTTTTGTTGGTTTTAACAGCTTTCTTTTACAAATGTTACTGGTCCTATCTTACTAAAGAAATGGGAACTATGTGCCATGACAAGGACTGAGAGAGATGGCACAATCAGGCTGGCAGGGGCAACATTTTGATAACGATGTTATTGTTGTTTAAAAAAGTTTAACGCCATTTTTCAGCACACGATGGTGGATAAAGAACCTGGGAAAACCATTGGAAAGAACCACCAACCCACGAGAAGCTACTGGTATGTGATAATGATGTAAATTTGACAACAATGAAGCAATTCATAAGCAGTTTTGTACAAGCATATTGAAAGGTTTAATTTATGAAGAACTGGAAAGAATTTCAACTAGTATTTCTAACTGGCCTAGAATGACCATCTGTATGTATTGAGTTGTGAGAGATATTTTCTCATATTTTCAGTATCTTCTACCAGCTGCATTGTAGTGTTTTTTTGCATTTCAGGTTGTTTTTCTTTCTCATTTATTATACATTTATAAATTTTTACTAAAGAAATTTTACCGTCAGTTTTTATCAAGAAGGAAAACAAAAACAAAAATAACTTTGATGGTAATTCGATTTCTTGATCATGTCTTGTTGTCTGCATCAGAAAATTCAAATCACATCTAGACACTACAATATATATACATCCTCATTTCAGCCAGAAATTTTGACAAACCTCACTGACATCTGTGAATCTGCTGTCTGTATATATATATATATATATATATATATATATATATATATATATATATATATATATATATATATATATATTCATTTTATACAAAAATGTCTTGGCCCCTCCAAATGCCCCATCAGACAGGTTGTAACAGCAAACCAAAGTTTGCCCTGCTAAACACCTGTGCACACAAGTTTTATCTTGTTCATTTTTTGAGGAAAATGTACTGACACTGCATTTCTATCACATATCATAATGATGCCACACCTGCTCTATGGTAACAAATCAAAAACAATTTCTGGCAAGGATATTTAAATTGATTTGATGCTTATGTAACCTTGCAAACATCTAGTCCATTCTAAAGGTTATCCAATTACAGTGACAGATACTTAGTTAAAAGACAGGCTCAACAAAATAAAGTGGTAATTAATGACGGTAAAACAAAATGTATGATTTCTGGGACATCAAACAAAATTCACGTTCTGGATCTTTTATAAATAATAATCAATTCAAAAATGATGAAACAAAAAATGCTTGCAGTTTTTTATCTAATGATAATGACCTATAAAATGGTGACCATATATACTGACAAACTTTCTAAAGCAATGCCATCTAGAAATAATAATAATAATAATAATAATAATAATAATAATAATAATAATAATAATAATAATAATAATAATGATTTTATTTAAAGTGGGTAACACAATTAGCTAAGAACTAGTCTACCTTGAGGCCTCATGTAAGGAATTTATTTATTTCAGCAGCATCTCAGAAGCCACTGGATATATTGGGTTTGGAAGATGGAAATAGAGTGGGCATTTCTAATCTCAGCTGGAATACTATTCCAGAGCAAGGTTCCAGAGTATTGGAAACTTTATTTGAATAAAATCTGCCCCAGTTTGCAAATTCAATAAATATTTACCTACAGCAACTCACATTTGATACCACTTACTATTCATATATTTCTCCAATGTATTACTGTTTAACTGAAGGGAGAAAGTGTGCCAAATCTCAGCTTGACAGATTTATCAACTAGGACAGCAAACTGTGGAACAAGTTTCCACTGCATGTAAAATCTGCAGAAATATAACAGTATTTTAAGAAAAAATATCCAAGAGGACGAGTGTGTGCTACACACAGATTATACAATTTTTTTTTATATCAATAACACTAATGACATGTTAAAATAAACAGTATTCAATATTCTTCTTTGTATGTTGGCAATTGTTATATTTTATGCAAAGAGTTCATCGAGGAAGAACTGTGTGATGTTTTTTTGGGGGTGGGTGGGATGGGGCAGGAGCCAGCATGGCCTGAATGATCAAAAAGTCCAGAGAAGCCACTCGTTAATCAATGGATTTGTGAAACAGTCTAATTGTCCATGTAATTTCCCACATTAAATTTTATTAATAAACTTTTTTAATTTAAATACATGTAAATAAAGTTTTCACATTTAATACCCATATACATAAAGTGTTCACCAAATATAAAAATTGCAATGGGGAGGGGTTTTCTTAGAATTTTGTTAGTAACAAGAAATGTATGTGTAGAACTCTCATATAGCAGCAGAGAGGGTGAACAGACCACGTTTTCAAGCAAAAATAATGCTTCCTACGAAACCTTATTTTAACCAAAAAAAATAAGTCTCCATTTAGCAAACGGAGACTTTACGATTTTTTAATCAATTTTGGTCGCAACGATGTGGTCATCCACCCTCTCTGCTGCTGGAACTTTCAGTTCTGGTTAACAAAAATAATAAATGATTTCAACCAAATATTTGATCGAGTCCGATACGATATCGTGTCCGAGGATCATGTAAATTTATTGTTACAAATCCATGCGGGGTTAATGATTAAACAATTATATGACACACAACTAGAACAACTACGGAAAACAAAATCGCAAAAACACGTTGAAATAATAAATCAACTTATATCTGACATGAAATATATCTATGAACTAATTATTCAAACAATAATTAATGACAACAGCGACAATAAACAACGATTCCTAACCGATTACAATATCACAGAGGACAATCTGCGTAATTTCAAGTTTCCCAAATACAACGCTGATGAACTAGCAAGAATTGTTAAAACCGATATCAAGACGCTACAAAAATCAGATTCAGCTGTCCTCTTCAGGTATAATAATGATCCAGATGGTGGCAGTAGGCATATTGCCACATATTGCATAATGCAACAGATTATCGAAAATTAAGCCTTGGAGAAATACTAAATTCATTGATTATACCATGAAAGAATTCCAAAGATTATCCAAAATTAAGCCTTGGAGAAATACTAAATTCAATCTCGATGAGGAGTTCCAAAGATTATCGAAAATTAAGCCTTGGAGAAATACTAAATTCAATCTCAATAGAGTCTCTGATACACCAAAACGTCTAATCGGTGATAGAACTATACTCGGTAAAATCAGGGAGTGTTTTAATGAATTCTACCGAGACGGTGCAGCATACTGTTGGTCGACATTTCGAATTATTGATGAAGATGTCAATGTACCCATCATCGATGCTACTATGAACGATAAAAGAGCAGCTGAGATAATTTCACACCTTGGCGGGAAATCCAAAGGGGAAATTCAAAGATGGAAATCCAAAGGTGGAAAATCCAAAGGTAAATTGCAAAGCAATTCCCAACAAAGCAATTCCAATCAGAAGTATTTTTTCAGAATAAAATTCATTATCGAAGTCGAAGGCAAATGGATTATTAGGGATAAATTTGAACCAATCCTCAAGGATAAAAAAACTGTCATTGTAAGTAAAGATTCCAAACCAGGAATTCTAACTGGAATTGACAAACCATACTACGAAAGATCTTATCCCGTAACAGCAATTGTTTATGGGTTATATCCGTTAAATGATAAACCCGATATTGCAAAACTAGCTCCTATGAAATATTCACCGTTAACTTCGTCAAGGCTCAATTGTGTAGCAACACGGGTAATGGAACACTTCACAAATGCATCCCGAGGAAATAAACTAACTGATCTGCGACGTAGGAAAATAACCGAATGGGAACTGACAGTGAAACAGCACGGTGCAAAGACTTCTGATATAGCTAAATTAGAAGCATCATTAAAATTCCCAATATCAGTAACAACAATAACCGGAGAAGTATTACCAGTCAAATAATCTGATTGATTTACAAGAAGAGGTGTTAGCAATTAGTTTGTTTGTGAAATCCTAAATTGCTTTGCAATTTCAAAGGATTTTCGTCCTAAAGACTCTATCAAATATTTGGTTGAAATCATTTATTATTTTTGTTAACCAGAACTGAAAGTTCCAGCAGCAGAGAGGGTGGATGACCTCTCTGCTGCTCATATACCTAAAAATTAATTAAATGAAAATCTTTTTAACTGGGTGTAGTACCTCAGACCGGAGGTAAACCAAATTTCAGATATCGGCAAAGTCTAAGCTATTGTTGCTAATTTTAAATAATCTAAATATTTGGATGATGTCGATGTTCATGTACTTTCAGAGCTAACTGCATAAATCCCCGAACTTTAACTTCCCCACAGATGGTTAGAACAAATGGGATTTAACCCCTGCATGTAAAATGAAGTTCCATTTCCTGCTCCAGATCGAATTTTTACAAAGCTAATCAGTTAAATATTTAAGATATTTAAAAAACAGGTGGTGTTAAAATTTAAGATATTTAAAAAACAGATGGTGTTAAAATTCAAGATATTAAAAAAACAGATGGTGTTAATATTTAAGATATTTAAAAAACAGGTGGTGTTAATATTGATACGAGTGACATTTCTCTGTAAGATATTTACAAAAAGGTGGTGTTAGTATTGATACGAGTGTGACATTTCTCTTTAAGAAGGACTAGTGAAAATTCTGAAGGACTAGTGAAAAATCTGAAGGACTATTGAAAATTCTGAAGGACCAGTGAAAATTCTGAAGGACTAGTACATTTTTAGGTCTACTAGTACTAGTTATGACCAAATGATAAATTCTACATGTGGCTTGACAATGGTCCAGATATATGACTGACCACATCTGTGATGAAAATTCTCTATTTTACTAGTGGTCACCTTTGTACTGACCTTCACAACTAAATTTCTCTAATGTTGTTCTAAAAGTTGCTTTGGCAGGCAAGACACAACATAGCATGGCACTTGTAAACACATACAAAACACACTGGGACAGAAAAAGTGGTTTCATAACCTGAGCTTAGCTATTTCAATGTCCCTGACCCTAAAACTTTTTACAATATCATACATGAAAGAAACAATAATGCCATGCCTAGTTTTCCATGTTAATACCACTCACAGTGCCTTTAGACTGGAAATGTAACTTAAAACAAAATCTGGATTTAAAAAAAAAAATAATAAAAAAATTATTAGGACCTTACTATTATATTATTCAAACTGTTACCAGTCATATCTTTTATTTATGGTTTTTCTAGGAACAAAGCTATAAATACTGCCTCATGTCTCCCTCCTCCTGCAAGCATTGAAGACTGGCTAGGTCCAACGTTCCCTCTAAGCGATTGGTAGATGTGTGCGCAGTGCTCGCTGCACTGCACAAGCATTACGGAGACGAGCCAAATTTAACGTTGGAATGAGAAAAAATTGAGAATTCAGATGCGCGGGGATGCCTGATCAGGTCACTGTAACATGCCTATCATTACCTAGGTCTACCTGGTCAGGTCTCTATAACATGCCTATCATTATCTGGGTTGACCTGGTCAGGTCTCTGTAACATGTTTTATTTTAAATTTGTTTTTTTATGGTTTAACGCTATTTTTAAGCACAATATAGGCTATACATGGCAGCCAGTATTAATGGTGGCAGAAGAACCAGGAAAACCCATGGAAAGAACCACCGACCCATGAGAAGCTACTGGCAAGCTTTCTCCCATAACTACATTAGCCGAATCTTAGACTCGAACCCACGCAGACAGAGGTGAGATGGCAGTGATCCATAACGGACAGCGCTTTAGACCACTCAGGGCCCGCTCTGTAACATGACTACCATTATCTGGGTTGACCTGGTCAGGTCTCTATAACATGCCTACCATCATTTGGGTCTACCTGGTCAGGTCTCAACATGCCTACCATTATCTGGGTCGACCTGGTCAGGTCTCTATAATATACCTATCATTATCTGGGTCGACCTGGTCAGATCTCCGTAACATGCCTATCATTATCTGGGTCTACCTGGTCAGGTCTCTGTAACATGCCTATCATTACCTAGGTCTACCTTGTCAGGTCTCTATAACATGCCTATCATATGGGTCTGGTCAGGTCTCTGTAATATATCTATCATTATCTGGGTTTACCTGGTCAGGTCACTGTCACAAGCCTACCATTATCTGAGTCTACCTGGTCAGGTCTACAAAACATGCCAGCCATTGTCTAGGTTCACCTGTTCATGTCTCTGCAACATGCCTAACATGATCTGGGTCTACTTGGTCAGGTCTCTATAACATGCCTACCATTATCTGGGTAGACCTGGTCAGCTCTCTGTAACATGCCTACCATTATCTGAGTTGACCTGGTCAGGTCTCTGTAACATGACTACCATTATCTGGGTCGACCTAGTCAGGTCTCTGTAACATGACTACCATTATCTGGGTCTACCTGGTCATGTCTCTGTAACATGCCTATCATTATATGGGTCTGGTCAGGTCTCTGTAACATGCCTACCATCATTTGGCTCTACCTGGTTAGGTTTCTGTAACATTCCTACCATCATCCAAGTCTACCTGGTCAGGTCTCTATAACATGCCTACCATGATCTTGGTCTACCTGGTCAGGTCTACAAGATATGATTACAAATGTCCTGGACTACCAAGCCAGGTCTGCATAGTATGTTCACCAGTATAAAAATATCCTAGCCAGGTCCACATAACATGCCTGACATTGTCCAGGTCTATCTGGCCAGGTCTGCATAATATGCCCATCACTGTAAAAATATCCTGGTCAGGTCCACATAACTTGCCTGACAGTGTCAGGGTCAATTCAGGATTGTATTTTTATATACCAGGCATACAGTGTCTATGGTAGGATCTGAACCTGCACTTGTTTGGTTACAAGTCTGGCACACTAACCATTTAGCCACCTCAACCTGTTTGGATGAATGTATTTTGGACATATTACATGTGAAAATATCATACTAAGTGATTGTTGAATCAGAAATGTCACCACTTAAAACAAACTTTATAATCTAACTGACTTTAATAGGTGTCTTCCTGCATAGAATTACGTATAAATCAAGTAACTTATTTCAGTAATAACACAGTATCAAAGGTCAGCAACACCAATTAGTGAGAACTATATATGAATATACATTTGTCATGGATTAACTAAAACGGAGAAAGATGAATTAAAATCATAACTGAGAGCAAACTACATCACTGCACTTACCAATATTATTTATTAGTTTCAGCTATGGTTACTTAACAAGACATGTACATAATCGTCTTTATGTTTAACTCCTGGAAAAACTTTATTCAAAATTACATACCATTTTCATTTTATGAATAATCGATGTATCGGGCCTATGAGCACATCAGCACAATCCTGGCTATATTATGGTGCTTAAAAGTATAGGTCAAAAACAAAACCGAAAATTTGTGGGGAAACAAACTTGAAAGATGAATCTTTCCAAAGAAACATATGCATGGATAGTCATTCAATGTAAGCATGCAGTCATTCAATGTAAACATGTAGTCATTCAATGTAAGCATGTAGTCATTCAATATAAGCATGCAGTCATTCAATGTAAACATGTAGTCATTCAATGTAAGCATGTAGTCATTCAATATAAGCATGCAGTCATTCAATTTAAACATGTAGTCATTCAATGTAAGCATGTAGTCATTCAATATAAGTATGCAGTCATTCAATGTAAACATGTAGTCATTCAATGTAAACATGTAGTCATTCAATGTAAGCATGTAGTCATTCAATGTAAGCAAGTAGTCATTCAATGTAAGCATGTAGTCATTCACTGTAAGCATTCAATGTAAGCATGTAATTATTCAACATATAAGGCAAAATAAAAACAGGTTCTAAAATTATAAAAGTTAAAACGTTTAAAAATATTCAGATTATCCCGAGTAAAAGTCTAGAAAAATTTGGTTTGGTGTTTTATGGTACATTATGTTATTCATATGAAGCAATGAGAGTCATTTATTTCGATGAACACTAGGCCAACAAAAGCCAACCTGAATGTAGGATTTAACCTGTAACCCTGTGATCCCAAGCTGGACATGAAAACCACCAAGGAGATGTCACAGCATCTACTTCCATTAATCATGTCTTACAACAAAAAGATGAGCCATCCAAAGTCTTCCAGATGTTACAACACATAAGATCTAAGTTAATGTAAAACCAGTTTTTCAAAAATGACAATATTCCTATTTTTAAAATGGCATGTTAAGCATCTCTGACAGTATTTGCAAAATGTATAGCCGGTTATGATCTAACCTCAAAAATACAATCTGTACAGTATTCAATCCAAATTCTTGCTGCATAAAATTACTCGGACCTATAACAAATTATCTTATTTGACCCTCCTAATTTCAGATTTTTTTCCCCGTAAAAGTCATTTTTTTGGTGGGGTATATAATGTCCAACAAATATTCATTGGAAAATAGCCATACAAAATGAGTTGCTATAACCTATATATAGGTGTGTTTTGGTAAATTTGTGCTGATAAACCACTAAGAACATCTTATTAAAATGTGATATTGACTATGGGTGTGTCAACAACACAGTGAATATGGTAAGAGACAAAGGTATACATGTGCAAGGTTGCCATGCTGCTGTCTCATGCAAGGTGAAGTGCGCCAGGCATATCAAGGTCTTTCAAATCTACCTAGTTGTGCATTGTATCATCCCCAACATGCATTTACCTACAGGTATATACATACATATTTGGTAATCTGATAATGCAGAATAAGGACTGACTACAATTTGATAATGTTATACAGTAAATGACCTGTGTTATTCAAGGCCATTCATTTGGCCCAAGCATGAACAGTTTTTGTTAGTTGCGTTGCAATCCAACACTAAACATCCTATTCCAAATGAACTATTTATATAATCTAAAACTGCATCGGTTAGCCAGATAATCTGGGATAACTGTTACAGATATGACTTTAAAAAATGTCTAAATTGACAGTTGAGGGAATTTAAATCCAGTGTACTGCCTTGTATTTTTAGATGTTTGCTACTTCGATACGCATGATTATTCTGACTTCTAAACGGAAGTTAGGTCACTGTGACCCATTTGTAATGTGATACACATCCTTTTTTACACTTGTGACAGCTTTCTTCTTATAACCTGCATTACTTTGACCTGCTCTTTAACGCTATTTACATCAAACTTTCAATTAGATTGGAATTATTTAATCAATGTAAAACAGATTTGACAACCAAATGAAACTGCTAAGTTTAAACTGGTATTTACAACCTTATCAGACTGAAATAGCTGCAATTATAGTGAAAACAAATACTGCAAGGAAGTATATTAGTTGAAATTATGTGACTACAGACTATTTTCTAGTTAGTTTTTGTTGTAGGGTTTAATGCCATTTTTCAGTACACGATAGGCTATATATGGCGGCCAGTATTACTGGTGGAGGAAGAACCCGGGAAACCCCCCTGAAAGAACTACCGACCCACAAGAAGCTACTGAAAAGCTTTCTCACATAACTACATTAGCCGAATCTTAGACTCGAATCCACACAGACAGAGGTGAGATGGCAGTGATCCGTAACGGAGAGCACTTTAGACCACTTGGCCACTCAGGGCCCCTCTATACTAGTTAGCTCCTCATAGCGGTCTCTTCAAGGGTACCAAATGGAATAGTGGTCTAAAGTGCCTGCCTTTACAAATCACTACCATCTCACCCCTGTTAATGTGGTATTCTAGTCTCACACTTGCCCAATGTTGGTATGTGAAAAGTCTTGCCAGTTGTTACCTGTGGGTCAGTGATTCTTCTCCATGTTTTCAGGGATTCTTCCTCTACCAATTATGCCATGTACAGCTAGCTTATCATGCTTGCACTGAGAAATGTTTTGAGAGTCTTGCTGCCATTAAGTGCAGCAGTGGACCGCTCCAGTGTCTAGTGGTAAGAGAGTCAGCCGCAGAAGTGAGAGGTTGTGGGTTCGATCACCGGTTGAGTCATACCAAAGACTTATAAAAATGGTACTAATAGTAACAGCTGCCTCACTTGGCGCTCAGCATTAAGAGGTTAGTGTTAGGACTGGTCAGCCCGGTGTCAGGATAATGTGACTGGGTGGGACATCATGCTACATGTCTGCAGCATGATGCCCATTGTGCTAGACAGACATCACTATAAAGTGCCTCACTGCAGACATCGTAGTGATATGACTGAAAAATTGGTAAAGCTACGTTAAAAATCCTAATCACAGACACACGCACATGAAATGCAGCAACAATGCCTCTTTTAATACAGATTAAATTCTGCATCCCAAGACTTTGGGCATGTGAATCATGGCATCACTTTCCAATGGGCAAATAGCCATTTTCTACAAGACCTGTATAACCAAGGCAAGCGCTAAGGTCAAAGCTAAAGACAAATTGATTTTTTCCTTAACACTGACCATAGCCTGCAGACTGTTGTTATTTATATCCTACAACACTAAAACGAGATTGGTCATTACAGTAAAGTGGTACTCTATATTTGTCTCTTTATACAGGAAAAGATTCACGAACAGAGGTTATCAACAAAAAAATCTATATATCGACATATAGCATTTTTGTACTCTATATGGTTTACTCTGAATCTGATGATTATGTTACCATGGTGATATACAAGAGAGAGAGAGCTATTACAACACAGTCTACAGAAGCATTCATATTTGCAAACAATTTATGTCAAAATGCCCAACAGGGCAATCATGGTGGTGCTAAGTAAAGATTACAAGTATTGCTAGCAGATATCTCAGAACAATGGTCACCAGCTGATAATTAAAATGCTCTTGATAGGCCAAATTCAAGATCCAAAACTTCACATTTAAAATCTCAAATATTACATTCCACACTGTCATCTACTGAAACATAATGTAAATGCAGGTACGAGTCTGTCCTGTTTGCCAATTGTCACACAAAAGATATTGGCAAATTATGTTTCCTCTTAAAGTTCTTTTAAACTGATTCAAAAAAATTTAAAACGAAAAATTTTCATACCTCCAAATTAGGTCTTTTGAGAAGCTAACATCATGATTTGGTTTTCGTGCATTTTGAGTTATTAAACCAGTCTGCCAGTTATGTAACTATTAAACCAGTCTGCTGGTTACTTCAATTTCATTGGCTGATGGTATTGGCTACATTTGTGTGCTTTTTATTAGGTTCCCTCAGCTGACAAGTACCCATTCAAAAAAGGCTTGTGATAAATTGAAGTCCTCCCAGCATGGCTAGATAAGCACATTCACCCAATACAAAAAGCCTTTGAAAACATCTTTTCAGCTACATGTGAGAGGAAGATTTAATTCAACCAGCTCATCTGTATGGAAAATCAGGACCGAAAAACATGCATGTATTTTGGATAAACCTGTATACTAAGTTGTACAAACACATGTCAAGAACACCAGCCTTTTTCTACATCATAAAAAAATAAATGAAATGAATTGCCTAAAGCATTTTTCTATTTTTTTTTCTCTAGCTAGATCTAATTGCTGTTGCAGTGGTGCAGAAAGAAGTAGACATGACATTGCAAAGTAATTACCATCAGTACATCTGTCCCTGTCAATTACATTCAGTCTCTTATCAGACCAGGATCCAGTCTAGGCCAAACCATTATTGAGAAAAGATAATGGAGGGCGGAAACAAAAAGAAATAGCTACCTGGATACTGACAGAGCTAAATATTTATTAGAATAACATATGCTGACAACACTAGCATGAAATTAAAGACTAGCTTCAATCAGCATGATTTATGGTACTTTGGTACAAAATCAGTACTAGCCATGACTTTTTATCTTTTTTTTTTAATAAATCAGTACTAGCCATGACTTTTTATTTTTTTTTAATAAATCAGTACTAGCCATGACTTTTAGTTTTTTTTTAATAAATCAGTACTAGCCATGACTTTTTAGTTTTTTTTATAATAAATCAGTACTAGCCATGACTTTTTAGGTTTTTTTAATTCTACACAAAAACATTACAAAGATGGCAATTTCTCAAAATGAAGTATCACCTGCATAAATTAATTCTTTTTCACAAGGAAAAAAAAACAATAAAACACAAAACGCAAATATTAGCACATGCCAATTATGATAAATCCTTATAGGCTATGTAATTGACTATCTAATATAAACAATCTTATTCAGAAAGGGGATATTTCTGTTAAAAAAAAAATAATAATTAATTATCCACTGATACAGACATTAAAATAGTAACAACAATAACGCTATTTTAAATCAAATTCGGTTCAGAAGTGTCTGTGTGAATTTTACACCATTTTTTTTTAATCATATCATTATAAATGTTTTTTATGTTAAAGGTGTTTTCTAATATTGTAAAATGTTTAGAGCTTCTAGAGAATAGGTGCTGTTCAGATTCATTATTATTATTATTATTATTGTTATTATTATTATTATTATAACTGGTACATAATTGTGTGTGATTAAAAAATGACTCAACCACAATATATTTTCACTTGCTTTTTTTGGTCAGGTAAGTGAATTTTCATCCCATACTCCATTTATATACAGGAGTGATAAATTAAAAGTTCATTCTCCTGTAGGTTAAAGGTCAAGGACTGAGAAAATCTTCAAAATATGAATTACTTTTTTAATTAAAAATGTGTAGATTATCAAAACTTTATCTCTGGTTAAATTTACTGAAATTTACATTTAAAATAAATGAAGTTATATTGTCCAAAATTGTGATTATGTGATTATTTCCCTTGACAATGGTGTGGTTTGCTATTGTCATTCGTCACTGTAGAACATTACAACAAGTTAGTAATGATGGAACAAGGAAAAAGGGTTGTTTTATCTTATAAATTTGAAAATGAAGAGCCAAACAAAAAATTTATATACATGTATACATGTACTATCAAACCAGGTACATGTATCACATATCACTACAAAGCCTTTCCAAGTAGGCCCTGCTCATTTTAGTCAATGCTACCAGTCAACAAATCACTACAAAGCCTTTAATATATTCAGGCAAATCATCATATCATGGTGGGAATCAGTGGGATCTGTGTGATTTAGATTTTTAAAAAAGCTTCATATCACCAGTGTATCCCCTTGGGGTGCAAGACAGAGACTCAAAAAATTACCTTGGTGTCAAAACTGGGTTTCAAACTTTGGTATCAAAACTGAAGGGGGGGGGGGTCTCTGAAGCGCAAATGAGGGTAAAGGGAAACACTGCATATCACTACGATGTCTGCTGTGTGACAGGTTATAGTGATATCTGGCACTGGGGCATCATGCTGTAGACATGTAGCATGATGTCACATTATCCTGACACTAGGCCAGCCAGTCCTAACACTAACCTCTAACCCATGACCTCCCGCACTTGAGATCGATGCTCTAACAATTAGGCCATCATAGTGGTCCTTGTTATGGGTGGAGGGGATGACAAGATAGAAAAATTATTTGTTCTTTTTTAGTGCACAGAGATGTGTTCTGCAAACATCAAAAATAGTACTTGATCCTACATCTACCACTCTAAAGTACTCAAAATTTATCTTGATGGGAGTTATGGCAAGTTTTGTTTATTTAAAAAAAGTTTTAATGTACTTTTCTTTTCAATTACAAAATTTAGAAAACACACAATTATTGCATTAAAAGCACTGTATCTATGTTTGGGGGTTTCTGCCCAAACTAACTGACTTTTTGACATTTCAGCTGTTAGACATTAGCACTTACATGTGTGTGTGTGTGTGTGTGTGTGTGTGTGTGTGTGTGTGTGTGTGTGTGTGTGTGTCAAACAAACAGTGTGCATGAATTATTATCCCTATCCTTAAAAGCCAAACCTACTATGTACAAGACATAATTCAAAACATCTGATCAATAATTTTATTTCTCTATCCACAAACAATACCTGAAAACAATTCCCTTGTAGCTTATGATGGAGTATGATTTAAGTCAATGTGGCTTATGTATAACTGAATGACTGTAACAGCTTAAGTTTTACAGCTGGAGGGAATTAAAGTGTATTGAACCATCAGATACATTGTCAGGTGTATTGAGAAAACAATGTGAAATTTTCAATTAATGTACAAAAAAATCAACATGTGAATATTCTACATGTTAAAAAAATGATCAAATAAGGACAAGTGTATTTTACTATCAACAATCACACTACAGTAAGGCTTACTTAGAAAACCACATGGTCTGTCTGTTCTAAATAAATTCACCACAAATTTCCTGCTCATAAAGTCACAAACAAAACTCACCTGAATAATCCTGGATTAACTGGACACCCACTGATTGATATACCTGTCCATAGGTACAGATAGGTAATCACCTGTCATGACTTTCCTTTAAGGAAGTCAGTGACACTGTAAGTAAAACACTAGAGTTGTCATCACTGTGCATGTGCTGAATGAACAAATTATCTGCCAATATGGCTTCCAGTTATTTCACCCAGCAAGGTGAAGGTTATTGTTTGGAGGGAAGATTGTTACTGGCTGGATATAACTTCATATAGTCTGACTTGTCTTATAGCCTCAGGTTACACTCCACTTAACAGATAATTAGGACTGCTTAATTAATCTTCTGCCATGTTCTCTAATAATTAAACACAGGTAAATGACCTGTAGACCCTGGGGAGAAAAATGAATCTAGCCCTACCCTCAAGTGGTGTCTGGGTATACAGTGTACACACCAAACCTGTCAACCAGATAATGCTATCTCCCTTCTATAAATACAAGAAAACATTTGCAGTGATAAAATAGATTTGTCAACCTAAGGGCATATTACTGTACTAAGACATTAAAAGAAGTAGAGAGGGATGGACTACATGAGAAAATGTCATGCAAATTAAATGATGATAATGGTGGATATCAGTAGCAACAGAAATGCAAATTTGAGTTGGAACTGCATCAGACATATTAACTTGCTAGAGCTATTTTACCAAAAATTTAATTAAATAATCAGACACACTAACAATTAAACATTTTCTTGAAGTTGTAGAATTATGCTTCTTCGTTAAAACAGCATACCCCCTCCCTGATAATAACATATTTTCTATGCAAGAAAATAATTTTGCATGAAAAGACTTTACTTTGTTTTCAACTGCATACAATTATGTTAAAATATATGTGTAATAGCTGACCAATACACAGTTAAAATACTCTGCTCACCCAATTTACAATTTGTGTTTAAAAATGCAATTCAGAAATCAATTTGCATGAATAGATTATTCTTTACATGTGGCGTTAATTATACACTTCTCATTTTAGAATTAAACATATAAGAATCTGCACTCTACAAGTTAAAGCTTTTGATAAAATTGGGGAAAGGTTTAGTCAATCTCTCCTAATGGAATTGGTATAATTTTCACAGAAAAAAATTGAAAAAATTATAATTTTAAGAAATTGTCTTTCCTGAGAGGGGCTGAGATTTGCTGGAAATTAGGGTATGGTTTCAGCTTTTACCAAAAGATAATTTACTTTTTTAAACTAATATAATCAATTTTTTTTATAAATTAGGATAAGAAAAGTTTTATCAAGCTAATTTGAAGGCTGTAACTTAAAAAAGAATGATCCTGGCCCCTCTAAAACAGTTCGACTGCATTCATGGGAACCTTCCAGATTGTAGATGATAGGTGTCTCCAACCCCTCTCTGAAATCTGTGCAAACTAGATTAATAAATATAAAAAAATCCCCCCCCCCCACTGGCTTAAGCAGGGCAAGTTGCTAATTTAAAACAATTAAGGCCACATTGATTCTCTCAGCACAGTTGACTGGCTTCATATCTGAAGTATTTTTAAAGGGATTATACTGTGTATTGTCAGAAGCAAAGGATTAATGAGATTAAAGGACTACAGTCAGATTAATAAAGAGCTCAATCAGCAAAAAGCACAGGCTAATTGCTAATGAAATTAGTAGTATTGGCTGTGTTATAAATGAAATTAGGAGTACTGATTGCCTTATAAATGAAATTAGGAGTAATGGCTGTGTTATAAATGAAATTAGGAGTACTGGCCGTGTTATAATTGAAATTTGGAGTATATTGGCTGTGTTATAAATAAAAATAGGAGTACTGGCTATGTTATAAATGAAATTTGGAGTATATTGCCTAATGGATACAGGACTTGGTGGTTCCTAAACCAACAATATTTGTTCTTCATCCATTAACTGATACTCTTAATTTCATTTGTAGCGAACCATTATGGCATAAAACGTGGTCTGTTTGGCACTGGTGTTTTAATTTCATTGAAATGTCAAAGCATTCAATATCTTCCAATACAACAATGGAAATACATAAGCAACAGAAATCACATGAATTTCCTTGTTTGATGGAAATAATTTCTTGTGTTGGAATCCCTGTCCCAAGGATGCAAATATGCATTCTGCCATTCCCCATAAGCTAATTTTAAAATCTGCTACTGTGGCAAGAATGACTCGGTGTCACTTGGCACATGCAAGCATATTAAACACAATGTCAAACACACCCAATGTGAATGATTAGGACAAGCCAGTCTTCATATGAAGTTACATACATAATATTTCAAATAATGAAGGATTGATTAATTAAAATAAATCACTTTACAATCGCTTTCCCAGCAATTGTTACACAGGTAGGATAGGCATGCCTTGCAGTTGAAATCCGACTCCTTTACTTGATTTGACAGAAAACAGGTCTAGCTTTTAATTCCCCGTAACAATGCAACAAACACTTAAAAGTCAGAGATCAAAACACACTCAGCACTAATTAAGTTCCCATGGAAATAATGATGGGCTTTGATGGTCACTTTCTCCGTTTGATACAGAAGACATTTCTTATATAAAAAAAGTTGTGGATTTCACAATCTTAATTCACTTTTCTGATCATCAAATGCTGTTTTCAATGATAAAATAATCCTTCATCAAGGTTTCATTTTAATTTTGATTACAATTTTATTAATGTTCAGCAAATAGGGATCTTTAAATTTGTGACTCTATTTTTTTTTAATCGGACTGCTACTAAATTATCGGAGGCTTGTTATCCCTGGCTTACTTATTTTCTTCATGGCAACATGAGTTCTGAAAATTAATAACATATGGTAGAGAAAAATTATTTTTCAGATCATTCTTAGCAATTTCCATTAATTTAGGCCCTGACACAAGATACATAATGAAAATTAAAAAAAACATTAAGTCAAAGTAGTCATTGATGTGCTAATGTGCAGTCAAAATTAAAACTTTTAAGTTTTTATGACAAGCACAATTAGGGCACTAAAAAAGGAAGACAAAAACTGCTTCTAATGTATGATGCTTAGGAATATGACAAACCGAACTAGTAAGAAAAGAAAGAAAAAAATGTTATTAATAATAAAAATGTAGAAACTGAATGAAATACACATTTCTATTACTTACTTTAACTGACTTTGACCATTTATACATGCTCTTGGAAACAAGATTATGTGACATTAGACTTTCTTCAAGTTGTCAACATTTTCATTACATCACATTAATAAATCACAAGTTTAAATAATGGGGCTTTGACTTAAGCCATCATGTCAACAGATACAATATTGGGAAATAGTGATAATGTCTAGCTAGTAAAGATCTATCATTTCACATTTGTCTGTGAAAATATTTTTAGGTAACAAAGTTTATTAGCTAGTTTGTTTATATGATTAATTAGTTTTATAGAGGATGGCCTTGTATTTTGGTCCAACCATGTAATAATAAAATCTATGGTTTCTGTGATATCAGTACCATTGTGTCAATGATGTCATCAGTAAATTTCACCCCAGAAGTTGATATGTGACAAATTTTTAATGCAGCTTGATCCTGCCCATTTTGGATATTGACAAACTGGAGTTGATTTTGCCCCAGTTTACAAATGATATTGACAGATTAGGGTTGATCCTGCCCACTTTGGATATGATATTGACAAATTGGGGTTGATTTTGCCCCAGTTTACAAATGATATTGACCAATTAGTGTTGATCCTGCCCACTTTGAATATATTGACAAATTGGGGTTGATTTTGCCCCAGTTTACAAATGATATTGACAGATTAGGGTTGTTCCTGCCCACTTTGGATATGATATTGACAAATTGGGGTTGATTTTGCCCCAGTTTACAAATGGTATTGACAGATTATGGTTGATCCTGCCCACTTTAGATATGATATTGACAAATTGGGGTTGATTTTGCCCCAGTTTACAAATGGTATTGACAGATTATGGTTGATCCTGCCCACTTTGGATATGATATTGACAAATTGGGGTTGATTTTGCCCCAGTTTACAAATGATATTGACCAATTAGTGTTGATCCTGCCCACTTTGGATATATTGACAAATTGGGGTTGATTTTGCCCCAGTTTACAAATGATATTGACAGATTAGGGATGTTCCTGCCCACTTTGGATATGATATTGACAAATTGGGGTTGATTTTGCCCCAGTTTACAAATGATATTGACAGATTAGGGTTGATCCTGCCCAAGTTTACCAAATGTATTCACAAATTTGGGTTGATTCTGTGTTTTCCGAATTGTGTTGATAAATGTGGCTTGTTCATACCATTTTACACATAGTATTGGCATAGTATTGAAAATAAACACAAACCATTCACAAAGTAGGGTAAAAATAATATGATTTAATTTGCACAATAGTGTAGTGGTAAAGAATTAGTTTTGTGAGTCTGAGATGACAAGGTTCAATCCTCTTGCTGTAATGTGACCATTATGCAATGGTTGGTGTGTATTGGTGTTATTTGTGTATTGGTGTTATTTTCCATTGCACTTCTGATTTCGTTTGTCATATAATTCTTCTTTTCACACAACAACTCAATAAATTAAGATGTAAACTCTGCAAATGCTTGGATATGGATGCAAGAACATCTTGTACAAAATTTTGTCTCCACAACTAAGGAGCCTTTAAAGGGCAGTTGGTAGATAGAACATCTGGTTCTTAATCCAAAAAGTTCATGGTTTGATGCCCACTTTAGCCAGATCAAATCTGGCTGCCTTTGTTTGTATTTCTGAAGGTGTTTATTTCCCATTTCTTCCACATACTATAGGCAATATTTTTTGAAGTGCAACTGAATCAACTGAAAAATTTCACCAACCTGGTGTAAGTTATCATAAGCAAGAAAATATTTAGCATAAATTTTCAGGCTGTATCTTCTGGTGTTGAAAATGTGCTTTTTGTTTTGTTTTCCAAGAAACCAGAAAAGAAAATGTGCTTTTTGTTTTGTTTTTCAAGAAACCAGAAAAGAAAATGTGCTTTTTGGTTTGTTTTCCAAGAAACCAGAAAAGAAAATGTTCTTTTATGAACTGAAGGATATTTTATGAATAATAAATACCCTGCATCACTTAACTATTTTTTCTTCTTTTTCAATCAAAACCATCAAATACGAGATTAGCATACAGCTGAACTTCCCAACCAAGATCAACAATGTTTCTCATCTCTCCCGTCATTTGCTGAAATCTCCTACATACTTAGGGTTATTATGAAATTTGTACACATAGCTTCCTATGCAACAGTCATATTAATAACTTCCTGTGATCAGAAGACATGGAGTTGATCAGTCTGACTGACAATATCATAAAAGTAATACTGGAAGACACTGGAATATCCTATATGTAGTTTGTGTACGGTTTAACACCATTTTTCAGCACACAATAGGCTTCATGGCAGCCATTATTAATAGTGGAGGAAGAACCCAGAAACCCCCCCCCCCAACCCCCCCGGAAAGAACCACCTACCCATGAGAAGCTACTGGCAAGCTTAAAATCTCACAAACCCACACTGGCTGAATCAGATACTCAAACCCATGCATACTGAGTTGAAATGGCAGTCATAATGGAGATCACTTAAATTAGACCACGCAGCCACTCGTGGCCCCTGGAATATCCTACATGTGCTTAGTAAATACTAGGAATTCAGAAAGGATTAAAGATTAATGGACATTAATGGATTATGACTGGATTAAATACATTGATGGATTATAGCTGGATTAAAGACATTGATGGATTATGGCTGGATTAAAGACATTGATTGATTATGGCTGGATTAAAGACTGATGGATAATGGCTGGATTATTAAAGAGTTTCAACAGCATACTGTATTTACTTGATTTTAAGTCGAGTCCAACTGTAAACTGCAAAGACCAGCTCAATGATTACATAACGTGCTGGCAGATTAGGGTCTGTGCAGTGTGTTAGATATAATCAGTAGAACAAATAGCATATGCCATGATCTGCAGGTACATTTAACAATTGCTGAGAGGGATGATACTAGGTTTGATTTGAAAGCCATGAAAATATTTAAGTCACATAAGTCATTCAAGACAATAATGGAGGTCAAGTAGCTTAAAACAGGTCCTTTTGGCTTTGAGATTTAAAGGTCCTTCTGGCTTTGATATTTCAAGTTTTTCAAGATATATCTTCCAATGCTAAACATCAAAATCTAAACAACTGAAATATCACATGAAATTAAATAATCGATTGAAACAAGAATTTCAGTTGTTGGAATCAAATTGAAATGGACAGGAATAAGTACTCTGCCATTCCTGTCAAATTGATATGGTTTTATCAAGATTTTATAAAATATTTATTAACTTCAAGGGTAAAAAATGAAATTGAGTTTTTGAGCTATGAATTTTCATCTCTGCAGAAAATACCATTTATCTAATTTCATCCTATCTTGTTTAAAACAGGGTGTGAAGTGTCAAATTTTGAATAAGCATTGAACCATAAAGTTGAATGCATTGAGCATTAAGATTTTATCGCATTTAGACCGGGGGGGGGGGGGGAGCTGGGGGGGTGAAGGGTCACTTTTATATTTTCTTCTTAATCTTTCCATTTCAGTGTTAAAACTTCAAAGTGGCCAGTGTTTCAACTCAATGAAATTGACCAGATATCTTAGCGCGGTTTTGAGAAAGAGACAGCTGAACATCCAATCCATGTCAAATAGTCAGTCTTCAAAGGGAACAGTTATATAATGTAATTCCGAGATCCTGACTGATGAAAAAAATGACTTAGGAATTTTTTTTATATAGAAATCACTGTTTACAATATGGCCACAGTGAAATTAAAGTGTACACCTTGGAAGTAATGTGAATTTAAAGTGGCAACCTTGTTCAAAATTCTTTAGTCCAAAATTTTCTGAGAGAGATGTTCGACTGCAAGGAAACCTAGAAAAATTAATTGTGCTTTCCTCATTAAACAAGAAACTTGGACCAGGTGTCTGTCTTGTGAGAAAGACAGGGTTTTAAGGACTGGATGCACAAGTTCTAAAGTTAACAGCATTAAGGAAACAGTTTACCTAGAGATAGTGAGGCTTGACAGTCTGAAGATGGAAGTCCCAAAAGAAAGAGATGGGAGGAGTGAAATCCGGAAAAAAGGAGAAGTAAGGAGTGAAGTCTAAAAGGGGAAGTGGCAAGTTCAGAGTAAAGGACAAGGAAGTCCAAGCAGGATGAGGTAGTTGGAATAGGAAGACTCAAGGAAATAGGAATTGTTGGAACACAGTCAATTGAGAAGGTGATGCAAACATTCATGGACATTACACTCTTTTCACCAACCACTATGACGATGAAATAAATCCAAATTAGATACTGCTATTGAATCCTGTTGATGTAACTAATGTTGAATTGAAATTATCAAAATTAATTTGTTAGATTAAATTTGTTATTTTTCTTGTCTATGGGGACTTGTATTGCATTGTCTTCCCAATAATCTTGCCCAGTTTTCTGTAGATATTTTACCTTTTCACTCACATGGGTTTTATATCAAAGGAGGTCATTCCCTAGATAACGTAGTTAAATCCAATTAACTACCCATTTTACTATGAGTGAGATGTTACAGAGAGGAAGCAATCCAATTTAGAGTATATTTATAATATAAAACAATTGTTTACAGTTTTGTCAAGTTTACTGAAGGCCAATCGATAATAATGAAAAATGTGTACATTTACCAGCATATTTTGTTCAGTATATTTAATATATGACTCAAATTAAAAATATTTATACTGTAATCAGGTTGAATCTCTGTGTCCAATACATTTTATTATGATAAATCTCGATGTTTTTGCAGTATTTTTTTCTTTCTTGCATTATGTTCAGCTGGAAAGTTAAAGTTCAATTTATTTTGTCTAGGATTTGTGTTGCATGGAAATGTGTTATCTGACATATTACCATTATTCAATGTGATTGCACACACCTGTGCTAATAATTTCAGATGTACTTGGATCAATGCTGCTATTAAATTCAGGCAATTTTGAAGATTTACTTTTGTTGTTAGTTTTTGTATCCCATAGTTCATATTTTTCGAGCCGTGTATCACACAAAGATTAATTTCCTCCCAGACACAGAAAAGAGGTATGCCAAAAGATATATAACTTCAAGGAATTGGCTGATTTATACAGACATATAATCGGTACACAAATCCATCATTTGCATAGGATGGCTTGATTAAACAAATCATCATCCAATTCCTGAAATTAGAATCCTTTACTCATCTGTAGAGCCTATTAATTAGCAAAGATTGATCAGCTGTCAAACTGTACGTGAAACAGTGATTAAAAAACAAGCGATGCAAGCGCAATGCATGTTCAAGATACGAGGGTAAGATACTTGTGTATGATGGATTGTTATTAACAATACTATTCTTAAGGAAGTACTGAAAGGAAAATAAAGAAATCTCAAGACTGAACAAAGCAAAAATAGACATTGAAAGAGAAATAATGATTTCAAGTCTTATTAACCATATGATAATAATAATAATAATAATAATAATAATGATAATAATGATAATAATAATAATAATAATAATAATAATGATAATAATAATAAGAACAAACTTAAAGGCCTAATTATATTTCCTACCTTAAATATTTTCATAACATTTTGTCTTCCAATTTCATAGTTTTTGTTTCTTGTTTTACTGTAGTTACATCATTATAGATGTTGTAAAGTGCATATAGCTTCTAAAGATTATACAAAGTCCTCATTATTATTATTATTATTATTATTATTATTATTATTATTATTATTATTATTATTATTATATACAAGAAGATATTGAAGGTTGTAAATACTGTTCTAAATTATATCAATCTGATGTCAGTACTCTTATTTCATAGCCATGAGATGTATCAGCCAGATTACTGAATCCTTTGAATGCTATATAAAAATCTCAGGACTGCACCAAAGTGCATCATACACCCAAGTTACACATATTTACAACCTGCATTGATTTGATTAAAAAGATAACTTTGCATACATGCACATAGATCCATCGTTAGTGAGCTGCTAATTATCGGGGGAGAGTTTGTTTGATTAGGATTTTTAACGTAGCTTTAACAATTTTTCAGTCATATCGCTACGATGTCTGCAGTGAGGCAGTTTATAGTGATGTCTACCACTGGGGCATCATGCCGCAGACATGTAGCATGATGTCCCACCCAGTCACATTATCCTGACACCAGGCCGACCAGTCCTAACACTAACCTCTTAATACTGAACGTCAAGCGAGGCAGCTGTTAGTACCATTTTTGTAAGTCTTTGGTATGACTCGGCCGGGGATCGAACCCACGACCTCCCGCTTCCGCGGCGGACGCTCTAACCACTAGGCCACCGGAGCGGTATCAGGGGAGAGAGTCTAGTAAAGCAGTAAACTTATGTTGAGGAGGGAATTTTAAACCACTCTGAGACTTAACTCATAAAAAGAAGGCTATTGAACAGGGTAAACAAGCTTCTCAAAGGAAGCTTTCAGGGTACCATGAGAGCTGGCACTGAGATATTCTGTGGTGTATGAAGTGACGACACCGAGATAATAAGAAGTTAACCATGGAGACTTCCAGAGTGTACACAAGAAGCACAGTGTATAGAAGGAGGATGAGGAAGTAGTAAAGAAAAGAAATTAGATGAGCACTTAGGAAAACTCTCTAAACAGAGACTTAGAGTCTCGTAACAGAACAGTCATTTCTATATGACGAAGTAAAGAGCAAAGGACATTTGGTCAACCCAGCCATTATTGTATTATGATATACTGAGCTGAAGATTTATGTCCATGAAATTCTTGTATTTGAATATTTGATAAAATTGTTATTTATTCAACCTTGAGTTGTTATATGTATTTAGAGAGTCAGAATTGCTGACTGGGGTCTCTTGAGTCATTAAATTTTAATGCACACCTTCTGCAGTATTATTTATAATACCGTAGTGGATCAGTGTGACAAAATGCATATTTCAAGTTTTCAATGAAAAGCAACATCATCACATATATGAAAAACAACAGTCATACGTATGAAAAACAACAATGTCACACTGCATAAAACATTTTCGTTCAAGGAAAGTCACAATAGCCTTTAACTTCTCATTTACCCGAGAAACCACTGTTGGCAATGATTGACAGGAGTTAGTTTTACTTTACTGAAGTACTGTCAAGTCATACCATAAATTAAATTCCATTACATAAAATATAAATCCACAACCAGTCTGTCTACAAAGCACTGGACATAAAGATAATAAATTAGATTCCATTACACAAAATATAGATTCATAACCAGTCTGTCTGCACAGCAATGGTCATAAATGATGCATGAAAAAGAAATAAAAGAAACTCTTTTCTGTAACAAATTGCTTATGAGCATTGCGATGGATAGAGATAATGAAACAACTTGTGTGGAAACAACAAATTTAACGTCGTCATGCCATCTGAAATCATCCCAACTTTCCTTTGCTTGATTTCACCCATTACTGAACATGTTTAATTTGGTCTGAAATTTTAAATTCATGTAATGTCTCATTGGCAAGGTTTCTACATTGATTATATAACATGTCATTTATGATACAAGACTCCTAGAATTTACCCACAGGCCTGCCTTGTAAACTCAAAAGTTTTCTAAAAGTAGAAGACTTGCATTTTCAATGTAGGAAAAAACAATGTGTTTTCTAGTGCATTGTTTTAAAAATTAGGGTTGGTAGGTAGAGGGTTTGTTTTGGTCTTTTTTAAAACATTATTATAATATATATTAGTATATATAATGTATGAAGAATTTCAAGTACTTTACTATACTAACTGAATTAGTCAATTCAAAAAATCAATATCAGAACTTTGATTTTTGAAAAAACTTCTTATCACAGGGGGAAATAGTGCTAGGGTAAGAATAGAAAAATAAAGAACAGTCAGCCAACTGGAAACACAGTTTTGATATCCTTAGCGAGGATGTGTATTTTGGTTGGAAATTTCTGAATCACTCACTAGAAAACACTTCATTGTAACAAGGTACCTAGTACAGTTTATGCATCCCATTTTTCATTATGTTAAAGTAAGGTTATATTTATATAATGTACCTCATTATAAGGCAGTATACTCCAGTTTTATTTGCACTACATAATAAACATGGTGAATCCAAAATAATCTAGAAAACAAATTAAAATATGAAATTTGTACACAGATAAATAAATACAAACAAAATACAAACTTTTTCAATTGATTACAATAAGTGATCTACATAATTTTTATTTGTTACTGAATTTAAAAACATGAAAAGATAACACAATGTACAAAACAACTCCTACATAATGAACTGTGTTGGATGGTGTTCAGAAGAAATTTTGAGTTTGTCATTGGTTGATCATAACCAACCAATCATAGAATTTTAATTGGTTTGAGATATGATGTAAGTGTTTTACATACATGTACAATGTATTTCTGGACCAGTTTTAACTTAAAGTTATAACAAAATATCATCTACTGCTATATTTTACTCTGGAAAATATTTTGTTTGTTTGTTTGATTAGGATTTTTAACGTAGCTTTAAAAAAATTTCAGTCATATCGCTACGATGTCTGCAGTGAGGCAGTTTATAGTGATGTCTAGCACTGGGGTATCATGCCGCAGACATACAGCACAATGTCCCACACAGTCACATTATCCTGACACCAGGCCAACCAGTCCCAACACTAACTTCTTAATGCTGAGCATCAAGTGAGGCAGCTGTAAGTACCATTTTTGTAAGACTTTGGTATGACTCAGCAGGGGATCGAACCCTCGATCTCCCGCTTCCGTGGCAAACGCTCTAACCACTAGGCCACCGGAGTGGTCTCTTGAAAGCATGCATTTAGAGGTCCAGATGTATGACTCACTTCCAAACGAAAAATGGCTTTTTCTCATCTTTTTTTATTGTATCCATTATTCAATCATTGAAAGTAAGAAGAGTATTACACAATTCAAGGTACAACTATATTCTCTCCTAATAAAATATAATAATACAAATACAAAATAAAAAAAATAATTAAATACATCCATATTTAAAAAAGTCAATGATCACACAGAAACATAATCCTTCCTTCAGGGAGCAACATAAAGCATAAAAAAACAGAGTTTAACCAGGTATCATCTTTGAAATAATCAACTTTGAAATCAATATATGGTTGAGATATGAAATGGCACCAAAAAAATCTTTGTATGTGTCAGTTTTCACAACTGAAGGTGGCATCTGAAATTCAAAGCCAACAATCCCCTAGAGGTTATGTTGCCATGACATATACATAAATATTGCACATCAATTAGTGTTCTTGCCTATTCATGAAAAATATATTAGTGCTTTGTTTCAAGGTTGAGGGGAATTCCCTTTATAGCCTCGATGCACGGATTCATGGTTATAACTTCATTTTCAGCTGGCATTGATGCATATTTAATTAAATTTATATCCAATAGACAAGTAAAGTATCTATTAAAAAAACATTTTCCATCAAACAGCAGAATATCCCTTATAACTTAAATTTCTAATATCAAGGTAAGTTGAAATGGTTTTTGTTTGTTTGATTAGGATATTTAATGTAGCTTTCACAATTTTTCAGTCATATTGCTAAGATATCTGCAGTGAGGCAGTTTATAGTGATCTCTAGCACTGGGGCATCATGCCGCATACATGTAGCATGATGTCCCACCCAGTCGCATTATCCTGACACCAGGCCGACCAGTCCTAACACTAACCTCTTAATGCTGAGCATCAAACGAGGCAGATGTTAGTACCATTTTTGTAAGTCTTTGGTATGACTCAGCCGGGGATCGAACCCATGACCTCCCACTTCCGCAGAGAACACTTTAACTACTAGGCCACTGGAGTGGTTTAGTTGAAATGGTAATTCTCTTCAGTTTTCTAATGAATTAAATATAAATATCTAGGTCTTTATTACTTTTGTCATCCATTGGTACTGAGACCTCTCTCTCTATTGCAGTCCCTCTTATGAAACACGCGTCATGAACCCATTCAATTCATTTTGGGTCAAATGAGTCAAATGAGTCATCTGGGTCAAATGAGTCATCCAGTAGTACAGTGACCCTTTCCCTATTGCAGCTCCTCTTATGAAACACATATGGTCATATCACCCATTCAATTCATTTTAGGTCAAATGATTCAAATGAGTCATCTGGGTCAAATGAGTTATCTGGGTCAGTTGCCCCTCTAATTACTGTTGTGTTGACACATATGGTCATCCAACCCATTCAATTTATTATATTGTTTTATCATTGTTTTATTTGGTTCATTGCTCATTAGAACCAATTATGTTTGTTATTGTCATTATTAGATGCTCTAGACATTTTATTTTAATGCACTACCAGGTATTCACTCAGTACATGGTTCTCCACAACATAACATAATGCTTTATGGTTGCATTAAAAACATTATTATAAAGTGCAGCAGGACTAAGACAGCCTTGATGGAACGTCATCATCACTCAGTACACGGTTCCCTACAACTAACATAATGCTTTATGGTTGCATTCTAGATGGGGAGCACTACAGTGGAACCTTATTTATCAAAACTTCATTCATCCAAATTATTGTAAATCACAAAATAAAAGAGCAGAGAAAACTGTTACAGATTTAGCACAGAAGTACTCATTTTTGCTGACATTTCCACCACAGAACATCAAAGAAATGAATGTATGGAAGTCTGAATCTATGACAAATTCTACCTCTTTTCCATTCTATATAGAAGTCTGAATTTGTGACTGATTCCACCTCATTTCCATTTTATATAGAAGTCTGAATTCATGATTGATTCCACCTCCATTCCATTTTATATAAAAGTCTGAATATGTGACTGATTCCACCTCATTTCCAGTTGGAATCTGTGACAGATTCCACCTCATTTCCATTTTATATAGAAGTAGGAATCTGTGACAGATTCCATCTCCGTTCCATTTTATATAGACGTCTGAATCTGTGACAGATTCCACCTCCATTCCATTTTATATAGAAGTCGGAACACCTCCATTCCATTTTATATAGAAGGTCCATTACAAAAAATGCAGCCCATCATATGTATTCATCAAAAACTTTCTACACCATTCAAAACCAAAGAGTAAAATATCACTGCATAAATTTTAATTCATCAAAACGCAAGAAACTCTTCAACTGGCTTAAGCATACTTATCCAGTATTATCCAGCCATGATAAATAGACTGGTAGAGCATCAGGCTGAGGACAGCCATGATACCTTGATTGGAAGAGCATCAGGCTGAAGACAGCCATGATACCTAGATTGGTAGAGCATCAGGCTGGAGACAGCCATGATGCCTTGATTGGAAGAGCATCAGGCTGAAGACAGCCATGATACCTAGATTGGTAGAGCATCAGGCTGGAGACAGCCATGATACCTAGATTGGAAGAGCATCAGGCTGAAGACAGCCATGATACCTGGATTGGAAGAGCATCAGGCTGAAGACAGCCATGATACCTAGATTGGTAGAGCATCAGGCTGGAGACAGCCATGATGCCTTGATTGGAAGAGCATCAGGCTGAAGACAGCCATGATACCTAGATTGGAAGAGCATCAGGCTGAAGACATCCATGATACCTAGATTGGTAGAGCATTAGGCTGAAGACATCCATGATACCTAGATTGGTAGAGCATCAGGCTGAAGATAGCCATGATAATTTGTCAAAAAGTAGGTAACATGTTTTGAACATTAGGGACTGGGGCTATTCATGGATAAATATGGTAATTGCTTTCTAAGATGGAAAACAAACCAAAAAACAAAAAGGAGAAAGAAATGTAAAAATTCTAAAAAATCAGTCAGAACTTTAAAAAAATCCTTGACAGATTGCATGTAACATGCATTTCCAATTTACAATATCAGCAATCTTCCATGAAATGAGCAAGTAATAAACATCTTCCATGGCATTAAATTATGTAAGTGCTTTTGCCAAAAGACCAGACTCCAATATGTGTACCCAGATAAATGTTCTCAAACATCAAAAACATTTATTCTCAAACCAAGACTGCATGCCTCTGTAGAATGTATTAGAATGTATTTGTTATCCAAAAACAATATTCCTTGCAGGAAAGGAACCATAAAAAAAACAAGAAAAGAAGACATGGTTATAGCAGGTAATGATGTGGCAATGTAATTGGGGTCTCATTAAGGTCCACCCATACAAGCATGTATACTGTGTTCTAAGGATCAGTTCTCCACAGGCACTCTTAACATAGATAGACTCAATCAAATCACATTGCATAGGAATGTTCCTAGTTATGTTCATTGCTTCCCCTCTTATATATTTAGGAAGTCACTTCTGAAGGGTCTTATAGTGGTGAGGAAGTTTTAACAAATGTTGTTACATAAATAGGGTCAATAGAGATGAGGCCCTAAAGGAGAACATAAAAGCTCCAAAGACAATAAGCACTAATAATAGCCAAATACTAAACAATGAATCACTTTATGTGATTTTTCTATTTATTTATTTTCTATTTTTATTTTTATTTATGCATTAACTTGTGCACCAAGGTTGAGAGTAAAAGTAAATTAAATCATTTATTCCCAAGCTATGGTCATCATTATATAAAGATCCAAAGAGAGAGAGAGAGAGAGAGAGAGAGAGAGAGAGAGAGAGAGAGAGAGAGAGAGAGAGAGAGAGAGAGAGAGAGAGAGAATAACATTTAAAAAAAAGTACACAAAGGCATGCAAAATGGTAGCCAAATATGGGTGGATATTACCATCCCATTTATTGCAAATACAAATGTAAGAACCTGGATGGGGGGACTCATCTAGAGCCTCCAATTCTTTACATTTTTTTTATGCAGCTCCTCTTTGGAAAGAATGTAGATGGCCATGCAATAGATCAAACTTCTCCTTAAAACTTCCTGTCAAATGCCATCAGAAGCAGGAAATCAACAGCAGAGCATTTCCTCATCACAAAATGCCAATGTGAATGTTGCCTACATAACAACTGGAATCCTTCAAACTGGAAGTAAATGGTCCAAATCAGGGGAAGAATGATAGCTTAATTGTCCTTGTGGGCCAAATGAATTAAAGCCTTCTCTTGGTGGTGTTCTTACAAATTCTAAATAACCAAATATAACACTTAATTTGTATAACCACAACACTTCAGCAGACAGGTGACATAGTAGTTATTGGTAAAGGCAAATGCTCTAGATCTTATTTTGCCATGTATATATATATATATATAGAGAGAGAGAGAGAGAGAGAGAGAGAGAGAGAGAGAGAGAGAGAGAGAGAGAGAGAGAGAGAAGATCCCATAGTTATCCTGCCTTCCATGTGACCTATCATTATTTGCCAATGTTTCTTCAGTGTCCATCAGAAAGTGGATATGCACTTGGTGTGAAAAATGGATAC
Source organism: Unio delphinus (assembly GCA_029339505.1). Lineage (NCBI taxonomy): Eukaryota > Metazoa > Mollusca > Bivalvia > Unionida > Unionidae > Unio > Unio delphinus. The sequence goes on from JAQISU010000295.1 coordinate 3,130,057, forward strand.
CAACTTACTGCTCTGTCCTTTAAATGTAATTTTACATGGACACTTTCTGCATATTTAAGACCTGTCATAATTTACATTCTGCATACTGAGGTCACATGACAATTTACAATGCATACTTTGGACATTTGGAAATTTACATTATACATACTGTGGGCATGGAAATTTACACTCTGCATACTTTATATATTCTGCATGCTAAGAACACATGGCAATTTACAAGTTGCATGCCAAGGTCATGTATTTTACACTGCATACTGAAGGCACATGGTATTTTACACTGCATACTGAGGACACATGGTATTTTACACTGCATACTGAGGGCACATGGTAGTTTACACTGCATACTGTGGACACATGGTATTTTACACTGCATACTGAGGGCACATGGTATTTTACACTGCATACTGAAGGCACATGGTACTTTACACTGCATACTGAAGGCACATGGTATTTTATACTCTGCATACTGAAGGCACATGGTATTTTACACTGCATACTGAGGACACATGGTATTTTACACTGCATACTGAGGACACATGGTATTTTATACTCTGCATACTGAAGGCACATGGTATTTTATACTCTGCATACTGAAGGCACATGGTATTTTACACTGCATACTGAAGGCACATGGTATTTTATACTCTGCATACTGAAGGCACATGGTATTTTACACTGCATACTGAAGGCACATGGTATTTTATACTCTGCATACTGAGGACACATGGTATTTTACACTGCATACTGAAGGCACATGGTATTTTATACTCTGCATACTGAGGACACATGGTATTTTACACTGCATACTGAGGACACATGGTATTTTACACTGCATACTGAGGACACATGGTATTTTACACTGCATACTGAGGACATGTAGTAATTTCTTGTGAACTTTCTTTTGCCACTTGAAGCAAAACAGGCTCTACACAGATCCAGAACCTGTGGAAGCTTTTATGGACTAGTCATAAAACATCAAGCTTTAACACTGCTCTAGAATCTAACTAGGCTTTAACACTGCTCTAGAATCTAACTAGGCTTTAACACTGCTCTAGAATCTAACTAGGCTTTTATTTCAAGCATTGTACAGCTCTCTAATGATCACAAAAAGGCCAATCAGACTATTATACTTGTAACCATTAAAACTGATAAGGAAAAGGTCATTTGATTGGTGGGGGCTGCAAGGGGCTATGGTTTTTGTAAACAAAAATATCTGGCTCCCAAATGTTTCGGATAAAACTTGTTCCCAAAAACATCCCAGGCTGATCGCCTCCCTCAACAATTACATGGCCAGTCCCTAAAATTATGACAAACTAAAATTTGTGTGCAAAAATCTTGAATGGCAAATGCCTGTGTTCATTAAGCTCTGTGTAGCCTATCATTTTGGCAGAGGTGTTGAGACATTATTAAACAGTGCTCAAGATAAAACCCAACCCTTATCAATCTGATTTACATGGTATACCTGCCATCCCTTATTCTGAAATTGGAATAAACATGTTTAAATAAACCTTTCCAAAGACTGCCAAAGATAAATACAACCATTATTTAAAAAAAAACAAGATATTGATTCTTCCAAATTTATAAGGCATGTAACCTCAGGCTTTTGCCAATGACATACAACTACTGAAAGGGGTATTATACAATATAAATGAAAATGAAATCCAGCGCAAATGAAGAATGGCTGGAAACAAATCAGAAATGCTGTAAAAACTGAATGCAAACAAAAGGATGAATGCTTTCTGAAGAAAAAAGAAATCAAATACAAAATATATCCTGCAGAATGATAAATCATAAAAAACTATTAAAAAAAACAGAATGAAACAAATATATTTCATAAAAATCTTTTGTTTCAAAATTGCCTCCAAGTTTCCAAATTTGAGGCCATTTTATTTCAGGCTTGGATTCCTTATACTGTGAGTCAATTACCTGAGTGATTTATTATAAGTTATTCATCTTTAGTATCAATTACCTGAAATGGGAGTTAGTTATAGTAAGTTTTTCATATTCATATTCCACAACTGCCTTTCATCTACTTGATACATGGCAATGATTTGCACTGAAAAAATAAGATAACTAATGTTACATGGCACTTTGCTGAATTAAGACTGATGACTTTGATCTCAACTTTCATCCCTTTTATGTCTTTTGGCAATCTCTGATTATTAATGCTTGACTGGACTTGGATGGACTTGAGATGCCCAAGTCTAGGCTTGTATTTCAAAAGCATGTGAGAAATTGTGATGTGACTGCTGATTCTATGGATAATAAACTTGGCAATATTTATAAAGCATGTAATAAATTATCTATGGTACATCACTTAAAGAATGCAATAAACTGTCTATGGTACATCACTTGCCTGATGTGTTGAATCAGGGTTTCATTTTAATGAAAAAGATGTTATGTCTAGAAAACCCATACTTTCTACTGCAGTTAACTTTCCATGTTTTCATCAAGGTCATTCAAGTGCATTTCTCTCATTCATCAATACTAATAAATGCTTATCTAATGGGCAACAGACTGGTCTCAATTTAAAAGCTTACAAACTCATGTTAGAATGGTCACAAAATAAGTTTAAGAAAATTGGCTTTGATGCAGTCAAATTTAGGTGGTTAAGATCATCCACTTCCTATGTCTACAATAGGTAGGAATATATTATTGACAAGAAACAATGTTACAACTTGCCTAAATGGGTAAGTGTTTATTTATACATTTTTCAACTCGTGCGCTCAAAATGTTTTACGCTATAAAACCGAATTATAGATTCCTGTTGACGTTCAATTTTTATCAGACTAGACACATACAGTTTCTAAACTGATATTTAACCTGCTGACATTCTATCTTAATTTGAAAAAAATCACACATGTTGAGCTGAGATTCAACCTTGACCTTCTATTATCATCAGCTGAGCATTTGATAAACAGAGTATTTGCATAATTTATCCAAACATTTTGATGCATAGAGAAATTTTGTAATGATTTCAAATCACTCATTACAAATTTAATTTCAGTATTTAGTCCCAAAGTGTCAGCAAAGTACTCTGGCTGTAAGCACTGTACAGGTTACATGATGATGCATTTATTCCATCAGTATAAACGATGCTATTGGTTCATGTTCAGCTGTTCCAAACACATCTAAAAGGATTTTTTACCAAATTAAGCCAATATTTTCAAACACACCCTGATCTAGTCTTTGTCATTAGGATGTTTGATTATTAAAATGCACCCTAGTTTAGTCTATGTCATTAAGATGTTTGATTATTCAAACACACCTTAGCCTAGTGTATGTCATTAAGATGTTTGATTATTCAAACGCACCCTAGTTTAGTCTATGTCATTAAGATGTTTGATTATTCAAACGCACCTTAGTCTAGTCTATGTCATTAAGATGTTTGATTATTCAAACGCACCCTAGTTTAGTCTATGTCATTAAGATGTTTGATTATTCAAATGCACCCTAGTCTTGTCTACGTCATTAAAATGTTTGATAATTCAAACACACCCTGATCTAGTCTTTATCATTAGGATGTTTGATTATTTAAAACGTAATTATTAACATCTTATTAAGGTTTAGTCCCATAGAAAACAGGTTTTAGGCTTAGTGGTGTTTACAAAATACCTCAACTACTTTTTTTAAAAATGCAATTAAGTGGTGTTTACAAAATACCTCAACTATTTTTTTTTAAATGCAATTAATCCCAAATCAGGAAGTAAAAGGAGTAAAAGTTAGTCAATTCTTATTTTGAGTTAGGCAATGTTTTTTTGTCTTCAGTAGCTATTTAAAAAAAACAAAAAAGAAAAGCTTATTCAATTAAAACTTTTACAACCTCATGAATTGTCCTATAAAAAATGTTTGCTTCCCTTGTTTCTAAACCTCTTTGAACACTTTTAATTACTGCAATTTTGGAATTTTCTATTTATTTTAATAAAATCACATGTCAGTTATTACTGTAAAACAATTTAAATAGTATATTAACCAAAGTTAAAAATTTTGTTTTTTGTCAGAGTTGCTTTGAGCATCAAAATTTAAACACATTGATAAATGAAGTATTGATCTTACCTGCCACAAAGTAGGTCAAAGTTGTCTAAAAGTGGGTAAAAGTTCTGTCAAAGTGGGTCAAAGTTGTTTAAAAGTGCACTTATTCCAATCTGTAGAAAATGGCATCAAAATGACCATTACAACTTAAAAAACGAATGTTTCTTCCAACAAACCTGGAAACACCAAGTCAAAATCAAACACATCTGTTGAATAAACTCAGGAAAACTGATGCTCCAATGATGTCACTCCCACCATTATTCACTTTGAAAAATGAAAAAGGTTTAGTATGTGCACTTTCCAAGACATAAATCCTTGTGCCCAACTCTGAGAGACAAAGAATTTTCCTCTGAGAAAGATAAATTAATGGACCATCCTCCTCAACCTACCAATGTGTAATACATCCAGGATTGCTTTGGTGCTGCATCATATTACTGGAGACTAGAAATAAAACTCAATGTAAAATGCTTTACAAAATCAATTTTCTGACCCACTGTCACCTCCAATCTCATTATCACTATGATCAGGAAAAAGATACCAGTCTACAAGGTACAAATATCCAGCACCTGTCTATCTCATTTGGGACAGATTTCCCTAACTGCTGCCAAAAGAATGTTAGTGTCATGTACATGATGTAGAGCTTTTAATACATCTATTGCAATAAGAACACATGGGAGTACATTTAAATCAATCTTGATCAGTAACAACAATGTTAATCCCTATAGACTGGACAGAGACAAAATGTATCTTAATTTAATCTGACGGGTTTTTTCTCAGTATAAAGCGTCCATACGCAGGGTCAGAAGATAAGGAATATAATTTCCAAATATCTTCATATTAATGTTAATATGCATCCCACCAACCCCACTTTTAACATGTAATATCTAGTCTGATCATGATATCCAAGCCATAGGCAGTCTATATTTTTTTCTATAAAGGCGCAAGTTAAGAAGTAGTTAATTTGTTTTGCTTTCTCTGTCCAACATTTAAAAGTGTATTTAAATGGGAAAAGTAAAGATGGTATTGCCAACACAGCTTCAGACACCCTGAGGGGGCCCCGAGTGGCCGAGTGGTCTAAAGCGCTGTCCGTTACGGACCACTGCCATCTCACCTCTGTCTGCGTGGGTTCGAGTCTAAGATTCGGCTAATGTAGTTAAGTGAGAAAGCTTGCCAGTAGCTTCTCGTGGGTCGGTGGTTCTTTCCGGGGTTTTTCCGGTTTCTTCCTCCACCACTAATACTGGCCGCCATGTATAGCCTATATATTGTGCTGAAAAATGGCGTTAAACCATAAACAAACAAACAATCAGACACCCTGAGAAATATGAACGAATCAGATTCATCAGAGATCCAACGTACATACAGCTAACATTTCATAGCCAAAGGCAGCCTACTTGAAAGTTAAGTAAAATAACAGATTTCATGTTCATTAATACTTTGGTCTCCATAGAAACACAACAAAATCCGAATAAAGACTAACATGACAAAGGCAGATTAAAGAGACACAAAACACATGTTTTGTACATGCCCAAAATTATTACAAAGCGTACTGTTAGTACTTTCCTTGAGAGATATTTAAAAAATATGTCGTTTGTACTGCCCTAACAAGCTGTTTTCCAAAGACCTTTCATGGTTTTCTACAAGTTTTTGAAGAGTATTGTTTCATAGAGAAATAGAGCTTTCTGCATAGGTTAATTTTTTTGTTACTGCCTACATAGGTACAAAAAGGAAAGAAAAAAATTGGCATGCCTCTACCATAATGGGGAACTACATGCCATGTGTCATTTGATCTACTGCTGTATCCAATTTTATTACAGATTTATTTATTACTTTGGAAAAATATGTATACAAGAAAGTTTTTGACTTTAAAAGTTTATTCTGTTGGGATTCTTTTGCATTCCCTCTAATAACTTCAAAGAGTTTTGGAAAACATTAAAATCCTGAAATTCAAGGATTTTACAGGGTTCAACTAACAGTAATTTAACTTTCTGTCACATTGCCCTGCTGGCAGTTGGGCAAGTCAGGGGACCAAAGAAATGGTTAGAAGCCATGTATATATGTTAGATACCATGGCTATTGTTGGTCCTCTTCATAGAGGTACAAGAACTCCGCTTTGTTTGGTGTGAAAAGTCACACATTGATGTAGAAAGCTTTGTTCAAGAACAAATTATCATTATTGGTGCCGTAAATCTCACCACACTGACAGACAGCCGGGGGGGGGGGGGGGGCATTGACTGCTACATTGAATAGAACAGGGCAGAATTGACATCCAGTCAGAATTGAGAGAAGTTGTGGTCACCATTTCAATCCAAATTTAATTTTGTATTTTTGAGCTAGGAACTTTGTAATTGCCCAAATATCATGCTGGAAAGTTATAAAGCAATACTTTAGGAAGCTACTCATAATTTGGCAGGGAAACTTGTCCTGATCTTGGGCTATCCATTTTGCCTCATTCCATGATATTTGGATAGTGTACATGGTTATTCTCCAATCCACAACTGGTCATCCTCTTCTGCATTTGCTTTGAAGGATCAAAGGTGTAGAAAGTGATATTAGACTGGTCTCTCCACAGGATATGTCCAGTCTATCTTCACTTGTGATCCTTAATGTAGTTAGATATGGGTTTCTGTTTGTGTCCACAACCATAACTCCTGGTTGGAGATTCTGAGGTTCAGGATCCATCAAAGACAAGCAATGATGAAGATCTGCAGCCTATCTTATGTTCCTGTGACTGCAGGTCTGTCCCACTGATTTGAATTGATCAGTCTAAGCTTTCTTTTCAGTAGGATGTTATCATAATTTTTTGAAACTCGAAACAACCTACTCTGCAAACTGGCTGGCTCAACCTGAGGTGCTGGTGCTTAGACACTCAAGACATCAACACTGGCCCTCTGATATTCAACAGCCGAGTATTGCACTCCTGTCTGGGCTTGAGCACCCAATTACCAAGCTAACTGACATCCAGCCAAATACAACAATGTACATAATCTCTGGAAATCTACATCCTACTCCTTTACAATGTCTGCCTACTCAGCAATATTCATCCTACACATCTGCCAGAAAGCAACAACAAAAATGCTAGCTATGGTCTATGCCAATGAGAAACTTTCACTGTATATGGATATCACCTCACATGGCTTTGAGACACCCAATCAGGTTAGGTCAGTTGCCAGAGGATATGACAGCTATTTCAGCATGGATCTTCAATAAATGTTGTAAACCACTCATTTGTAGCTGAGCCTCTGGGCTTCAACCTTTCACATCATATATGGACCACACCAAAACACTTTTGGTCAGGACAGGGTCATTGTGCAGTCAAACTTGTCCGATAGGGCCAGGCCGCTAACTCTTCATGTTGCTTTGGAGTTCTTCAGACCATGTCACATTGTGATCAACTGTCCTCTGACAAAGTTCCCTGGTGGACTGCAGGCTCTGCGTGTTGTTGATGATTATACTGTTAAATGGCTGAGCACACACTGCACATGATAATAATAATATTTATTTTTTAAAGTCCCCATTTTTCCGGAGCTATACTGTCTGCTGAGATTAACTTTAAGAGAGAATGAAAACACCCTAACTAGCCCCCAAAATATCACCCTAACTAGCCCCCAAAATATCTCTCTAAATAGCCCCCAAAATATCTCCCTAAATAGCTCCTAAACTATCACCCATTTCCTATGTTATGCAGGACAGGGTGACTTAAGACTCCTAATCTAGCTCACCAAATATAACCCTTATCCATCTGTTATGCAGTACAGGGGAAATAAAAACTCCCAACCCTGTCTACCCAATATCACTCCTTCCCTAATGTTACACAGTACAGTAATATTAACAATACCCTATCATTACTCAGCACAGGATGGCCGACAAATATAACTCCTTTCCAAATGTTATGCAGTACAGTGGGATTTAATATTAACAATATCCTATCATTACTCAGCACAGGGTGGCTGACAAATATAACTCCTTCCCAAATGTTATGCAGTACAGGAGGATTGAAGACAATCAACCTCCGGCAATATCAACCCTTCCCTACTGCTATGCAGTAAGGGGGAGGGAGGGCAGGGGGTCACTCTCAACCTAGCCCACCAAAATACCACCACTTCCTAATGTTATGTAATACAGGAGATTACAGACTCCCAACCCTGCCCACCAAAATATATCAACAATTAACTATTGTCTTTATTCAGGAATGCATAAAGTGTACTGAAAGAATCCAGGGATTTTCTTGAGGGGGCTCAACAGTCTCATTTATCATTGTTTCTGCTAGTCACAAAAAGAGGGTCTTCACACATTCTGTTCTCAGGGGCTGTCTAACACCAAAACCTTCTATCAACAAAACCAAGAATAGAGCAATTTGAAAAAAAGCTTCCAGTAGTCTGGGACAGTTCTGTGGAACAAGCTTCCACTACATAAAATCTGCTGAAAGTATTTAAGAGATATTTCAATACTAAACATGTTAAAATAAGCACTAATTATTTCTATCTTCATATAATGTGCACTGTTATACTCTCCTTAAGAGGGCCTCAAGGGAGAATAGTCCTGAACTAATGAGTCAACCTCTATAAATAAAGCATTAATATTATGATTATTTTTATTATTAATATCATCATCATCATCATTGTTATTATTATTATTATTATTATTATTATTATTATTATTATTATTATTATTATATCATTATTATTATTATTATTATTATTATTATTATTATTATTATTATTATTATTGTCATCATCATTATTATTATTGATATTATTATTATTATTATTATTATTATTATTATTATTATTATTATTATTATTACCCTAGTGTAAAATTTACATCTGCATGGCTTTTTGTGAAAAACTGCCCCAAATGTGACTGCAACACTCATGATTATAATTTCCATTTATATATTTCAATATATTGAAAAATTCACTGCTAGTATCAAATCATTTACTTATTTCATTTACTTATGTCATAAAATAAAAACAAGGCTGGTATAATGTTTTATTAGTGCATGTATTTTTCAACCAATATCTGGTCAAGTGGGGCAATGGCTGCCATTAAGATATTTGCCTTACAGGCTTTTTGTTTTTCAGGAAGTAGTCTGTACAACGGAAAGCTTCCTGTTTTCCTAGGAGTAGCAAACTTTTATCATTGACCTTATACAATTATAATATATGAGAATGAAGCGTAAACATTGATGTTTCTTTTCATACTGACAAAATATAGCCAAGGAAGAAAATATATGTAAATAGCTTTCCAAACTTACATTGAAATCATAATTGGATAAAAAAAATTTAGATCTTCTAATAAGGTGTAGATCTACCAATAACATTCACATTCTGGTGACATCTGAAATTTTAGTTTTCAACAGATGATACATTGCGGCCAATAAAGAGGAAGAAAAGGGAAAACCTATGGAAAGAGTCAATTACCTAGGAAAAGCTACTGGCAATCTGTCTTACATACCCAAATTAGCCCAGGTGAGTTGTCAGTGATTTGTAAAGGCAAGCACCTTAGATCCCCCCCCCAAATGACAAGTGTTTATGCTGTGAATTAAATCAAAAACGCTAAGAAACTGCTTTCAAGTTCCCACAAAATGATTCTTAATGTCAGCAGACAGCAACAAGTTTATTTTTTTCCATTCAATAGGGCAATTTTTTGTCACAAATACAACAACTTTATTAGCAACTCGAAGCACTGTTCAATACAACCATTATTCAACCATGCTTAACCAGCTTACTAACCTGCCTAACTGATCTGTTTACTTGTTTAACCAGCTTTCAGACCTGCTTAACTAGCCCACTGATCTTAAACATCTAGTCAACCTGCTTAACTAACCCTCTGATCTTAAACAGCCAGTTAACCTGTTTAACTAACCCTTTGATCTTAAACAGCCAGTCAACCTGCTTAACTAACCCTTTGATCTTAAACAGCCAGTTATCTGTTTAACTAACCCTTTGATCTTAAACAACCAGTTACCTGTTTAACTAACCCTTTGATCTTAAACAGCCAATTACCTGTTTAACTAACCCTTTGATCTTAAACAGCCAGTTACCTTTTTAACTAGCTTGTTGGATAATTAGCATGATTTCTTACTAAAAGTGTTTCATTCATTGTCAGTGTTAAAAAAAAACTGAATTGCTTTAGTAAAGCCAATTTTAAAAAATGAAGATTTAAAGAACTAAAATCTGTTGATGCTGATGATAAGAAATTAAATGATTGCATGGAAGTCTGTCTCCCATCCCCCATGCATTAAGTTGGTCTCTGAATTAACACTATTTGTACAACAAGACTGCAATATAGTTATATACAAGTTTGTAGTGTCAGGACAAAACCTCCAACAACAAAATACAATTGTGGCATGCATACAAAAGCTGGTTCAAGGACAAAGATTGTATGAGCTTATATGATGTAATGAACCAGACAATGATGTTAATATTTTTAATTTTAAAGAAGTTCGATCCATTCAAAAATGCCAGTTTGGAAACAGAATGATTTGTTAAAGATTTCATTCTTAAGAATTTCTATATCTTTAAAAGTTTTAGATTTTTATGCCCCAGAAATGAAGGTCTCTATTAAAGATATATTAATGCTGATGATTTCTCAACAACAAAGGCACATACGAGTTTGTAGTATGGTATACCAAGACTCTTCGAGATATACTGAACAGTTTGGCAATTTTACTCTAGCAACAGAACAAAGGTTGATGAAAAGGCTGCTGCAGCCTTCGTTAGCAGCAAACACATAACCAAAGTGCGCTTCCAAATGATGCGTCCATATTTTCAGCAGAAATCAGAGCAATAGACCTTGCTCTGAAATTTATCAAACAGAAACGCATTTTAAATAGCATTATCTTCTGTGACTCATTATCAGTGCTTCAGTCGCTACACAATAGAAAACTGGATAATCCATTATTAGTCAATATTCTCGTCAAAACCTCAGAGCTTAGTACCTCCTACAATATAGTATACTGTTGGCTACCTAGTCATATTGGTATCAGAGGTAATGAAGAAGCAGACCGGGCTGCTAAGATGGTTCTATCCCAAGAACCATCGGATTTTAAATTACCGTTTACTGATTTTAAACCTTGTATCAAAAAGTACCTACATCAGAAGTGGCAGGTGTCATGGGATGATGCAGTCAATAACAAACTTCATGCCATCAAACCAACCCTGGCAGAATGGACTCCTTCCTACAGAACTATCCGTAGGGAGGAGGTTGTCATTGCAAGAATCAGAATCGGTCATACATACATTACCCACTCCTACATACTAAAAGGTGAAGATCCACCAGAGTGCGTTTCTTGCAATGAGCCATTCACTTTTAAGCACTTTATGACTGAGTGTTCCGACCTGCAATCTACGCGTGATAAATACTATAATGTACATGACATGAAGGAACTTTTTGTAAATCACTTGTATTTTAGATTTCCTGAAGGAAGTAAATCTTTTTCTTAACTAGTATGACATCACCTAAAAGTATTTTGATCTAATGCAAATACCGCCTCTTATTTACAACATCTAATCATCAACATACACCATTTACATCTCCCGTTGATTGGGAAGCTTCATATTTTCCTGTTACCAACATCTTACCATTTTATATTTAACTAATTATGGTTTTTCATATCGCTGGTCGATATTAAACCTTTCGTATTTTTAAACAAATAACCTATTGTATGGCGCTAAATAGCCTAAAAGTGCTGGTGCGCCGTTAAAATTCAATTAATCAATCAATCAAACAACAGAACTGTAAAAAAGACTGATGGATAAAAACAGGTTCAAAATCTTGGATCAGCACAGGTCACAAACTGTGGTGTATTTCTGGGCAAGGTACTGACACAATATGATTACTTCTGCTACAACAGTCCAAAACAACAAACCAAACTTTTATACTTTGGGATACAAGCACTCTGGTTACATGTTAAAGAATGAACAAACTGATTGGATAGTGATGTAATAAACAACCATTTGGCACTGATGTTACATGGACAGCTGAGCAACATGGTTCACATGATGCCTGACCGGAAGGATAGCAGGCAAGAATCAAGCAGCTTGCTGATCTGTAAGGGTGCAAATTTCTGTCATTCTGTGAAAAGCACGTTAATTTGGGAAAGAGAAATGATTTTTAATGTCTGTCATGAGAGGGAGTGATTCTTAGTTAAGCCTTTTTTTATTTAACCGTCAGATGGAAAGGGAATAACAACAACAACAACAACAACAATAATAATAATAATAATAATAATAATAATAATAATAATAATAATAATAATAAATCAATAATAATAATAACGCAGACTTTGTATAGCACCCAATCTTAAGAACTTCTAAGCGCTTTACGACATATATAATGATATGACAACACAAAAAAAACAACAAAAAAAACCATGAAATTTGAAAACATAAAAACATGCTGAAAATATTTAAGGCAGGAAACATTATTAGGACTTTAAGTTTGTTCTTGCAGTCGCAAAATGTGAGTCTTAAGAGCACTCTTGAAAGGGATCACTGTGTCTTTGTCTCTAATTTCCATGAGCATGAAACATTATTAGGTCTTTAAGTTTGTTCTTGCAGTCGCAAAATGTGAGTCTTATGAACACTCTTGAAAGGGATCACTGTGTCTTTGTCTCTAATTTCCATGAGCATGAAACATTATTAGGTCTTTAAGTTTGTTCTTGCAGTCGCAAAATGTGAGTCTTAAGAATACTCTTGAAAGGGATCACTGTGTCTTTGTCTCTAATTTCCATGAGCATGAAACATTATTAGGTCTTTAAGTTTGTTCTTGCAGTCACAAAATGTGAGTCTTAAGAGCACTCTTGAAAGGGATCACTGTGTCTTTGTCTCTAATTTCCATGAGCATGAAACATTATTAGGTCTTTAAGTTTGTTCTTGCAGTCGCAAAATGTGAGTCTTAAGAGCACTCTTGAAAGGGATCACTGTGTCTTTGTCTCTAATTTCCATGAGCATGAAACATTATTAGGTCTTTAAGTTTGTTCTTGCAGTCGCAAAATGTGAGTCTTAAGAGCACTCTTGAAAGGGATCACTGTGTCTTTGTCTCTAATTTCCATGAGCATGAAACATTATTAGGTCTTTAAGTTTGTTCTTGCAGTCACAAAATGTGAGTCTTAAGAGCACTCTTGAAAGGGATCACTGTGTCTTTGTCTCTAATTTCCATGAGCATGAAACATTATTAGGTCTTTAAGTTTGTTCTTGCAGTCACAAAATGTGAGTCTTAAGAGCACTCTTGAAAGGGATCACTGTGTCTTTGTCTCTAATTTCCATGAGCATGAAACATTATTAGGTCTTTAAGTTTGTTCTTGCAGTCGCAAAATGTGAGTCTTAAGAGCACTCTTGAAAGGGATCACTGTGTCTTTGTCTCTAATTTCCATGAGCATGAAACATTATTAGGTCTTTAAGTTTGTTCTTGCAGTCACAAAATGTGAGTCTTAAGAGCACTCTTGAAAGGGATCACTGTGTCTTTGTCTCTAATTTCCATGAGCATGAAACATTATTAGGTCTTTAAGTTTGTTCTTGCAGTCACAAAATGTGAGTCTTAAGAGCACTCTTGAAAGGGATCACTGTGTCTTTGTCTCTAATTTCCATGAGCATGAAACATTATTAGGTCTTTAAGTTTGTTCTTGCAGTCACAAAATGTGAGTCTTAAGAGCACTCTTGAAAGGGATCACTGTCAGGTTAGGTTAGGTTAAGGTTAACTTTATTCTTTATTTCGAAACTGTCTGGGTTGAGTTTTTCCAGAATCAGTTAATGGGAAATCTAGATGTCAGGATGACTGCATTTTTGGTGCCTAGTAATAAAAGGTGGTATATATAGTTAATCCTGACTGATTACGCTAAATATGAGGTGCATTTCCCACATGAAATTTCTTTAAGTCTTAAATAAGACCCATCAAAAAATCTCGTCTACATTTTTCATGCAAGAGCGAAAATACAAAAGACTCTGAGATTGAATTTAGAAGAAATTCTCTCGTTAAACATATGCCAATGGGATCGGATGTCTGGAAAGTTGAAGAAAATACTATTTGGGTGGTAGAAGCAAGCAAAGATTTTAAGTACAAGGTATTTTTGTCAATCTCATGTAAATCATTGATATAAATATAATGATTTACTTGAATTTATTTATTTAAATTCATAGATCAATTTTCTTGATATGAGTATAACTGTGCTGAGTTTATCTATCTTAATTCGTACAATGGTCTTCTTTATATAAGTCTGACCAATTGTTTGAATTTGTTGTCTTGTTTGTACTGACTTGTAGTGTTGTTCCGATTATCGATTATAATCGATCATCAGTTGGTTGAGCAAACCAATAAGATAATCGATTGTGAAACTCCATAATCGATTGTGTGTAAAGGGAGACTACTTTTAGGTGTATGCAAAGCACAAAGGTTAGTAAAACTCTCAGCCACTAAAGTTGACCTGAAATTTATTAATCTCTTCACAACTACAAATAAAAAACCTTATGATTCATAATTAGGAACATATAGTCATTATTACATGGTCAAGTTGTTAAATTGTTGAGTTAATAAATTTAAACACATTTTATTGATTTGTTGCAGTTAAATTGCAACATCTTTGTAGTATTTATAAACAATGACAAACAAGAAAATCATGTCCTTCAATACTTTAAATTATAAACAAATCACATATAAACAAAAGAATTTCAGGAGATTGTAGCAGTATTTCAGTTAAATACAACTGATCATCCATAAAAAGTTGTGTTCATTTAACAAAGTTGTAGAACAAAAGTAATACACGTTGTAATATTATTGTCATATTAAAGTATACATGTCATTAAAAGAGATTAATCCTGTACATTTATAAACATATTGAACTCTTGATCAAAGATATAACTGTTTAACAAAAATTAAAATTTGCTCTTAGTAACCGATTATAATTGATGATCAGTTGGTTAAGGAGAACCGATTATCGATTATTAATTTCTGACCGATTCCCATCACTACTGACTTGGGTGTTTTAAAATTTCATGCATTACTTTAGTTGACTTGAGTTATGAGAATAGTTTAAAAATTCACCAATCTTAGATGCTCAAGACTTGAATATTTGTATTTGCTGAAAATAGCGTAGTTAAGCCATGTAAGGAATTGCATTCATTTATACGAGTAATTGAGACGAGAACAGAACTGTTTTATGTTTTGTGTGATGTTAATGTGAGTCAGTTATGAAATAACCATTAGGAAGTACATCTAGGCTTGTTCATTGTCTGCATTATTTGGCTTGACCAATAGCCTTTGATATCTGTTTGAATTCCGATAGGATGATATCTGAGAGAACGTGGGGAAAGAAATGATCTACTCCCAGTAGGATATCTGACAAAAGATTAAGGCTGCTTCTCTGTTTATTTTGAAAGGAGAAATAGCTCCACTGATGTATCCACTAACTAACATATCCATGTAGATATTAATTAAATTATTTATGTGTGTATGTACTTATGAATCCACCTACCCAGACAAAGTTTGAGGGCCAAAAAGAGGCAAGACAGCAGAGATTGGAGAAGTAACAAGGCAAAGGGACAGAGAAGAACAGTCGTAGTGAAGTTGGAGTGAATTAGGAATAAGCAGGTTATGAAGTTGTACAAGACAATGACTTTGATTCTTGTCGATTCCATGATGAACCAATTCTAAAAGAGATCGGCTATTTTTGTAAGTATATTTGTGTTTTAAATTCGGTGAAAGATTTATTTAAAAAAGAAGCATATCTTCCTAATGTAATGTACTATCAAAGTTGCTCATGTAACTAATAAAATTGTTGTTTTCATGCATGAGGGCTTGTATCATTCTGTTCTATATATCAGCTCAGAATTTCCACCTCTAAGTTTCACACTTTATATTTATATTTACTCGAACCAGGCAACACCACCAAGCATGATCACCCTCTAGATAACGAGAACTGAATAATGTGGACATCTTGTAAGAAGGTACAATCTGCCAATCAACACCACCAACAGAACCACACACACAAAGTGGGCTGAAGTGATCATGATCACAATTTTCATTAAAATGAACTCCATGAACAGTTGCAAAAAACTACTTTTTGTTTATGTGTATTCCAAAACTTATTTGCTCCAAGCATATTTTAAATACATGCAATCAAACTCGATATATGCATGCAGCAATATTTAAACACATACACACATAGATGTTTGTGTACATGAACAGGAATGCTGTGAAGCAAATACAAACAGAAGCCAATCTTGTTCCCACATCGTTTACAGAAAGAAAACATCTCGATCTAAAAAGATTTATATATCAAAGCATCAGAAGTCACATGACTAAATCATAAATATGTTTCTGGTAATGGGAGACTATAGCAGCTGAAATATTGACATTTTATTAATTATAAAGTATCTGCGGATATTTCTTCAAACACATTCTTGCTTTTCAGTCAGAAAAATCGCATATTTTCTGCATTAATAAAACCTTAAAACATTAGGGTAATTTCTTTACAGACCCAGGTCTGCCAGTGTTTAATGCAATGGTAGGTTAGGGACTGTGCAGTTTACAGTTGGACTCATGAGCAAGTCTAGATGGTAATTTAAACAATAACAAATTGTTCCCTCTTCCCCAACTTAATTCATTTTACTAAGAATTCATTATACAACTCCTTGTCCACCATTTAATCTTTTTTCTTCTTCTTCAAAATATTTTATTCAGACACTACTCACCCAGTGGATGTTGAAAGAAAAAATAAATGGGTTACAACTTCTCATTTCTGTCTATAAATAAATCCACCTTTGTCACTGATGACAGATTCATGGCTGATGTTTATGCTTAATAACCTCATTTTCCTTTCTCATTTCATGGAATTGAAATTTCAACCTTAACGCCAGTGTTTTCTTGTGCCATATAAACTATATCTGTAGGAATATCCACTGCCTTACCCTTTTTGTCTGTATTATATTCATTCTCAGATCTAAGAGATCTGACCTAGATATGTAGGAATATCAGCTGCCTTACCCTATTTGTATGTATATTATATTCATTCTAGATCTACGAGATCTGACCTAGATATGTAGGAATATCAGCTGCCTTACCTTATTTGTATGTATATTATATTCATTCTAGATCTAAGAGATCTGACCTAGGAATATAAGCTGCATTACCCTTTTTGTGTGCATATTATATTCAGCTATGAATTTATGCATGATAAGCCCAATACCATCTATCCAAATTATTTGAAACATTTCAAATGTTTTATGATGTTAAGCTTGAAGCCACCTTCCCCGTCTCCCAACAAAAAAGGAAGAGAACCCTATTGCAGGAGAAATATTGTACATGTACATGTACTTGCAACAGCACATCAATGTTTTACATACCCCTTCTCCCCCAAAATGAAGTTTTACGTACCCCTTCTCCCCCAAAATGAAGTTTTACTTACCCGTTCTCCCCCAAAATGAAGTTTTACATACCCCTTCTCCCCCAAAATGAAGTTTTACATATCCCTTCTCCCCCAAAATGAAGTTTTACATACCCCTTCTCCCCCAAAATGAAGTTTTACATATCCCTTCTCCCCCAAAATGAAGTTTTACATACCCCTTCTCCCCCAAAATGAAGTTTTACATACCCCTTCTCCCCCAAAATGAAGTTTTACATACCCCTTCTCCCCCAAAATGAAGTTTTACATACCCCTTCTCCCCCAAAATGAAGTTTTACATATCCCTTCTCCCCCAAAATGAAGTTTTACATACCCCTTCTCCCCCAAAATGAAGTTTTGCTCAGTAAATTTCAAGAACAGCCACGTTTCTTGTACAACATTTTGAACAGTATATATGGTTCCAAGTCATCACAAATGAAAGGTGATAAATAAAAAAAATCATACAAATGCATTTTTAATCATTGAAATTCACCTGAAAACAGATACACCATGTGCTTTCAAGTATGAAAGAGATTCACCTGTAAAGAGGTATACTGTATGCATTCAAGTATACAGTGATTCACTTATAAACAGGTAACTTTGCGTTCAAGTATACAGTGATTCACTTATAAACAGGTAACTGTGCATTCAAGTATACAATGATTCATCTGTAAACAGGTACACTATGTGCATTCAAGTATGCAAGAGATTCACCTGTAAACAGGTACACTGTGCATTCAAACATGAAAGAGATTCACATCTAAATAGGAAGGGCTCCAGATGGCCAAGTGTTCTGAGACACTTGGAATTACAGATCAGCTGTATATCTCAAATCAGAGTGGGTTAAGTCATTGCTGAACCAATGTGCGGATGTGAGAAAGCCTGCCAGTAGTTGCCCATGGATTGTGAGAAAGCCTGCCATGGATTGGTGGTTCTTCCTGATGTCGTGTATAGTCTGTTATGTGCTGAAAAATGGCATTAATGGTACACACACAAAACAAAACATCTGACAGGTTCACCTGTACAACAAGTATGCATGGGATCCAGATTGAATTCACAAACTACTGATGTACACCTAATGTATGAAGTAATATTATATGTATAAAAAGCTTCAGTAAAATAAATGTTTGCATTTTCACTTGCTATTATCATGTTAAAAGATGTGGATAGCGGTTGTGTGCTAGATGTGTGACCAAAAGAATGTGAGTCTGAATCCTACCATCTAGCATGGATAGATTAGAATATTTTGTCCTTGAACAAAGCACTTAACTAACTACTGAAGCACAGGGGAAAAAAACTACTGTATATATAAGCTTATAAGATGAATCCTGCTTAAATCTGCACAGACTCAAATATGTCATCAAAAAATGTGCTAGCAGATATGGGTCTGTGCAATTTGTTCAGAGTAATTGTTAGAACAAAAAAAAAACAGTCCCTGATCTGCAGGTTCATCATCCAAAGGCAGATCTGGATCTTTGTTGTTTGCAGTTTGACACATAGAGGAGTATATATGGTATTTTTATCTTATAGAGGAGTATATATGGTATTTTTAGTGCTGTGCTTCAAGCACCAAATGAAATGTCCTATTAGATTTGTTTGATTAGGATATTTAACGTAGCTTTAAGAATTTTTCAGTCATATCCCTACGATGTCTGCAGTGAGGCAGTTTATAGTGATGTCTAGCACTGGGGCATCATACCGCAGACATGTAGAATGATGTCCCACCCAGTCACATTATCCTGACTCCAGGCCAATCAGTCCTAACACTAACCTCTTAATGCTGAGCACCAAGCGAGGTAGCTGTTAGTACCATTTTTTTAAGTCTTTGGTATAACTCGGCCAGGGATTGAACCCATGATCTCCGGCTTCTGCTAGCGGATGCTCTAACCACAAGGCCACTGGTGTGGTTGTATCCTATTAGAAGAACTTACCTAAAAGTAAATCGATATACTGCGTTATTTAGGACAATATTTGATGTTATGATACATGTTTGTTTTATAGACCAAAAACCATTTTAGTCTAAAAATTCAAATATAAACACCTCTTATCAAATTCTATCCCGTCAAATCACGTTTGTTTGACTTCCAAAAATGAATCAAACTTATAAATTTAATTAATATATTGTATGCATAAATATATCATTATGTCTTACTGAACATTTATGGCTCATATTGAATTGACAAGCATGAATGAAAAAGACACTCTCACCCCCACCCCAAAAAAAGCAAACAATTTATTTCATATTTTAGACACCTGGAAAATATTTTCTATCATTTTGTGCAAGTTGTACTTAGAAACATACCAAATTGATCTGCATAAATTTACTGGAAGTAATCAGTAGAACAATGTTTTCATTCAATCTATCTACTGGATGCTTAATTGTGATTTTGCCATTGAAGCAAAAGATGACAACCCACAGAATGGTTGGAATGAAGATGACAACCCACAGAATGGTTGGAATGAAGATGACAACCCACAGAATGGTTGGAATGAAGATGACAACCCACAGAATGGTTGGAATGAAGATGACAACCCACAGAATGGTTGGAATGAAGATGGAACCTGGTCTCTTTTTCTTCTCTGCTCAGCAAGACAAGTTGATTATTAAGTCCCCAGATAAGCTGACTCTTAAGTGCCCAGATAAGCTGACTCTTAAGTGCCCAGATAAGCTGACTCTTAAGTGCCCAGATAACTTGATTATTAGGTTTCCAGTTAAGCTGATTATTAAGTCCCCAGACAAGCTGACTTTTAAGTGTCCAGACAAGTTGCTTATTAAGTTCCTAAACAAGTTGCTTATTAAGTTCCTAGACAAGTTGACTTTTAAGTGTTCAGATAAGTTAAGTTTCCAGTTAAGCTGATTATTAAGTGCCCTGATTTTTAAGAGTTCAGACAAGTTGACTATTAAGTGTCCAGACAAGTTGCTTATTAAGTTCCTAAACAAGTTGCTTATTAAGTTCCCAGATAAGTTAATTATTAAGTTCCCTGATTTTTAATAGCCCAGACAAGCTGATTTTTAAGTGTTCAGACAATTTGGATTTTGGATTATAAGAGTAATTCATGTCAAACAAAACCTAAAAAAGCTATTCTCAGTTAAAATACATTGGATTTTATCTGACCATCACTCAAATACACTACTGTTTACATGGACAGACATATGGACAGATGGCTAATGCTGATGTATTGAAAATAATGAAATTTGCGTTACAAACCTTACGTTGACCAGAATAATTTGTTCATAGACACAGAATTTAACTAACACCTGACTGAAAGAAACTCAAGCTTATATAACGGTTGGGACTTGAAATCGACAGTTTATTGGGGCTAAACATTACAATCTGATTACAGTTTAATTAGTACAAGCACCTTACACTGATGACTTGTGGCTATACAACTGTGATGTAACTGAGACATCAGCACGTGCTCAGGTTATGAATGACATGTAAGCATTTAAATCACTAAAAATAAAGAAGAAAAAAAAATTTAATACTTATTTCCGGATAAGTACTTACTGTGATGATGTAAAGAGAACATAACTGCAGCCTTCTTGACTTTTCTTATAAGTTGAAACAAATGGTACACTCTCACTTCTTAATACTGTGCTAGCATGGTCGCCATACCCTTCTACCTTAAGGACACAACTCCTTTCCTAACAAGTGCTTATTTCCTGTTCTTTACCTGTGCACCGTTATCAGGTGCACAACACAAGCAGTCATATATTTGCCCAGGTATGGCCTTTTAATCCCATATCAAGGATGTCCCACATAAACAGAGATATGGAAAATGGGTGCTAAAATATAGGTCGTATATACTCCCTTTAGTGTAATGTACTAATTGGAACTGAATGCAGAAAGTATGGATCTGTAATTTGAGATTGGTTTACCTTTCTGCTAGTATATATGACTCAATGTCTAGTTTCTCTTTAAACACTTTTCTTGAATAGACTGGAAAATTAATGTTCTTGTTTCCAAGTTTCACTTCCTGACATCTAACATAAGAAAAAAAATGTTTGACAACCCAGACTTTTAAGGTGACTCACAATGATGCATCCAGTCTACGTGAATCCAGGATTTAATTTTTTTCTTTCTCCCTGTCACTACCACAAACAAAGACCACGAGACGTAAACTTTGTTACAAGTGGTTTTCTTTACTGCATGATAATTCCAGGACTCACGGTACTAATGTATATGTATATAGAATAGGAACCAGTCTAGAAATGAGTGTATAGAATAGGAACCAGTCTAGAAATGAGTATAGATAAAACAAGAGTATTTAAAGGGGTCTGGCTGACCTTGACTGGTTGACAATTAAAAGTAAACGTTTAGAAAAAAAAGCATGATGGACTGGTTTGGCATTAAGGACACAGCAATACATGTAGTTATTTAGTAAACTGGAGTTAAGTGTCTAACCTGTTTTTTTTATGTCTCCCTTAGTTATTTGGGCTGATTCCATAAATTACACATGAACAGTTTCAAGACAGTTTCAAGACAACTTCAACAGTTCTTTCCTTTTTAGTTTGGGATGACATATCAGTCAAAAGATTTAATCACCAAGATTTGTATCTACAAATAAGTATGAATAACAATGGCATAAATATGACCTAATCAATTAGGATTCTCCCAATTCTTTTATTATTTTTCTCTAACCTGTAGAGAGAGCCCTGAGTGGCCGAGTGGTCTAAAGCGCTCACCATTATGGATCATTGCCATCTCACCTCTGAGTGGATTTGAGTTTCAGGTTTAGCCAATGTGGGTATGTGAGAAAGCTTATAGCCTATCCTGTGCTGAAAAATAGCATTAAACCTCAACAACAACAACAATTAACCTGCAAAAGATATTTTTGATGATAAACCAGCCATTTCACCATGTCATATGTTATTAGTCTGTCTCACTTGACTAAACAAAGCAAAACAACAACCATGCTTGAAAACACAAATGCATACATAGCATTTTCTATAAAAAGATGTCAGAAAATTGCATGGCATGACAAAATTATCTCAAGAAACAAAAAATGGTGTTTGTGAACCAACAGAAAATACAGCTAATGTGTAAAAAAAATTATTTCAGTCAGCATTTGAAACTTACGTACCATCTCTGATACACAGACAAATGGACAAAATGCCATCTTTCCTGAACACCCCCATAAACTAGTATACCACTTGTGTGACACACAGACGGACATATGGACAGGATCAAAGGGTATGCCAAATAACATCTATTCATACCAACCTGAAACTTACAAACCATACATTTATGCTCTGATACATATCTCCATAATAAATGAACAGACAGACATACGGTCAAGTACATTCTATTGATGTCAACAAGTTTAACTTGCTTTGCATACCATATCTTTTAAACAGACAGACAGAAAGACAGACAAATATATGCATTACATGTATCTTTATACTGACCTCTGAAACACTAAAACATAATAATATTTCCCTTCACACAAAGGCAGCTTGTTATTCATTATATCTCCCAGCTATCTGACAATAAAACTGGAAATCAAACACCATGCAAAGAACATTTTATGAGGGTCATAAAATGTCTTTAAGATACAGTCTTACTGGAATTCTAAATTACAGCTAGTTTTGGTTTAAATTTTCTCAGCAGATAATACATGATCTATCAAAATCATTATCACACACTGGGTTTAAACTCAGTATCATAGACTACAATCACAGTCCTCACTTTCAAATACAAAAAAATGAAAACCAATCAGGTTTTTCTTTTATATTTAAATATTTAACATAATGGAAAACAGAAAACTTGTGAGGCTTTGGGGGTCTCAGAATCCCATGAGAACCAAAGTATTCCCTGACTAACAATGAAACCACTTTATGACATGCTAATGTATTCCAAATTTAATGGCAGTGAGAGCCATATGTAATGTCAGTGAGAGCCATGTGTTGGCTGACTAACAATGAAACCACTTTATGACATGCTAATCGTATTCCAAATTTAGTGTCAGTGAGAGCCATGTGTAATGTCAGTAAGAGCCAAGTGTTGGCTGACTAACAATGAAACCACTTTATGACATGCTAATGTATTCTAAATTGAATGTCATTGAGAGCCAGGTGTAATGTCAGTGAGAGCCATGTGTTGGCTGACTAACACTGAAACAACTTTATGACATGCTAATGGTATTCCAAATTTAGTGTCAGTGAGAGCCATGTGTAATGTCAGTGAGAGCCATGTGTTGGCTGACTAAAACTGAAACAACTTTATGACATGCTAATGTATTCCAAATTGAATGTCATTGAGAGCCAGGTGTAATGTCAGTGAGAGCCATGTGTTGGCTGACTAACACTGAAACAACTTTATGACATGCTAATGTATTCCAAACTGAATGTCATTGAGAGCCAGGTGTAATGTCAGTGAGAGCCATGTGTTGGCTGACTAACAATGAAACCACTTTATGACATGCTAATGGTATTCCAAATTTAATGTCAGTGAGAGATAGGTGTAATGTCAGTGCGAGCCATGTGTTGGCTGACTAACAATGAAACCACTTTATGACATTCCAAATTTAATGTCAGTGAGAGCCATGTGTTGGCTAACACTGAAACCACTTTACGACATGCTAATGGTATTCCAAATTGAATGTCAGTGAGAGCCATATGTTGGCTGACTAACACTGAAACCACTTTATGACATGCTAATCGTATTCCAAATTTAGTGTCAGTGAGAGCCATGTGTAATGTCAGTGAGAGCCACGTGTTGGCTGACTAACAATGAAACCACTTTATGACATGCTAATGTATTCCAAATTTAATGTCAGTGAGAGCCATGTGTTGGCTGACTAACAATGAAACCACTTTATGACATGCTGATGGTATTCTAAATTTAGTGTCAGTGAGAGCCATGTGTAATGTCAGTGAGAGCCATGTGTTGGCTGACTAACAATGAAACCACTTTATGACATGCTAATGGTATTCCAAATTTAATGTCATTGAGAGCCAGGTGTAATGTCAGTGAGAGCCATGTGTTGGCTGACTAACACTGAAACCACTTTATGACATGCTAATGGTATTCCAAATTTAGTGTCAGTGAGAGCCATGTGTAATGTCAGTGAGAGCCATGTGTTGGCTGACTAACACTGAAACCACTTTATGACATGATAATGGTATTCCAAATTTAGTGTCAGTGAGAGCCATGTGTAATGTCAGTGAGAGCCATGTGTTGGCTGACTAACAATGAAACCATTTTATGACATGCTAATGGTATTCCAAATTTAATATCAGTGTGAGCCATGTGTTGGCTAACTAACAATGAAACCACTTTATGACATGCTAATGTATTCCAAATTTAATGTCAGTGAGAGCCATGTGTTGGCTAACACTGAAACCACTTTACGACATGCTAATGGTATTCCGAATTGAATGTCAGTGAGAGCCAGGTGTAATGTCAGTGAGAGCCATGTGTTTGCTGACTAACACTGAAACCACTTTATGACATGCTAATCATATTCCAAATTTAGTGTCAGTGAGAGCCATGTGTAATGTCAGTGAGAGCCACGTGTTGACTGACTAACAATGAAACCACTTTATGACATGCTAATGTATTCTAAATTTAATGTCAGTGAGAGCCATGTGTTGGCTAACACTGAAACCACTTTATGACATGCTAATGGCATTCCAAATTGAATGTCAGTGAGAGCCAGGTGTAATGTCAGTGAGAGCCACGTGTTGGCTGACTAACAATGAAACCACTTTATGACATGCTGTTGGTATTCTAAATTTAGTGTCAGTGAGAGTCATGTGTAATGTCAGTGAGAGCCATGTGTTGGCTGACTAACAATGAAACCACTTTATGACATGCTAATGGTATTCCAAATTTAATGTCATTGAGAGCCAGGTGTAATGTCAGTGAGAGCCATGTGTTGGCTGACTAACACTGAAACCACTTTATGACATGCTAATGGTATTCCAAATTTAGTGTCAGTGAGAGCCATGTGTAATGTCAGTCAGAGCCATGTGTTGGCTGACTAACACTGAAACCACTTTATGACAAGCTAATGGTATTCCAAATTTAGTGTCAGTGAGAGCCATGTGTAATGTCAGTGAGAGCCATGTGTTGGCTGACTAACAATGAAACCACTTTATGACATGCTAATGGTATTCCAAATTTAATGTCAGTGAGAGATAGGTGTAATGTCAGTGAGAGCCATGTGTTGGCTGACTAACAATGAAACCACTTTATGACATGCTAATGTATTCCAAATTTAATGTCAGTGAGAGCCATGTGTTGGCTAACACTGAAACCACTTTACGACATGCTAATGGTATTCCAAATTGAATGTCAGTGAGAGCCATATGTTGGCTGACTAACACTGAAACCACTTTATGACATGCTAATCGTATTCCAAATTTAGTGTCAGTGAGAGCCATGTGTAATGTCAGTGAGAGCCACGTGTTGGCTGACTAACAATGAAACCACTTTATGACATGCTAATGTATTCCAAATTTAATGTCAGTGAGAGCCATGTGTTGGCTGACTAACAATGAAACCACTTTATGACATGCTGATGGTATTCTAAATTTAGTGTCAGTGAGAGTCATGTGTAATGTCAGTGAGAGCCATGTGTTGGCTGACTAACAATGAAACCACTTTATGACATGCTAATGGTATTCCAAATTTAATGTCATTGAGAGCCAGGTGTAATGTCAGTGAGAGCTATGTGTTGGCTGACTAACACTGAAACCACTTTATGACATGCTAATGGTATTCCAAATTTAGTGTCAGTGAGAGCCATGTGTAATGTCAGTGAGAGCCATGTGTTGGCTGACTAACACTGAAACCACTTTATGACATGCTAATGGTATTCCAAATTTAGTGTCAGTGAGAGCCATGTGTAATGTCAGTGAGAGCCATGTGTTGGCTGACTAACAATGAAACCATTTTATGACATGCTAATGGTATTCCAAATTTAATATCAGTGTGAGCCATGTGTTGGCTAACTAACAATGAAACCACTTTATGACATGCTAATGTATTCCAAATTTAATGTCAGTGAGAGCCATGTGTTGGCTAACACTGAAACCACTTTACGACATGCTAATGGTATTCCAAATTGAATGTCAGTGAGAGCCAGGTGTAAAGTCAGTGAGAGCCATGTGTTGGCTGACTAACACTGAAACCACTTTATGACATGCTAATCATATTCCAAATTTAGTGTCAGTGAGAGCCATGTGTAATGTCAGTGAGAGCCACGTGTTGACTGACTAACAATGAAACCACTTTATGACATGCTAATGTATTCCAAATTTAATGTCAGTGAGAGCCATGTGTTGGCTAACACTGAAACCACTTTACGACATGCTAATGGCATTCCAAATTGAATGTCAGTGAGAGCCAGGTGTAATGTCAGTGAGAGCCACGTGTTGGCTGACTAACAATGAAACCACTTTATGACATGCTGTTGGTATTCTAAATTTAGCGTCAGTGAGAGTCATGTGTAATGTCAGTGAAAGCCATGTGTTGGCTGACTAACAATGAAACCACTTTATGACATGCTAATGGTATTCCAAATTTAATGTCATTGAGAGCCAGGTGTAATGTCAGTGAGAGCCATGTGTTGGCTGACTAACACTGAAACCACTTTATGACATGCTAATGGTATTCCAAATTTAGTGTCAGTGAGAGCCATGTGTAATGTCAGTGAGAGCCATGTGTTGGCTGACTAACACTGAAACCACTTTATGACAAGCTAATGGTATTCCAAATTTAGTGTCAGTGAGAGCCATGTGTAATGTCAGTGAGAGCCATGTGTTGGCTGACTAACACTGAAACCACTTTATGACATGCTAATGGTATTCCAAATTTAGTGTCAGTGAGAGCCATGTGTAATGTCAGTGAGAGCCATGTGTTGGCTGACTAACAATGAAACCATTTTATGACATGCTAATGTATTCCAAATTTAATGTCAGTGAGAGCCATGTGTTGGCTGACTAACAATAAAACCACTTTATGACATGCTGATGGTATTCTAAATTTAGTGTCAGTGAGAGCCATGTGTAATGTCAGTGAGAGCCATGTGTTGGCTGACTAACAATGAAACCACTTTATGACATGCTAATGGTATTCCAAATTTAATGTCATTGAGAGCCAGGTGTAATGTCAGTGAGAGCCATGTGTTGGCTGACTAACACTGAAACAACTTTATGACATGCTAATGGTATTCCAAATTTAGTGTCAGTGAGAGCCATGTGTAATGTCAGTGAGAGCCACGTGTTGGCTGACTAACACTGAAACAACTTTATGACATGCTAATGGTATTCCAAATTTAGTGTCAGTGAGAGCCATGTGTAATGTCAGTGAGAGCCATGTGTTGGCTGACTAACACTGAAACCACTTTATGACATGCTAATGGTATTCCAAATTTAGTGTCAGTGAGAGCCATGTGTAATGTCAGTGAGAGCCATGTGTTGGCTGACTAACAATGAAACAATTTTATGACATGCTAATGATATTCCAAATTTAATGTCAGTGTGAGCCATGTGTTGGCTAACTAACAATGAAACCACTTTATGACATGCTAATGTATTCCAAATTTAATGTCAGTGAGAGCCATGTGTTGGCTAACACTGAAACCACTTTACGACATGCTAATGGTATTCCAAATTGAATGTCAGTGAGAGCCATGTGTTGACTAACAATGAAACCATTTTATGACATGCTAATGGTATTCCAAATTTAATGTCAGTGTGAGCCATGTGTTGGCTAACTAACAATGAAACCACTTTATGACAATGCTAATGGTATTCCAATTTAAGGTCCATAAGAAGTAAAAATTACATTATACCAAGGCCAAAGAAGGAATTGTTCCAAAACGTTTTCAATATACTGGTTCACTGGTATGAAAAAATATTCCCAGTAACATAATGCAGGCCTTCTTTGCATTTCTTCTCATTATCAATGTCTCATAAATGGATGAAATCTTTAGACAAGTTAACTGTTTCTTGTAAAATAAATACCACCTGCTTTTCTGTACTTTTACATCATTTTCAGTTTCATATGTCAATGCTGGATGATATTTTATATCTTATATATGTTTATATGTACACAGATGGCTGTACATATGTTCCTGGCTCAATACTTTGATTTTTTAGATCACTTAATTATCTAGTGTCAAGCCAGATTTTTCGTTTCATGTTTTACTGTGTATATTGTACATAACACATAGAAGGCCTCAATGTAGATTAGTTCTGTAACTAATTATTATTATTATTATTATTATTATTATTATTATTATTATTATTCCCTCATTATAATGATGTCCATGGACCTATAGAGGATAAACAATTATAGTGTGACCAGCTTACAATACATATTATTTAGGACCATTTACTGGAACTAATCAACTTAAAGACCTTAATTTAAGTTGATTAGTCCTAGTAAATGAAGGCCTTTGAGTTGATTAGTCCTAGTAAATGAAGGCCTTTGAGTTGATTAGTCCTAGTAAATGAAGGCCTTTGAGTTGATTAGTCCTAGTAAATGAAGGCCTTTGAGTTGATTAGTCCTAGTAAATGAATGCATCTGAGTTGATTGGTCCTAGTAAATGAAGGCCTTTGAGTTGATTAGTCCTAGTATATGAAGACCTTGAGGTTGAAGGCTTTTACATTGAAATAAATGGGTTTAATGAAGATAGAAAGTAGAGTACTACTGTTTTACATTATTCATTACTTTTGGGATCTAATGAAGATAGAAAATACTGTACTACTGTTGTATATTATTCATTACTTTTGGGATGTGGTGTATGACAGGCAACATTACTAAATATAATTTTTATTAAGGTCCAACATTTTAAATTTTAACGAGTTCTTCATTAAAGCATTTGAGGAACACATTATGACTTTTATGGAGTACCTAATGGTGTATGAAAATGTAAAGGTTATGTCAACATGTACCGTATTACAATCTGTTATTATTATTTGTATTATTTGTTCTTATTATGTACATATAGTAACACATACATATCACACTGATTTCAGAAGGCAATATACATCCACAGAAATGTGATTGTTAATTCAAAACAAACTCTAAATAAGCAAACCATCAAACAGATCAACTGGTTACCACTGTAATTTATGCTGTACGCATGCTTCAAATAAAAACAATTAACTTTGTTGTGCTTATTATGCACACTATACAAGGATCATGCTCACAGGTAAAATAGGAAGTTCTTTTACAATACAGGTAAAATAGGAATTTCTTTTAAAATACAAGCAAAATAGGAATTTTTAAAAAAATACAAATAAAACAGGAATTTCTTTTAAAAACTACAGGTAAAATAGAATTTTTTTACATACTAAAGGTAAAATAGAAATTAATTTTAAAAAATACAGGTCAAATAGAAATTTCTTTTTTTTTAAAACAGGTAAAATAGGATTTCTTACTTGAAACATATATCAATTATTGGACTTTTTCACAAAATACAGAAATAATTAAAAATCATAAACTAAATAAAAGAAAAATATACCACAGAACCAACACAAGATATATATTTATATATAACATAACGATATATATATATATATATATAATTAATGGACAAATATGCCTGATAATTTTACTATACAATCAATTTCCTATGGGTGAAGCAAAAGTTGTATGTATATAAGTTTATCATGCAGGTTATAGTTATCATAAATTAAAATTTTCTATACTTTGGTTTAAATATATGAATCATTTCTCAAGATTTGCATACTTCAATTGTCATAATATGAACTCATTTAGCTTGTTCTTATAAATAAATAATAAATAAATAAGAAAATAAGAAAAGCTGTCAATTATAGTTTGCTTTAAATAATTCAATGAGTGAACAGGAAAATCATTTTGAAGAGCTTAGTTTACAAGAATAAAGGCACAAAAAACCTTTTAAATTGAGTAAATACAATAAATCAATGAGAAACACCAATATCACTGCTCTTATTTGTTGTCCTAATTGATTGGATTTGAACTGTGATGGGGTTAAACTGACAAGGAATATGAATACATTTCTTTCTGTAATATAAATAAAGCTAAACAAGATCAGACTAAAATCTTTGATACCATTCAAAGTAGACGCCGGGCCCGACAATCTCTATTATTTCATTCTAGGATGTTTAAAGATGATATCAGAGTTCATTGTAGAAAAAAGTAGGCCCATTGACCCTTACAAGGTAAAAGATATGGAATCATTTAGAAAAATACAGTGATCGAAGCTACTCTTACCTGCTCTGTTTATTCAAGAAATTCAAAACACGTCCAATTATCTAATGTGTTATTTTTTCGCAATAAATATTCATTTTTATGCACTTGCTCTGCCCCTACAGTAAATGTGTCCAATAATTATTCAGGACAACGTCCCTATTAGTCTTTCCTGTCAAGAAGCTTCACTGCTGACATTTTTAATTTCTTTACATCTGGAATTTATCTGATATTTATGTCTTGAATATATCTGGGATTCACCTCTGGAATTATTTTTGGATTCACCTGTATAGCCTATTGCGTGCTGAGAAATGGCATTAAACCCTATGAGAACAACAACAACAGCAACTCTACAATTTATCTGGAAATCACCTTTAGAATTTATCTGGGATTCACATTGGAGGGGGGGCATTTGGGTGTACATTTTTTCCTCCCTGCATGTTGACTCTTTTGGAAATAAATGCAGTACTATTTTTGCTTACGATTACATCTTCTCTTCCTTACATTTTCTATCTAAGATCCACAGCCTGTTCTTGATAATGTTACTTGTATTTTTGGTTATAACACTATTTTAAACACATTTTTTGGCTCCATTTTCAACATATCACACCAAGGAAATAGGAGCTATGTGCCTTTTTCAAGGAAACATTAAGGCAGCTGACACAGATGGCCTGGATGGGTAACAAACCACAACCGTTGAATTATGATACTCTACTGAGTGAGCTACCATGGCCCAAGCTAATAACAATCAAAAAGAAATATTGCTCAAATAATGAAATTGATCCTGTTATAATTCTTTTCAGAATGCTTACAATGTACTCAAGTTCATTCCAATGTCACCCATAATATCTTCATTTTCTTGGGCCTATTTTACCCACCCTATCATGGATGCCACAGAGGAAACATTTATGAGCCAAAGATTAAAATGAACAGTTATCATATATACTCCATTTCGAGTCAAGACTGCAAACAACAAAGATCCAAATCTGCCGCAGCGTAACGCGCTTGCAGATCAGGTGAACGCTGTTTGTTCTAACGATTATTTCTAATAAACTGCACAAACCCAGATCTTCCTGCACATTATGTGACAGCAGATCTGTGTCTGTGCAGTTGGACTCATAAGCGCATACATACAGTATCAGTGAAAGGGTGCAGCATACAATGGGCCCCTATAATGTGTATGTGGTTTGGATTTTTAATAAAGCTTTAACAATTTTTCAGTCTTACTGCTACAATGTCTGCAGTGTGGCAGTTTATAGTGATGTCTAGCACTGTGGCATCATGCCACAGACATGTAGCATAATGCACCACCTAGTCATATTATCCTGACACCAGGCCGACCAGTCCTAACACTAACCTCTTAATGCTGAGTGCCAAGCAAGGCAGCTGTTAGTACCATTTTTATAAGTCTGGCATGACTTGACTAGGGATCTAACCCACGACCTCCTGCATCTGAGGTGGATGCTCTAACCACAAGGCCATTGGAGTGGTTGGGCCCCTATATTATTATTACTATTGTTTTCAACAGAAAATATTATACTATAAATACAAAAATAACCTAACAACAATTCAATACCAGTGATTTGTACTATACTTGGTAGCATGTCATTATTATCTTTATAGTCAAGAAAATATTTAATTAACAGGTGCAGTTTCTGTAATTAATTAATTAAAAGTAACATATTTCATGTTTATCATTAATACAAGCAGACCTGATATTCCCAATGTTCAAAGCTTAACACTTGACCATTTCAATCAGATAGCTTGTGCAGAAGTCTGAAAGCAGATGCAATGAAAACTATCTCTACTGAAAAAAACTCTTTGCAAGATCGTGGCATTTTTAATATGCAGTTTTTTTGTGCTAATAATCAGTCATCTAATATGCTGATGTTGATAAAACATGGTCCTCCAGAAGCCCAATCAACCAACTGAAGCATTATAAAGCAGTCCATGATCATGATTACAGAAGCCTATACTGCAAGTTGAATCAAAATCAAACCATTAATATGGCTTCCCGAGTCATAACAAGCTCATCAGTTTCATCAATAATATTTATGTCTCATGATGTAGCTTGTTGAATGACATAAACCAATGTCACAAATCTGATCAAATTCAAATATGAAATATGGCTTCCTTAGGGGTAACAAGCTCAGCCAATCAGATGCAAAATCACTTCCTTAGTATGCCTGGATCTCACTTGTTACTGATCCCATCAAATCATTATGCAATCATCATAACTTCTGTATGAAATTTGCACATGGTGTTCATACAGGATTACTATGGTACATCATTCCATAACCCTTGAATGTAAAAATCATGTAAAAATCATGTAGCTCATTGGAATAAGTCTGTAATAATTTACAATGCTGTGATATTACCAGGTCATTGCACTCTATGCATCATGATTCCATGTTCACTGTGAATGCACTTCATTTATATGATGAATGGGTTACATAAATCAAGCTTCAAAACTGGTTTTAGCCAGACCTCATCATGCCCCAAGTCTGGAATAATATTTAAAGTGTACTATTCAAATATGAAGGTTTTTTTTAATCACAAGAGATTAAAATGTTATCCTCAAAACTTGAAGCCAACAATTAAACTTTACTGCTCCAGCAAAAATGTATGTATTGTACAGATGGACACATTCACTCTTCCTCATTTTCCATAAAATCTGATTGATCTCACTGGTATACATTGCAAGTTACTCAATTTTGGCAAAAACTGGCACTCTTACCAAAAATGAGCAAGTTTAGTATCACATCAAACTATATAAACTGAATGTGGGAACCATTTAATTCACAGCAATCCTGACACTGCAAATTGGTAAGACAGGTAACTGGCAGGTACTTCAACTTGTCCCTAATGACTAGCAGGCTCAGGACTTAGTTAAAACTAATCTGTATGTATTCAAATTCCTTTATTCCAACAATGTCCCTTCTACTTTGTGCTCACGATAATTCATCACTAATTGTTATGAACAATATTACTATTTTTATTATGGAGTGTTATGGTTATGAATGTCATAATATTTATTATGGAGTTTTATGGTTATGAATGTTATTATGTTTATTATGGAGTGTTATGGTTATGAATGTTATAATATTTATTATGGAGTTTTATGGTTATGAATGTTATTATGTTTATTATGGAGTGTTATGGTTATGAATGTTATAATATTTATTATGGAGTGTTATGGTTATGAATGTTATAATATTTATTATGGAGTTTTATGGTTATGAATGTTATTATGTTTATTATGGAGTGTTATGGTTATGAATGTTATAATATTTATTATGGAGTGTTATGGTTATGAATGTTATAATATTTATTATGGAGTGTTATAGTTATGAATGTTATAATATTTATTATGGAGTTTTATGGTTATGAATGTTATTATGTTTATTATGGAGTGTTATGGTTATGAATGTTATAATATTTATTATGGAGTGTTATGGTTATGAATGTTATAATATTTATTATGGAGTGTTATGGTTATGAATGTTATAATATTTATTATGGAGTGTTATGGTTATGAATGTTATAATATTTATTATGGAGTGTTATGGTTATGAATGTTATAATATTTATTATGGAGTGTTATGGTTATGAATGTTATAATATTTATTATGGAGTGTTATGGTTATGAATGTTATAATATTTATTATGGAGTTTTATGGTTATGAATGTTATTATGTTTATTATGGAGTGTTATGGTTATGAATGTTATAATATTTATTATGGAGTGTTATGGTTGATGGTTACAGGTCACATAAAGTTAGCTTTAGGCTCCACACTCAGTTGTAACCTTATTTATTAAAAAACATTAGCATAAGAAACTGTAGTTACACTAAATCTTTGCTTGTGTTAATCAGCAAATCATAACATTTGGGTGCATCAATTTACATACCAGCAATGATTTTTATGCATAAAATCGGAAACACCTGCGTATTTGACACAGTATTTGATACATGACTCATGGGTAGATAAGCATGGGTAGATAATCACTGTAGGATGCAATGATAACTGATTGGCATTATTAGTGTAGTGAGACATGCAAAGGAATTAGAACAATGTAGAATAAAGACAGGTAATATTATTATAGGAATTAGAACAATGTAGAATAAAGACAGGTAATATTATTATAGGAATTAGAACAATATAGAATAAAGACAGGTAATATTATTATAGGAATTAGAACAATGTAGAATAAAGACAGGTAATATTATTATAGGAATTAGAACAATGTAGAATAAAGACAGGTAATATTATTATAGGAATTAGAACAATGTAGAATAAAGACAGGTAATATTATTATAGGAATTAGAACAATGTAGAATAAAGACAGGTAATATTATTATAGGAATTAGAACAATATAGAATAAAGACAGGTAATATTATTATAGGAATTAGAACAATATAGAATAAAGACAGGTAATATTATTATAGGA
This sequence comes from Unio delphinus, assembly GCA_029339505.1. NCBI lineage: Eukaryota > Metazoa > Mollusca > Bivalvia > Unionida > Unionidae > Unio > Unio delphinus. The sequence continues at coordinate 3,165,108 of JAQISU010000295.1, forward strand.
ATTAGAACAATGTAGAATAAAGACAGGTAATATTATTATAGGAATTAGAACAATATAGAATAAAGACAGGTAATATTATTATAGGAATTAGAACAATGTAGAATAAAGACAGGTAATATTATTATAGGAATTAGAACAATGTAGAATAAAGACAGGTAATATTATTATAGGAATTAGAACAATGTAGAATAAAGACAGGTAATATTATTATAGGAATTAGAACAATGTAGAATAAAGACAGGTAATATTATTATAGGAATTAGAACAATGTAGAATAAAGACAGGTAATATTATTATACAAGTCATTTTTTTCACATTTTTATTAATGTCAATCCAACATAAACTGGTTTTATGCTTTATGGTGCATCACAACTTTCAATGTAACTGTACTGCATTCCAAGGCATGCATAATGCTTTGTCCAAGGACACAACATTTGATTGGATACTGGCATCTGAACTTGCAGCCATCTTGTAATGAGTCTATGCTTTCAAGTGACTGACCATTAATGGAGTAAGGCACTTAATTGGATGCTGGAGAAAGAGGGGGGGGGGCCTGTGCTTTTCTTTTAAAGATTTTTTTTAACAGATAATTTTTTAACCTCAAGATAACTTTTCCAATTACTAAAATCGATATAATCTGATAATGTTGATATAATAATAGCTATAGATCAAAGGAAGAAATCTGAAATCCGATATTAAATGAATGGTTCCTAAGCACCGATTCAATGCCGCTCTTCAAATCTTACAGATGTATGATCATGGTGTAACAATTACTGCAACCATGTGAATCCAACCTCTACCTCACAAGGCTTAATCTAGTGTTCCAACCATGTGCCACCAACCTCTACCTCACAAGGGCTTAATCTAGCGTTCCAACCATGTGCCACCAACCTCTACCTCACAAGGGCTTAATCTAGCGTTCCAACCATGTGCCACCAAACTCTACCTCACAAGGGCTTAATCTAGTGTTCCAACCATGTGCCATCAACCTCTACCTCACAAGGGCTTAATCTAGTGTTCCAACCATGTGCCACCAACCTCTACCTCACAAGGGCTTAATCTAGTGTTCCAACCATGTGCCATCAGCCTCTACCTCACAAGTGCAAAATTGCAGAGTATCATGCAATTTTTTGCTATAAATCTGGACTCCTGTGCATCTATTGGGCATGCATTTTCATTACAGAAAACTGAAAAATGTGTGCACTATTTTTATTTACTACACATGTCCATCATGTCTGTTTTGTTTAGCTCTAGCAAGGGCCAAAATTTATAAAGCTAAAACAAACTTATTTTCCATTTTCACAGTATTTCTGGCAATCAAAATAATGAAGGTCTGTACCAGTCTACAATGCAATGTCCCTGATGGTAATAAGTATAGTACCAGTCTACAATGCAATGTCCCTGATGGTAATTAATATAATGTATTTTTGAGATTGAATCAATGATGTATGGGACTATATTTTGGGGGTAATAATTAGATGATGTCTACTATTTGTTAATTTAATTAATAAATCATTAATTTTAAAAATTTAAATAATTCTGTCAAATGTAAATTAATATAATAAGCAATAGTGAATAACTAGTGAACAGTGCAGTTAAAGAAGAACATAATCCAGAGCAGAAAAAAACTCCATGTTTCATTTCTTTTTGGGTGAAGAGTGCAAACAATGCATTTAAGGTAACTGTTTAAATCAAATAACCACTACAAAGCATAAAATACCATCAAGCATTTTTCTTTGTCTCTTTCAATTATTGTATGTCCCACCAAAACATTTTTGGAGGACAGTGGGATGCAACATCCCCTGCCCTTGGGATTCCGGGTGCAGAATCATGATTTGCAACACTAATGTCCATGGCTTAAGCAGGCTTTTTTTTAAAACAAGGTTATTGTCCAATACGAATTCTTTTTCTTGAATATGATATACTGAAGCCATTGTTGCCCTTCAGCCTATCTCAGCAGACACTGGATTGGTATTGTTGGAAACAATGACTTTAGTTGGTTCATTTAGTTTCAGTTAGATCAATGAATATTCAAACAATTATAAAAGATATTGAAAACCATTACACTGACTAAATGAACAATATGTGGAATTTTTTAAAATTCAGACAGACTTGATTATTATCAGGATATCATCTGTTTATCAGTTTAATAAATGTCTATGTCAGAGATCTATAAAGGTACAATGTGTATATATATATATATATATATATATATATATATATATATATATATATATATATATATATATATATACTCCATTTATTCCGAAACATCACTACTATCCAGACATAATTAAATGGGAATGGAATTCCTAGATGTTAATTTGCTCTGTTAATCAAGAAATCCGCGTTCCGGATACGGAAAACAAAATCGGGACCAAAGTGTCAAATTAAATTTAAACTTGTCTTGATAATCTGGAAATAATCTATCCAAAAATAAGAAAATTTGTATATGAAAATAGTCAGTAGAGTAATACATAAAACACAATCATGCAGCCCTTGAGAATATATGGCCACTATCAATAACTAAGTAGCATAACCATATTGTAATCAGGTTTTGTATAAGCAATGTCTGTTTTAGCTAGTAGCCAACAGTGGTGTTAATAATTAAATAAACACACTGGGATGAATTGTCCATGCTTTTTGACATAACATATGGTAAATAGATTAAAATTGTCATTAAGCCTCTTTGTTGTTTACCAATTGTATGTAACAATCACAGTTTATTGATGGCTGTACAAATACAGTTGACAGATTTAAGCTGTGGACAGTATAGGGCTTCATTTGAATAAAATGGGGATGTCAATCATTAGCAACTGTCACAGCTGAAAAATACTATTTATAAAAATGACTGCATTTTATTAGTTTACCATAACACATTTAACTGGGAGATGTGTTTTGATGTGTTAATTGTCTAAACTTATATTTACTGTATATGTATGTACAAACGTATGTTATAATAATGTGAAATAAACACAAATTAATAGATGTATTCATTAATTTATTTCAACCATTAGTGAATATACAGTATGTTACATTTAAAGCTAGCATATACATGTACATATACACGGTGTAATGATATAAAACAAAAAATGTGCATGATTCAATTTTCTGGAAAACTCGCTTTTTCCAGACATATTCACCGGGAACGAATGTGCCCAAATTAATGAGGCTCCACTGTGTGTGTGTATGTGTGTGTGTGTGTGTGTGTGTGTGTGTGTGTGTGTGTATACACACACACCTGTTATGTCAGAGGTGCATAGTGAGAGTTGATGTACACTAAGCAGATATAGGCCTGTTATTAAGACCATATTAATTGGTTTGTATGAGAGAATTGCTATTAAAAATATGAAACTCATCCAATTTGTTGGAAACAGTGAATAATATCTTTTACCACAATTTTAAAGGTTCTTGAACATTTTTAGAAGACATTTAGCAATCTGGATTTGCACATAGCTGTTTTCAATGATTAACTTCAAGTTAGCTTAATTTTTGTTTAAAAAAATTACTTCTTGTCCTGTGGGATTATCACAGTAACATCCCTGTAATGTAACCAAAATGTCATGCTTTAATTGAGAAAATGCAAATCATCTTTATCCACCCACCATTGACAAGATTATTTTTCAAACCTGACAACAAATGAATCCTTTACTTATAATGTTTCTGAGTCATATTTCACATAACATCAACAGAACTAGTTTTTGTTTTCACATGGCCTTGAACATAAATTTGAAGTTAAAAACAAGTCCAAGTTTTCTGGATAAATTTTCAACTAATAACTAGTTCATTATAGAGCCTTTAACATCATTACATTATTTTAAAAAAACAGACATTGTTTTTACATGGCCATCTACATAAATTTGCAACTAAAACCTAGTCCATTTTTTCACAGAGCCTTTGACATCATTACCTTATTAAAACACAGTCCTTGTTGTCACATGGCCATCTAGATAAATTTGAAATTAAAAACCAGTCCTTGTTGTCACATGGCCATATAGATAAATTTGAAATTAAAAACCAGTCTTTGTTTTCACATGGCCTTTAACAAAAATATGCAATTAAAAACTAGTTCTTTTTTTTTCACAGAGTCTTTGACATCATTACATTATTAAAAACAGACCTTACTTGCACATGACCTTCTACGTCTTTTTGTCGTTAAGCGTTAGCCAGAAGTGGCAAAAATCTGGCAGAGTTAGCTGTAAACAGTTTTTCTTATGTGTTGCCAAATAATCACTTTTCCATATCAAAACGCTTATCATTATGCTCACTGTAATAAATATCAAACAAAATCCTGTAAATTAAACTTCTGTAAAAAATTCATACAAAAAATAATAACGGCAAATGAAAATTGTTCTTAAATTAGATTAAAATTTGCAACGATTTAAATTTATACCCAGTATCAGTGTCCAAGTCTGGAATAATTTAAAAACAGTAATAGACATCTATGGTCCAACAAATATATGATGAGATTTCGTTTTCCCTTATAATCTATTGACATCAGTGGACTCAGTCCAAACAAATTATGTTGATATCTCATTTTCTCTTAAAATCTATTGATATTAGTGGATCCACAGTCCAGACAATGTATGCTGACATCTTGTTTTCCCTTAAAATCTATTGATATCAGTGGATCCACACTCCAGACAATGTATGCTGACATCTTGTTTTCCCTTAAAATCTTTTGATATTAGTGGTTCCACAGTCCAGACAATGTATGCTGACATCTTGTTTTCCCCTAAAATCTATTGATATCAGTGGATCCACAGTGCAGACAATGTATGCTGACATCTTGTTTTCCCTTAAAATCTATTGATATCAGTGGATTCACAGTCCAGACAATGTATGCTGACATCTTGTTTTCCCTTAAAATCTATTGATAAAATCAATGGGAAAACCATGACTATAAATACCATCTATCTCAAGAAACCATGAAATATGATGTCTTTTAAGATAGGTTCTACTGTAGTGTAAAAACCTGACTACTAAAAAATGGCTGATTCACTTCTTAGTTATACATGAGCTTTATTAGCTACCTGAAAACATTCAAAATGGCAAGGTTTTTCTTGTTGAGTCCACAAAATCCATTCACTTTCTTTACCTGTCACAATGTGGTAGGCAGGGTGACAATATACTCAATCCAGTTTTACTGCCCACACACTTCATGTGCTTGAGTTGACAGCATCACCTGATATTACCTGACTACCCTTGATGTAAATCAATGTTTACCTGCCAGGTGTCAATGGTTACCTGCCAGGTGGAATTTTACTTAATCTTAACATGGTAATGCAATACTTATCAGTACTTAAAGAAGTTGATTTATAAATGAACCACCATTTAGATTTTCCATTACAACAGCATTAACTGCACATGCAAAAACCACCACCACCATTCCTCTTCTACAAAAATATTTTTAATGGGAGAGATTTTTTCCCATGATGCTTTCTGGCAACGTTGGTCTAATTGTGTCAAGCATTTGTTTTAAAAAAACTGAATAAAAAAATTTGTTTTTTTATAAAAATGTAGGCAAATTCTTTTCTATTTTTAGCAATGATGGCCATATTGAATAATGGAACAGCAGCCATATTTGATAGGGAATCAGTTTCATTAGCATAAGAAGCTGTCATGGCTAAGTGGTATGTCAGCCTAAGAACAGAATGAGTGAAGTTCAACCAATTTTAATGCAGTCAGACAATAAGACCTTATACACTATGGCAGGCATAAGCAACTTCCTCCTGTACATGGACCAGATAGTGATTTCTAAATTTCACAACATATCAAGTAACTGGAAAATTTAAAACCAGGTTGCAGGCTGTAGGTTGATAATACATGTCTGCTCTATGGCCATTTTGACAGTCTTACAATGATGGAATACTCCACTCATTCTAACATAAAGGACACAATTCATTACAAGAGAGTCTCACTGTAAGGTTGAACTCTATAGCTCCCATAATAATAAGTGTAAATTTTACTTCATTATAAGGCAGTGTGTCTGTAAGGTTGAACTATATAGCTCCCACTATAATAAGGGCATACTGTGCTTCATTATAAGACAGTGTGTCTATAAGGTGGTACTCTATGGATCCCACTATAATAAGGGCATACTGTACTTCATTATAAGGCAGTGTGTCTATAAGGTGGTACTCTATGGATCCCACTATAATAAGGGCATACTGTACTTCATTATAAGGCAGTGTGTCTATAAGGTGGTACTCTATGGATCCCACTATAATAAGGGCATACTGTACTTCATTATAAGGCAGTGTGTCTATAAGGTGGTACTCTATGGGTCCCACTATAATAAGGGCATACTGTACTTCATTATAAGGCAGTGTGTCTATAAGGTGGTACTCTATGGATCCCACTATAATAAGGGCATACTGTACTTCATTATAAGGCAGTGTGTCTATAAGGTGGTACTCTATGGATCCCACTATAATAAGGGCATACTGTACTTCATTATAAGGCAGTGTGTCTATAAGGTGGTACTCTATGGATCCCACTATAATAAGGGCATACTGTACTTCATTATAAGGCAGTGTGTCTATAAGGTGGTACTCTATGGATCCCACTATAATAAGGGCATACTGTACTTCATTATAAGGCAGTGTGTCTATAAGGTGGTACTCTATGGATCCCACTATAATAAGGGCATACTGTACTTCAGTATAAGGCAGTGTATCTATAAGGTGGTACTCTATGGGGCATACTGTACTTCATTATAAGGCAGTGTGTCTATAAGGTGGTACTCTATGGAACCCACTATAATAAGGGCATACTGTACTTCATTATAAGGCAGTGTGTCTATAAGGTGGTACTCTATGGATCCCACTATAATAAGGGCATACTGTACTTCATTATAAGGCAGTGTGTCTATAAGGTGGTACTCTATGGATCCACTATTATAAGGGCATACTGTACTTCATTATAAGGCAGTGTGTCTATAAGGTGGTACTCTATGGATCCACTATAATAAGGGCATACTGTACTTCATTGTAAGGCAGTCTTACTTAAAGGCAGTAGTAATGTCACTAAAATCACTAATCATGCCTTTTTCCAAATGGCATTAAGATCAAGAATTATTTATGGTTTGTTTGGTTACATGACTGCTTGAGTGAATGTACTCAGTGATCAAATACTATCCTTTCAACCATGCTCGGAACATCTAGAACTTCAAATGACTGCATGGTTCTTACGTATCAAACAACATGGATTGTGCTTGCAAAAGAAGCAATTAGCTGTTAACTCTGAACTAAATCTTAAATTGAGTTACGGTAGTTACTAATGACATCATAAGAAATCTTTAATCAAGAACCCAAGGTTCATATGACCAGCCATCCAGAAGAAGTGTCAAGATTTTAAAGATGACTGTTCTGGTGGTCATACTGGAGGTCAACAATTTCGATTTAGGACCAACTAGACATTATATGTCTTCTGCTAAAAGTAAAAAAAAAACAATAAGACTTTCTGTTCACAAAAGGTTGTTTCATGGTGATGACAAGACTTAAAAGATAGCTATCATGGTGATAAAAAGATTTAAAAGATAGCTATCATGGTGATAAAAAGATTTAAAAGATAGCTGTCATGGTGATAAAAAGATTTAAAAGATAGCTATCATGGTGATGAAAAGATTTAAAAGATAGCTGTCATGGTGATGAAAAGATTTAAAAGATAGCTGTCATGGTGATGAAAAGATTTAAAAGATAGCTGTCATGGTGATGAAAAGATTTAAAAGATAGCTATCATGGTGATGAAAAGATTTAAAAGATAGCTATCATGGTGATAAAAAGATTTAAAAGATAGCTATCATGGTGATGAAAAGATTTAAAAGATAGCTATCATGGTGATGAAAAGATTTAAAAGATAGCTGTCATGGTGGTCATATCATCCTCATTACAGACAAGTTTGAACTCTTTTTATAAATGAAAATCCCTTAAATGACCATCCATTCAGAAGAAGTGCAATATGATTTCAAAGGAAGAAGCTGCTGTGGCGACCATATTGGATGTCTGAGTACTGAGTAGGATAATGTGATGTGTGTGTGTGTGGGGGGGGGGGTGTGTATAACTAGTTTGTTGTGATATTTTCTTAAGGTATTTCAATAAGTAATATCAGAAACTTTGCCTTAAATGTAAAAATCCTTCAAGATAATGATGCTATGAGATTTGATTAACTATATTAACAACCTTTTTTAGTATGCATTTTCATAAGAGAGAGAGAGAGAGAGAGAGAGAGAGAGAGAGAGAGAGAGAGAGAGAGAGAGAGAGAGAGAGAGAGAGAGAGAGAGAGAGAAAGAAAGATAGAGATTGTGGAAAGTCGTACTAATTGTTGGTCATCCTATGTCCTGACCTAAAGATTAACAAGGTCTTGCAACAGGCACAATGAAAAAATAGCCATATTTTTTAAAAAGTGAAATATATGTATATAACACAAAACCAGTCTGATCACAAAGTGTTCAGTCACATGAATTCTCATTTACATGTCATTAGCAGGCCACATCTGTACAAGATTTACATTCAATACAATGTATGCCTCATACATTATAGAAACTTGAATATGCTCAAGGAACCTTTTGAAATAAAGTTTGAATATTAAGATTCTGCTCTTCTTTTCAGAAATTAAAAGTGATCTCATGGTGATTTCTTGTTGAAAGGTATATTGGACCCTTTTATAGATCATGCTCAAGGGCTGTTAAGTCCTGAGCTGAAAAGATCTGCATTACGTATTCATGTCAATTTTCAAAAAGATGATGCATTATTCATGATCCATCTCAGTGAGAAGTTCTCAATCACATATCAATGACTCCCTCTGTCAACTCAATGGCAATTTTCTTTGGGTACTTCAACAAAAGAACATCCATACACCACTGCTGATCTATCACCCTATCATTCCATCAGGAAAAAATGTTTTGTAATTTTAACTTTGTAGAGTCACAAAAAGGAAGAACAAGTTTCAAGTAGTTGATTTATGGCAGGCTGGGACATGGAAATAAGCTGTTTTTATTACAACTTCTGACACCATAAAACCAGTATATAGAGGATATATTCTCACCTTTTCGATACAGCCGTGTTACAACAGCTTTGATAAATGTCATTTGTATACAGCTGTCTTGCAACAGCTCTGATAACTCTTCATTTGAATAAAGCTGTCTTATTACAGCTTGACAACTCATCATTTTAATTCAGCTGTCTTACAATGGCTTTGATAACTCTTCATTTGAATAAAGCTGTCTTATTACAGCTTTGACAACTCATCATTTTAATTCAGCTGTCTTACAATGGCTTTGTTAACTCTACATAAAATATCTGATTTGCATTGCAAGGATATACATTTAGAAATTAAATTTGGTGAACAAAATTGTGAAGGAAAGAATCAACTTTATTCAGCCATAGCTCACCTGAAAGTTTCAAATTTTATTTGCCTCTTGTCTACACATGCCAAGCTGGAAATGTGCTAATGACCAGTAAAAATGTGTCAAGTCTGGTAAAACACCTTTTTAAACTCCTTAATCTAATAGATACTTTCTGCCAATAATTTGGTAAGATTTGGTAAAATACAGTGTAGTGCCAATAATTTGGTAAGATTTGGTAAAATACAGTGTAGTGCCAATAATTTGGTAAGATTTGGTAAAATACAGTGCAGTGCCAATAATTTGGTAAGATTTGGTAAAATACAGTGTAGACTCCTAAATTGAAACCATTTTTGCCATAAAATTTGGTGAAGTTTGGTGAAATAACTTCTAGACACCTTCATCCAAGCTAAACTTTTTTCCATAAAATTTTGTAAGGTCTGGTAAACAGTCTATATTCATTAATAAAAAAAATTGCCATAAAATTTGACAAAGTCTGGAAAATAATAGTCTATATTCATTAATAAAAAAAAATTGCCATAAAATTTGACAAAGTCTGGAAAATAATAGTCTATATTCATTAATAAAAAAAAATTGCCATAAAATTTGACAAAGTCTGGAAAATAATAGTCTATATTCATTAATAAAAAAAAATTGCCATAAAATTTGACAAAGTCTGGAAAATAATAGTCAATATTCATTAATAAAAAAAATTGCCATAAAATTTGACAAAGTCTGGAAAATAATAGTCTATATTCATTAATAAAAAAAAATTGCCATAAAATTTGACAAAGTCTGGAAAATAATAGTCTATATTCATTAATAAAAAAAAATTGCCATAAAATTTGACAAAGTCTGGAAAATAATAGTCTATATTCATTAATATAAAAAAAATTGCCATAAAATTTGACAAAGTCTGGAAAATAATTGTCTATATTCATTAATATAAAAAAAATTGCCATAAAATTTGACAAAGTCTGGAAAATAATAGTCTATATTCATTAATAAAAAAAAATTGCCATAAAATTTGTTAAGAGACAGCCAATATCCATTACAATAATCCAACACATAATTGCCAGGTTTGATTGACAACTGAATTCATCTGCATACATGTATAGGGTACCAACTTGCACAGATTCTTTGTTATTGCTTTAAATTAACCAACTTGGATGTCTCTGTAATAAATGCAATTTCTGAAAAATACATTTCCAGCAAAGTTGGATACAAACAATTATGTAACAAATTGAACACCCATCAAAAATATGATCCCCCTTCAAACAAACAACTGAAACTATCAATAAATCATACTTTTTTCTGGATGACAGTTCATCACACATTTTTTGCGATAATAAACTTTTAAAAATTAAGCACAGAAAATATTATGTTCTAAAGATAGATACAAGTACATGTAATATGATTCAGATACTTGTGAAAATTTGAGTTATTGTTCCTGGCATACTATTATATTCCTGTTCCTGGCAAAATATTCTGATCCTGGCATTTTATCCCTGCTCCTGGCATACTATTATATTCCTGTTTCTGGCATAATATTCCAGATCTTGGCAGTCCATTATATTCCCGTTCCTGGCATAATATTCCTGTTCCTGGCAGTCTATTATATTCCTGTTTCTGGCATAATATTCCAGATCCTAGCATTTTATTCCTGTTCCTGGCATACTATTATATTCCTGTTCCTGGCATAATATTCCTGTTCCTGGCAGTCTATTATATTCCTGTTCCTGGCATAATAATTCCTGTTCCTGGCAGTCTATTATATTCCTGTTCCTGGCATAATATTCCTGTTCCTGGCAGTCTATTATGATAAGATCAGAATATTATGCCAGGAACAGGCATAATATTCTGATCTTGTCATGGTATTCCTATTCCAGGCATTGTATTCTTGTTCATGGTGGAAATCTATTCCTCTTCTTGGCATGTTGTCCTGTCATGATATCCCTGATCCTGGCATGGTATTTAGACAATAGTTACACAAAAAGAGTCTAATTAGATTACTGTTGAATGTATTGGACTATTAGATTACTGTTGACTGTATTAGACTATTAGATTACTGTTGAATGTATAGATTACTGTTGAATGTATTAGACTATTAGATTACTGTTGAATGTATAGATTACTGTTGAATGTATTGGATTATTGGATTACTGTTGAATGTATTAGACTATTAGATTACTGTTGAATGTATAGATTACTGTTGAATGTATTGGATTATTGGATTACTGTTGAATGTATTGGACTATTAGATTACTATTGAATGTATTGGACTATTGGATTACCGTTGAATGTATTAGACTATTAGATTACTGTTGAATATATTAGACTATTAGATTACTGTTGAATATATTGGACTATTAGATTACTGTTGAATGTATTGGACTATTAGATTACTATTGAATTTATTGGATTATTAGATTACTGTTGAATGTATTGAACTAAAGTACAATGATTATTATTCAGATTTTATTATCCATCTTGTTCACTCATGAAAGAAATTTGGATGTTGGGTTTGATCATATCAGTACAGTGGGAGAAAAATGTTCCAATAAGCTGCGCTTTTAGAGTCTTATCATAATGTGACAAGCAATCTGATAGGGGAGGGGGTTCTACCTCACCAAGAAATGACAACCTGCTTTAACAATGATGCTGTCACATGCATTTCTGAAACCATGAACTGACAATGAATGCTAGTCAACAAGGAGAAAAATAAAATGAAGATAAGTTTATGTGGAGTCAAATTCTCAAAACTGACACCCGTGACTGAAATATTCTGAATGTGTAGATGACCTGCATGGCTTGCACTTTACAGTTCAGATATCTACTAACTGGTACCAGGTACAACTGTAATAACGCTTTAGACAATCACATACAGATACAATTGTAATAACGCTTTAGACAATCAGATACAGATAATCAATGAAAGCATGTAACTATTCAATGCGAAATGTTGGTTTTGGCATGCGATCCAGAAGCTCTTGCATTGTCTGTATCTGATACATGTATTTAATATTAATGAAAGTTACAGCTTATGTCAAGAAAACAGCAAATCATCTCCGTAAAAATGAGGAGCCCAGTTGGCAACTGAACAGTGAGATCAAACGTACAGGTGAAGTTGCCCCCAGACCTGAAAGCCTACATTTTATTCACTTGCTGGCAATTTGATCTGTTTTTTTGCTAATTTTTAGTATCAAGTGGTCATTCACATGACATCATGCAGTGAGGGGGGAGGGGGTCAAATTTTTTTGACTAAGAAATGTGACATCACAATAAATATGAGCGTGGATTGCTTCTTTCAAAAAAAAAAACATCAGAATAGAAACAATTTTGTGACCTGCATCATTAGTCCATTTTTATCCACAATAGATAAATTCTCTCTCATGGATGACTTATATTAATATTGTTATCTCAGATGAAATATTGAGTAATTGCTATAAACTTAAGGTGGTTTAATCTGAGTTTTTAAAAAATGTAATTATTTTTTTAAAATATATTGTAATACACACTTTAAGAACAAAATGTAAACTAAATAAACTGCAGGGCCAGGCCTAATAGTGGTTAGATTTAAATTTAAGAAACGTAAAACATTTGGCTAACAAGCTATCACCATCATGACAACAGTCCAACGAGATCAAAGACATACGAGTGTAGCAAGTTGAAAGCTGGTATTTGGTCCGCAGTGAACAATTAATCTTTCATGCAGCACATTAAAGGGAATAAATATATCATATGTCAGCTTTTGTGTGCATTTCTTTTTTTATGGAAAACGTTTTGTTGACACCACTGAAGTGCTAGATTATAAACAGTCCTACTAGTACAAAGAGTCTTTGATGCTTGATGACATTAAAAACAAGTAGTCCAAGATGGACAGGAGGAAGGGGTAAAAGAACTTTGAGGATTGGACCAACGTAACGGCACTTTTAACATTTACAGTATTGAGATTATACAATGTAAGGTGTTACATTAGTTTTGATTTTTGTGACCTTTCGGCAGCCCGTAGCAATGGATAAAAATAAATTAAATCGGTCTTTATTTAACTCATATGCTAGCATAACCTACAAAATCCAAAAAGATGAGCCAACATGAACTTATTACCAAGTGGAATAGTATCAACAATGACCTAGATTCAGCTAAACAATGACCTAGATTCAGCTAAACAAGTTAACCATATCTTCTAAGAGCTCAAGGCGATCTCCGTTACGAAAAAAGGACCATGTCTTAACATTTGGACAAAACAAGCACCATCAGTTTATACCAAAAATTTTCTATGCAGGATAATTTTGAGTCCAAGGAACAACCGACTGATGTCTTGAATATCATTACTTTCGAAAAATTGCCTTCTACAAAGCTATTTGGCTACTCCGAGAAATGATACTGTTCAATTATATTTTTAGTCCCATATGTTCTGAACTCCTTGGTTTGTATAATTGGCAGAAACAAGGACTCTTTTCAAATGAGCAGAACTGAAAATTTGAAGATAAACAAAAGAGAAAACTGAGTTGGAAAAACAACTAAAGAGGAAGATTGATGATCAAAATGATCCCAGAATGCTTTACTGGATGATAATCCTGAACTGCACACAAAACTGAACATCAGGGACAGATGTTGTCAACCAAAAATCGTAGAGGTACAACTATTGCTTTTGCAAACTATACTGGATATCGCAAGGCATGGTTCAGGTTCTCATTAAAAAAAGACAGTTCAAAGTCTTCAAAAGTCTCCAAAACTTTAGGTCAATTAAAAAAGCATTTAAAAAAGATGGCTTCAACATACATTGAAGTGGATGATACCTTCGTCTACTTCATCATCGGAAGATAAGCCATTGTCCCAGTATAGTTAATTAGTGCACATGATTATCACACTAAATATATTGACGGCCAATTTTGCACAGCTACAATAAGACATTTGGAAGAATTGTCTTCCATCCGTTGACTGGGTGAGGTTTGTTTTATCTACCAGGATGATGAATGTTGCATCCCAATTGGTCTGGTCACTGCCAATAACCATAGTCCACTGCTAATGTACGCTGACCAGGACTGAGTAGTAGATGATACCGTCGGCATTAAGGTCCATCACAATATACTTTGAAACATAGACACTGCTGGCTTTTCTGGTACAATGTTTATAGACATCTGATCTGAAAAACACGCAGCATCAACAGCACTCAGCCATGGATTTGGCTTTGAAAAGTTTCTGTGTCTGACAGAGTTTGGTACCATAACCAGGACTGGTACTGATATAACTTGGTCAAACCAATTCTTGTGTTTACTATTGATGGTGCCAGATGAAAACCCACTGTATCAATAGGTCATTAAGGTTGTCCATCCATTTAATACTTGATCTTGATTCTGTCTTTCTTGCAGCAAATGATCCATGACAAAGTGCTTTTAACACAATGGAGAGAAAGGTGCAACAACTGAGCAGGGAATTGAGTAGATTAATATTACCTCATGGCAACCATGGCTGCCATTTAGACAAACGCAGTAAGATAATTGACATTGACCTAGAAAAGAAAAACTTTGAATTTGCTGCAAAAACATTGGCTGAAATATGGTTCCAGTTGACAGTAGACAATTACCCAACCAATGCTGAGTATATGGATCCATTAAATTCTGAGCTCTTGAAACAGGATATAGAGATCAAAACTCGTGTGACATTCATGTCCGCTCAAGCCGCCAATACTTGCTTCAGCAGTGTAATGACAACATGTTATGTTTTAAAAGCACGAAGCTCATACTTCATCATTATAAACGACAGATTTTTTTTCTCCTCCTGTACCTCTTCTTCAAACATGTTAAGAGCTTAAAGTTCCAGAATGAGCAACAGATGCACAAATTTCAATCCTTATTTGCAACTCAGTCTCAAAAAGGAAGATATTCTACTTCGGTCAGCAAACACATTTCAGACAGTTCCCTACAATCTTTAATGCCCTTCACTTCAATCTGTGCTAAATGAGAGAATTTTCAAGATATGTCACATGTACTTCAGCTCTCTGGTTATGTTGTGCAGTCAGTCAATCAGTCCTTCACAAACAAATAGCATTTCCATCGAAGAGCATTAGACCAATGAGAGTTGCTGCAAGAAGCAACACGACATGATGGCCATACTAGCAAATGTCAAGAATGGAGAAAGTGTGGATTGGACTGGCAAGGAGGAGCATGATTTGGAGGGAATATCACTTCCAATAAACGATGTTAATCTATAAACAAATGGATTTCTTGTTCGTTCAATGGATGAGCATCTGACTTTTGCCTTGGTATAATGATAACTATGAAGAGAAGTAATTCATTTACAAATACTTCAGATGTTAAACCCATAAAAAATTTTAGTATTTTTTGAAACTTTAATATTATTAAGAACTGACGTGATTGATGTGTTTAACTTACATTTCATTTTGGTTTTTTTTTTAAATTAATTTAATTTTTTTAAATAATTTTATCAACTTTTAACTAGCCAATCAGCTCTTGTAAAAGCCTAATTAATTAAACACTATTTCACATAAAAGATTGTTGTTTTGACTGATTTACATTACATTTACTTTTAAGTGTAAAAGAAATTGTGTGGAAAAGAAAAGGAGGGGGGGAGGAATAAGAGATTTGTGACATAACATAAAGGGGGTCTGGATTTTTGTGACAAAGTGTTTGGAAGGGGGGGGGGGTCAATGCAATGGCACAAATTGTGTGATGTCATATGTGGACAACCCCTAATTCCATTCTTCAACAAATGATAGGCATAAAAGGCAGCAGTTACATTGGGTGGAAGAACCAGAAAATACCCTAGGAAGAACCACCGACCCAAAGGAAGCTAGTGACTCGTGCATCCACACTGGTCGATCTGAAAGTCAGACTCATTCGTTACGAGGTGAGCTGAGCAAGTGAGTGCCTTAAACTACTCAGTCATCTGGTGTCCCTTGCAGACTGTGGCAGTGTTATACTGGTTAGCTATTTTTACTTTTAAATTTCCCATATTAATGGCGCAATATTTTTCTATTATCAGTAATGAAAGAAGCATAAATTGTGCAACTCCATTAGGTTTTGGCAATTTAAGTAAAGTCAAAAAAGTTCTTGTTTTGCCACTCATAATTTAATCTAATACTGAAATCATTTTATCTTTTGATCAAAATAGTTCAAAAGAAGCAAGAGGGGGATTTTAATTTTTAAATTGCACAATACTTCTGTGTTCAGTCACTTTTTCTTTTATTAAAGCAGTAAGAATATGCAGATATATATATATACCTTGTCCCTCTAAAGCAACACCTAGACCTTGTACCTCTAAAGCAACACCTAGACCTTGTACCTCTATAGCAACACCCAGACCTTGTCCTTCTATAACAAGACCTAGACCTTGTCCCTCTATAACAGTCAGACCTTGTCCCTCTCAAAGAACACCCAGAACTTGTCCCTCTCAAAGAACACCCAGAACTTGTCCCTCTCAAACAACACCCAGAACTTGTACCTCTATAGCAACACCTAGACCTTGTCCCTCTCAAACAACACCCAGAACTTGTCCCTCAATAGCAATACCAAGACCTTGTCCCTCAATAGCAACACCCAGACCTTGTCCCTCAATAGCAACACCCAGACCTTGTCCCTCAATAGCAACACCCAGACCTTGTCCCTCAATAGCAATACCCAGACCTTGTCCCTCAATAGCAACACCCAGACCTTGTCCCTCAATAGCAACACCCAGACCATGTCCCTCAATAACAACACCCAGACCATGTCCCTCAATAGCAACACCCAAACCTTGTCCCTCAATAGCAACACCCAGCACTTGTCCCTCAATAGCAACACCCAGACCTTGTCCCTCAATAGCAACACCCAGACCTTGTCCCTCAATAGGAACACACAGACCTTGTCCCTCAATAGCAACACCCAGACCTTGTCCCTCAATAGCAACACCCAGATCTTGTCCCTCAATAACAACACCCAGACCTTGTCCCTCACCAAACCACCTTTGTTATCTCTCAAGACACCTGGTGATGCCAATCATTTTGTGGGCCACAGGATATGGCTTGGAGGGCTGCATATGGCTGTCATGTTTGAAACCCCCAACACAAAAGCAACACCTAAAACTTATTCCTCTATAGCAACACTAGAACTGGTACCTCTATAGCAACACCCTAAACTGATACCTCTATAGCAATACCCATGTGTCCCTCCAAAGCAACACCAGAACTGGTACCTCTATAGCAACATGAGAAATGGTACCTCTATAGCAACTCCCAGAATATGTCCCTTTACAGCAATCACATTATAACAAACTGTACTTGACAAAGGACTAAAATGCTAATAAATATACACCTAATGCTTAAAAGGATGTTGAGTTTCCTGGTTAGAGATTTTCTTTCTGCATTTTTAGCCAATTCTTGGCATAATATATATATATATATATATATATATATATATATATATATATATATATATATATATATATATATATATATATATATATATATATATATATATACACAATGCTTATAAAGAGTGAATACCAAAATATTTTACATAGAATTTCTATAAAATTTTTAGAAGAACAACAAAAACAGTCACCAAATTATTTTTCTCTGTACAGACTATGTTACACAACAAAGAATACAGTTAACTATCATTAATTTGCCAACATTTTATACCACTGTAAGTAAGGTGCATTTCTTGAAGTCTCAGAGAAACACACTAGCTATTGTGCTTCCGACTTTTATTATGGTGGGATATAATGACGTCTAAAGGATCCCATTCAAAATCCCAGTTCCTATGAAGTGCCTATTCAAGTACTGAAAATATATGGTATAAACTTGCATTCTGACTGACAAAATTTAGACATTTTTCTAAATACCGGGGAATTTCATGAAAAAATAAACATGTAGAGCTTGTTTTTATATGATATGCAATCAGGGTCAGAGGATTTAATCTTCAGAATCAGAATTAGTTATGCATTCCACAATAAACCTTGCTTAACACATTAACCCCTGGAGGTTTTTGTTGTTTTCACATAAAATGCGAGTAGGAAACACATTTTGTGGCTATTTCTGAATACATGCTAATACATCAACTTCCAAGTGCTTTTCCATTAGCCTAATGCCTAGTTGTGTTAGAAACATTGTTTTCCAGTGGTTATTTTGCTCAAGCAGTAACAGAAAAGTTGGAGTTCTTGTGTTGTTTTTTTTTTTTTTTGCTTAACGGACCCATCATTTTCGTATCGAGACCGCTCTCTATTCCAAATGCCCACCTTATCCTACATTTTGCACAGGTTCAACTGTTTGTATGCACTTCAGACCAGTCTGCCTTAGATCTGAGGCCAAAAAGTCTAAAATCTGGACACAAAATCGGATTCCGACCATGGGCAAATTTTGAGTGAAAAAAAAGAAACTGGTAAAAAAAAAAGTAAGATTTTTCCCTCTGTATTTTGTAGTGCAACTAAAAATGTCCAGATCATTTGGTATCATTGTAGAGTTAAATCTGTCTACCTTTCTATAATACCACCCCACTTTGGTGTATCATACATGACCTTGATGTTACAGAGCTTGGAAATAGGCCACTACCTCCTGCCCTGTAAATGTGGTGCCAAGGGTTAATGTAGTAAGAAATTAACTTAAAATTACTTTCTTCATTGATATGTTATGTGGATAATGATGTTGAATAATGTAACCAATCACCAAATTTGATATAATAATTAATAATAATCTTTCTTCTTCTAATTAATCAATTATTGCAAAGTAGTGCTAAAGACTGAAAATCAATTAACATAAGACTTATCCCCCTTGAGGACACCACAATATAGTTACTATATGTATAAGATTTATATTACTCAAAACAGGCCCTTTTTTTAATACAAAGTGAAAGCAAAAACTCATCTAAGAATATAGAATTAAATGATTTTCATACCAACAAAAGAAAAGCTATTCCAGACAAATGCACAGACAAATGCACCTGAAAATTTAAAGCTCTTTTTGTACGGTTGTATATAAGGTTGAAGAAAAAAACTACAGATTTTCAGCTTCAACAAAATAATATCATTCAATTAAAACTGACCATCTTGTTGGCAAATGGCAAGTAAATTTTTATATGTCTCTGGACAAAATATTTAAGATTCTAGCAGGACTAGCAAATTTCTCAATGTAATATTCCTTCCGGCTACCAAAAAAATTATGGTAAATTCCAAAAACAAACATTATCAAAACAATTTCATACAAAGATTAGAGAAAATGAAATGACCAGAAAGAAAAGAGAAACATCAATTTAAAAAACAAAACATCTTGTATAGTGTAAAGGCTTATGAATTTTTAAAAAAATACCAATTAAAAGGCTTACGATGAAGTCATGTATTAATGTACTGTAAATAATTCCTCACTCGAAAAACTGGCTGGTTAAATCATGTCATTTCCATTTATCTCAAAACGACTTTCTAGGTTGGCCACTCCTTACAATTTATGTGATGTTTCTATGAATAATATATAAATGTTGACAATATCACATGAATCTGTAATAAGCATAATCCATTACTGTCTAATGGTAGAGAAGGACTAAAGTTATTATAGTACTGGCAAAATACACCCCTAGGACTCTCCGAAAATATATAACCAAATGCAACTCCGAAATACAAGGAAATATATGTACATGAATATATATATATCACAGGATTACGGTGTTGCCTGGATTAATAGATTTATTAAAATACAATACCATACCCATACAGCAATTGTTCAGTTTTACATTATTTAAAAGCACCTCATCCCCTTACAAATTTCAGGATATTACAAATAGGAAAATTGGATGGTAACCGCTGAGCGCTTGTCATTAACAACTATTATTTTAAAAGTATTTTCAAAGGTATTATTGGACGAATGTATAATTCATGATATTATTATAATCATGATCAACTGGAGTACCTCACCTCAGTCAATTACGGTAGAGACAGCATTCTGGTGGCCCTTGGACTACATGCCCAGTATTCTGATAGCCCAAGAACGCCAGGACTAGAATTCTGGTTGCCCCCTGAATTCCAGTCGTAGCATTTTTGTAGCCCTTGGATTCAGGCAAAAGATTTGTCTAACCCCAAAATTCATTATGTTATCAAAGAGGGCCAACTGAAAGGCTTATTTTCTGAAGAATTTAAATGCACATCGATATCACTGCCCAACACTACACTGCAATTTTATTGAGAAAAAGTAATTATCATTTGATAAGTTTTATATATAAGCTCATTACAACTGAAATTAATGAAAGGCGCTGACCAATTTCAACCATTTATTTACTAAGACTTGCAAACAACTGAAATTAATCATTGTTTCATATTTTTTTATCTGAAATGAGCATTAACGCTGAGAGCGAAAACAGAATCAGTTCTCATTTAAACTGTAAAATTTACCTAACACGAAAATGCTTAAATCGATTCCGCTAAACATGTATCATGCAATGTATTATAAAAGCTGAAATTTCCAACAGATGATAACAAAGCTGCAACAGATTTTATCAAGCAGAGCCGGCCACTTGACTCGACAAACCTTACCTGTGAACTCAATATTTTCTTCTAAATGAAATCACCTTTAAAATATCTTGTCAAGCATCATCTGACATACATCCCGTGTACAGAGTGCAGACATGATACTAAAATAAGCCCAGATAATTTCACTGCTGTCATGCGCAGGTAAGGCAAGGTTAAGGCAAGTCTACTGCAGATAAGGAATGAGTCAAATGGAAGAAACTTCTGTATTCCAAGAGCACATTATACAAGTATGCAAGCACTTATGTTTCCCAGAGGAGGAAAACGTGGACAGCATAATGCTGTAATAACTATATTCAGGGTTTTCTGCTTGTAACTGGAAAATAAATTATCGTGATAATGCTGCAACTTTTAAAGGATAGAAATAAATGTTCAAAGGTTGATCTAATAACCATATTTACTTACTGCATGTTAAAGTAATTTCAGAATTTTATATAACCCCAGAGAAAATGAATAATGATATTTCGATTCTATCTTTAAAATAAATGTGTTTAAAGGTTAATTTTTATTTATTAATTTACTGCAGGCAAAAGGAATTCTAATATATAAACTTGAATTGTATATAAATTGAAGGGGCAAATAAGACGGGTTTCAATCTTCAAATTCCAGATCGTTTTATTGTACCGGTAAGTCATATTCTTTGACAATATGTACGTGCATAACCCTTTTCTCTATGTCAGCCATGACCTGAGATATTCAAATTTAAAATATTTTTTAAAAAACACCATAAATATATCTTTATTAATAACAAAAATAGGATTTTGTTGTTCCTCAGTTTCTCGAGTATCTTGTCATTTGGTTACAGCTTCGAAAATACTGAACTAGATTTTGGCAAGATGTGGCTCAAAGCTTTCATGGTCCTAATGAAAATTTTTATTGGATTAACATAGACACCATAAAAGTAAGCTCCCGAAAATGTTTTTGGACCAATCACAAATTATGTTACTTTTAAATGCTCGTTTCGGATTGTCTGATAGTGCCAATTCCAAGTTTTATCATATCTCGGCTTGTACACTCGTGGATGCCAAATTTAATTATTCATCATGTACACCAAACTGCTAACTGAACACACCTTGATTTGAAGGTGCTCTAGTACTACTACAACTGATCTGGTTTTTTTTTTTTTTACCATCTTTGATTTCCAGCAAGCA
Source organism: Unio delphinus (assembly GCA_029339505.1). NCBI lineage: Eukaryota > Metazoa > Mollusca > Bivalvia > Unionida > Unionidae > Unio > Unio delphinus. Next base: position 3,187,119 of record JAQISU010000295.1, read on the forward strand.
TAATAACAAATACTGATTTCATTGTCAAAGTAGACCAATAAATATATTCTGAACAAAGTCATTACTCTTCTGATACAAAGGGTCCAACATAAAAAAATCAGTAAATGATAATATCATCATCAGGGATGTAAAACTTCATTTGGTAAATGAACACCTTGAGGCTAAAATTCAGTCAGTCTGGGTTGAATGATATCAACATTTGCAATCTACCTCTTGCCAGCTGATTTGATGACAGCACAAACTTGACACTAGTTAGCATTTTTCGATGGGCCAAAAACACAATGATGTTGTTGTTGTAGGGTTTAACGCCATTTTTCAGCACACGATAGGCTATACATGGCGGCCAGTATTAATGGTGGAGATAGAACCCGGGAACCCCCCGGAAAGAACCACCGACCCACGAAATCACAATAAACTGCTGAGTATTTTTTTTTTCTTCTAAATTTCCACTATAAACAAAATAATAATTTGTCTACTGTACTTTTGTATAGTCAGTTTCTGGAGTAATACAAATTACAGATCACTATTCTAAATCCTTTATTACGCTGATTGGCAAAAGAAAAAAGGCTGTGCAACTTCAGGGTAATGCACCGATTGGGTCTAATAATTCCAGGTGTAAAAATATCGTTACTCGAGTCAAAACCCCTAACCTTACGTTTCTAAACTGTGGATTTTCACCTGTGCTAATCGGAACTGAAAGTCTATCGTTTAGGTACCTATATACGGGAAATAGCCTAAAACCATTAAAGACAAACACAACTGCAATGACCTTAAATGACCCCTGGTCAGTTGAGTCCACTAAGCAATTAGGTCAAGTACAGGACGGCTATTTGGCCTAGTTTGACTTACCTCTCCATTGTGCTATGAAGTATACATGGTTTGGATCGCTGAAGCAGTAGCTGTCCTTTTTTATCTTCCTTGTTCCAAATGTATATTTTTTTTAATAAAAATTAAAAACAATGAATCGTCAAGTCCACCAAGTAAATTCAGGTAACAGACGAAGCACACTACAGGCTGTGGAAAGCTTGAATGCCTAAAGACGAATGCTGATGTATAAGTTCACACAGATATTATAAAACGAAATCTATTGATGTATGTTATCTAAACACAATGAACATTAAAGCTTAAGCAAGACACAGCGCGGACAGGCAGTATAACAACTGTATAGCTGACGATTGTATGTCTGTCTAATCCTTCTCCGCATACAGAACACAGTATTCAGTAACTTTACTACAACAGAGCGGCCTAGACCATGTGCACTATACCAATCACACTCACTCTCACAAAGCAGACACAACGTCACAGTCTATAAATAGGACCACGTCTGATTGGTAGGAGATGCTGGTATGGCTTTTCCAGCAGGAAGAATACGAGTGTTTAAAAATGCCAGTAATTTTTTTCTAGCATTCCATTCTATTAGATCAATAACAGAAAAAGAGAGAAAGACAGGGGAGAGAAACTTAGATTCCTCTATGATCGCTGTTACTGCTAGAAACCACCATTTACTAACGCCTAGATTGTGTGTTTGGCGGGCTCTATACACTATTAACCATGTCTGTCAACAGTGAAAAAGTGCATTGGAGCTGATAAAGTAAAGAAAATATCTGCCCCCATTTACAGCTGCTGTCTATAATCTGTTTCAAATTTGATAGAACTGCAAAGAATGACGAGAGTTCCTCCTTTATAATGTAACTCCGTATATGTGATATTCTAGAAGTCGGTAATCTCGTCAGCATTTTAATGACCTGTACATTATTTTCTAATGTTCATGTAAAGACGAAATGAAAACTCCTATGGCTGGTAAATAGACACACATATTGCCTGCTTTTTCATGGATGAACATGGTGAATTGGAAAAATAAAAAATTCCAGAGAATTAATTCTGGGGTTTGGGGGCTGGCTGCCTTGGTCCCAAAAAGGGTCTTGAGGCAGTGTTGAAAATAATTTTTCAGTTGTTTTAGACCCCCTCCATTTTTTCAATTACCTTTTTAATCAGTGTCATTATATAATGAAATTGATCACAGTTTTGCTCCAATTAAGCATGTGTTTATTAATCTGTACATATCCTTAAAGTATACAATGAGATTGGATTATTTCTTTCACCTTTTGAATATCTTTACAAATTCAATGAAGTGACATGTACAGACTGTACAATTTGTATTTGTACGTCATAAGTGTTGTACAGTAATGCTTTACACGTCTTCCATTACTTAACCGCCCATAGTTTCTTTTATGTATTGAGTCATATATCATATAAATGGTTGTCAAAGTATGTCATCTCATTTTGTAGTTTATGACATGGACATTCTTGCATTTTCAATGCCACGATCTGTCTTGCATTTATAATGTCATGGTCATTCTTGCATTTTCAATGCCATGATCTGTCTTGCATTTATAATGTCATGGTCATTCTTACATTTACAATGTCATGGTCTGTCTTACATTTATAATGTCATGGTCATTCTTGCATTTACAATGTCATGGTCAGTCTTGTAATTTCAATGTCATGGTCATTCTTGCATTTACAATGTCATGGTCAGTCTTGTATTTTCAATGCCATGGTCTGTCTTGCATTTATAATGTCATGGTCATTCTTGCATTTACAATGTCATGGCCAGTCTTGTATTTTCAATGCCATAATCTGTCTTGCATTTATAATGTCATGCTCATTCTGCATTTACAATGTCATGGTCAGTCTTGTATTTTCAATGCCATGGTCTGTCTTGCATTTATAATGTCATGGTCATTCTTGCATTTACAATGTCATGGTCAGTCTTGTATTTTCAATGCCATGATCTGTCTTGCATTTATAATGTCATGGTCATTCTTGCATTTACAATGTCATGGTCAGTCTTGTATTTTCAATGCCATGGTCTGTCTTACATTTATAATGTCATGGTCATTCTGCATTTACAATGTCATAGTCAGTCTTGTATTTTCAATGCCATGGTCTGTCTTACATTTATAATGTCATGGTCATTCTTGCATTTACAATGTCATGGTCAGTCTTGTATTTTCAATGCCATGGTCTGTCTTGCATTTATAATGTCATGGTCATTCTTGCATTTACAATGTCATGGTCAGTCTTGTATTTTCAATGCCATGATCTGTCTTGCATTTATAATGTCATGGTCATTCTGCATTTACAATGTCATGGTCAGTCTTGTATTTTCAATGCCATGGTCTGTCTTACATTTATAATGTCATGGTCATTCTTGCATTTATAATGTCATGGTCTGGCTTTCATTTACAGTGTCATGGGCAATCATGCATTTACACTGTCATGATCAGTCTTGCATTACATTATCATGGTTAGTCTTGCATTTACAATGCCATGGCCTGTCATGCATTTTCAATGTTATGGTCTGATGCATATTCTCAAAAAGATATGGTTTGAATATTTACTATCTGGAGCAAGGAATAAGTATTTACATTTTAACTCATCAGTTACATTTCAATTGAATTAATTAATTCAATGCAAAAATTAAATGCATGGCTCCAAAATCTGCAAGAGTATCTTGGCAAAGAAAGGAAATATGACAAAGTTTCCAGAAACAAATCTAATGTACCAGTTCCAAAGTTGTTTAATTTGCAATATGAGGTCTCTTACATAAAGAGCTTTCTTTTTATCTGTCTGGCAATAGTCTACTGAATTACATGTATATGCAAGTCTTTTCTTTTCCAGTAATAGATGCAATCTAACCCTTCAGTTTCTTCTCATTGACATAACTACACACTTACATGTGTTTTCTAATAACTTCAATTATCAAAATATTGTTTTAAGGTGCAAAGATGAAATGTTTTTTATTTTATCAAATAAATTTAACAAGATTCTTGCAAAACAAGACATTTTTTTTCAATTTTTGTTTTAACTTCATATATTATATTCCATCATGGTTTGGGGCAAGCTAAAAGCTCCTAAGGGCAAGTTCTGTTATGATTATCCTGGGCTAACTTTTAAACAATTTATAAAGCCCTGTTTCATGTTCAGTAGGGAGTCTTTCTGGAGTTCCTTCATATGTTTTTCACTCAGTACTCTAGTAATGCGAAATATGTAGAAAAGAAGCCATTTTTAAAGATTTTTACATTTTTAATAACTTTGTCTATATTTGATGGAGGATTGTCAATTTTTGTATAAATTTCAAACATCTTCATGCTGGAACTCTTTCTGACAAATTGGATCCAATTCTGTTCAGCAGTTTTGGAGAAGTTGTTTAAATAAAGTTTTGTATGTTCTTAATAACATCAGCCATATTTGTTGTCAGATATGCATAACTTGTACAAACAATAGGGACATTTATGCCAGGATGCTCTGTTCTAAGTTTGGTTAAACTTGGTATGGTGGCTTTTCATCAGAACTGTTGATGGATGCAGGACAGACCTATGATGGCTGAAGGTCTCCCTATAATCTCCCTTGGCCATAAGGCTGTGTAAGCTAAATGTAGAGGGACAAGAAAGCAAGGGCCACAACTCCTCTACATGATAACATGAAATGGTGGAATTCAGTCTCAGTCTCATCAATTAAAAGATGCATAATAAATCAGGTTCAAATCCAACAATTATTGGTAAACTGATGCTGCATAAACCATTGCTAAAGAGGAGGCAGTAGTAGGGGCCACAACTCCAGTTAATGATGACAGCATGCTGGAAACTAATCCTATCTGTCTTTATTAATATAGATATAGGCATACCAACTTTAGTTGAAACAGAACAAGTGTTGGTAAAGTTGTGCAGCATCATAAATGTTTTACAAGGACAAGTAATAACAAAAATAGGTCCCCTAAATGATAAAAAGAATGTCAGAAATAAAACTCCTACACTGTCATATTACTATAAACAAACATGCTAAATCTGAACAATCCTTTGTAAAGTTGTGCTGTTGAACTATCTTAGGTGTATGGACATTAAGGAACCATAACTCCTCCAAGTTGTGACACACAACACCTAAAATAAAATTGTAATTTTATCAATATTAATCTGTATAGGGTATCATCTTGAGAAAACAAAACTGTTAACAGACAGAGATTGATCTTGATTACAATAAGGCTTAACTCCTTTTGGGCCTTAAAATGGGCCTTAAAAACTTTGGCCTTCCATTCATTATAAAGATAAATTATCTTTCCAGATGCCCCAATTAAGCTATACATGTGCAGATGTAATTTGATGTTGTATATGAAATGTGACAAAATATTCAGTGGCCTTGCCAGAAATCCATTAAGGAAGATAAAACCAGCTGCTAATATACAGTATAAATTTCACACAGAGCCATATAAAATTAAACACAAACTAGAAATGTATTTATAGAACACAAATCCACCATCATAGTGCCAGAGACTAAATGCAAATGCACTATTCATGCTTAGGCATGTAGACATCAGCCAAGAGAGGAATGCTTTCAACAGTGACAAATGCTTGATATGCTGTAAAACCCATCAAGCAGCTAATGAAAAAACAGTAGGTTATGAATAAGCAAGCCAATATTTTTTTCATTGCTATGCCAGTGACAGACAAACTTTGACCTCCAAAGTTTTTAAATAATCTGAGCATTTATGGCTTCCCCATGGCCACACTATTCACTAAGCATTGATGGCTGTCCCATGGTCACACTATTTGCTACTATACTGTCCCCATGGGAAATTACAACCCAATCTATCAATCACTTTGGTACCTGTATTTGCCATTTCGTGACCTTTTAACACATTGCTTTTATTTGGTTGGGAGGTGGTGGGGGGTGGAGGAATAACCATTTTTACATTTGAAATGAAGAAGGGTGTTGACTTTACCATTTTCAAGTATTAAAGTTTGACTCCTTATTCAGCAATGTATGGCATTAACTGATGATCCAGTCAAAATTGTACCATGGTACCATTTCCCTCAACGTATTGGATACTGCATGACCAACACTTGTCAGGGCAGCCCAACACTGGTTGGTTGGTTGGTTGGTTGGTTCATTCGTTCGTTGTTCATTGTACGGTGTATTTAACAGTTCTTTCACTATATTACAGTCTTGATCCTGTAAAAGTAGACCAACATTGGTTGGATGTTGTATTTAACAACTCTTTCATTACATTACTGACATGATCCTATAAGATTAGCCCAACTTTGATTGGTTGGTTGGTCACATTTAACAGCTCTTTCACCACATTACTTACTTGATCATTTAACAGTATTTCATCACTGGTTGGTTGGTTGGTTGTTGGAATTTAACAGCTCTCTCACCGCATTACTGACTTGATCATTAAAAGTATTCCATCTCTGGTTGGTTGTTGGAATTTAACAGCTCTCTCACCGCATTACTGACTTGATCATTAAAAGTATACCATCACTGGTTGGTTGTTGGAATTTAACAGCTCTTTCACCACATTACTGGCTTGTTCCTGTAAGAGCAGCCCAACACTGATCAGTTGGTTGGTTAGTTGGTTGGTTGGTTGGTTGGTATTTTACAGTTCTTTCAGCACATTATTATTTGATAATGCTGAGGAAATGGAACACAGAAGAAACCCTGGGTGTTGTTTGCACCAGCAGTACATTGATTTCAAATCCAAAGCTTAATTTAGCAAAACAGTCATGGCTTCCAACCTAACCTTATATAGAGGGTCTCTAAACATTTATTTTAATATGGAATACATTACAAAGTCTAATGATACAACCTTATATAGAGGGTCTCTAAACATTTATTTTAATATGGAATACATTACAAAGTCTGATGATACAACCTTATATAGAGGGTCTCTAAACATTTATTTTAATATGGAATACATTACAAAGTCTATTGATACAACCTTATATAGAGGGTCTCTAAACATTTATTTTAATATGGAATACATTACAAAGTCTAATGATACAACCTTATATAGAGGGTCTCTAAACATTTATTTTAATATGGAATACATTACAAAGTCTAATGATACAACCTTATATAGAGGGTCTCTAAACATTTATTTTAATATGGAATACATTACAAAGTCTGATGATACAACCTTATATAGAGGGTCTCTAAACATTTATTTTAATATGGAATACATTACAAAGTCTAATGATACAACCTTATATAGAGGGTCTCTAAACATTTATTTTAATATGGAATACATTACAAAGTCTAATGATACAACCTTATATAGAGGGTCTCTAAACATTTATTTTAATATGGAATACATTACAAAGTCTATTGATACAACCTTATATAGAGGGTCTCTAAACATTTATTTTAATATGGAATACATTACAAAGTCTGATGATACAACCTTATATAGAGGGTCTCTAAACATTTATTTTAATATGGAATACATTACAAAGTCTGATGATACAACCTTATATAGAGGGTCTCTAAACATTTATTTTAATATGGAATACATTACAAAGTCTGATGATACAACCTTATATAGAGGGTCTCTAAACATTTATTTTAATATGGAATACATTACAAAGTCTATTGATACAACCTTATATAGAGGGTCTCTAAACATTTATTTTAATATGGAATACATTACAAAGTCTATTGATACAACCTTATATAGAGGGTCTCTAAACATTTATTTTAATATGGAATACATTACAAAGTCTAATGATACAACCTTATATAGAGGGTCTCTAAACATTTATTTTAATATAGAATACATTACAAAGTCTGATGATACAACCTTATATAGAGGGTCTCTAAACATTTATTTTAATATAGAATACATTACAAAGTCTGATGATACAACCTTATATAGAGGGTCTCTAAACATTTATTTTAATATGGAATACATTACAAAGTCTATTGATACAACCTTATATAGAGGGTCTCTAAACATTTATTTTAATATGGAATACATTACAAAGTCTAATGATACAACCTTATATAGAGGGTCTCTAAACATTTATTTTAATATGGAATACATTACAAAGTCTATTGATACAACCTTATATAGAGGGTCTCTAAACATTTATTTTAATATGGAATACATTACAAAGTCTAATGATACAACCTTATATAGAGGGTCTCTAAACATTTATTTTAATATGGAATACATTACAAAGTCTGATGATACAACCTTATATAGAGGGTCTCTAAACATTTATTTTAATATGGAATACATTACAAAGTCTGATGATACAACCTTATATAGAGGGTCTCTAAACATTTATTTTAATATGGAATACATTACAAAGTCTAATGATACAACCTTATATAGAGGGTCTCTAAACATTTATTTTAATATGGAATACATTACAAAGTCTAATGATACAACCTTATATAGAGGGTCTCTAAACATTTATTTTAATATGGAATACATTACAAAGTCTGATGATACAACCTTATATAGAGGGTCTCTAAACATTTATTTTAATATGGAATACATTACAAAGTCTATTGATACAACCTTATATAGAGGGTCTCTAAACATTTATTTTAATATGGAATACATTACAAAGTCTAATGATACAACCTTATATAGAGGGTCTCTAAACATTTATTTTAATATGGAATACATTACAAAGTCTGATGATACAACCTTATATAGAGGGTCTCTAAACATTTATTTTAATATGGAATACATTACAAAGTCTGATGATACAACCTTATATAGAGGGTCTCTAAACATTTATTTTAATATAGAATACATTACAAAGTCTGATGATACAACCTTATATAGAGGGTCTCTAAACATTTATTTTAATATGGAATACATTACAAAGTCTATTGATACAACCTAACCTGACTAAATCTGTACACAAAATATATTGTAATGAAAAATGTCAGAATAGTTGTATAGACAGAAGTATTGATGTGTCTAATATACAATAATAAAAATGTCAGAATAGTTGTATAGACAGAAGTAATGATGTGTCTAACTTTACAAGATTATTGTAGGCTTAGAAATCAACAACAGACATTTTAGAGGTGACGTTTACCTGTAACAAATTTGGTAGAGACCATTTTACACCAATATATGTACATGCATTAGAGTGTTTGATTAATTAATTAATTTTAATTAAATTATATATATATATATATTCTGCACAGTGCATGTTGCCATTATGTCTAGATTATATACCTGGTGTGTCATGTTACGAGGGTTTTTAAAATACTATACTGTGATTAAGACCAATGTGCACAATATCTACTAATATTGCTACTTCGTGCTTGCTCATACAAGCTGCACCTGAGGTGGCAGATCAGGGTTGACACTCTATAAACAACGTGAAATACACAGCAGAATCTGCCAGAAGTTTCTTTCAATGCAATGTGTGGCTTGAGGCAGTTTGCATCTGAGGGTATGTGTTATATGAGGGAATACAGTGAACATAAAGCAAAGGAAATTAAACTCTGAAGGAGGTCTAATTCACTAACAAGAAGCTTGTCATCAGGCTTTTATGCAGTGGGCAAATGTATAAAGATTTACCAGTGATATGATCCAACTGTGAGAATAGTAAATCAATTCAAGACATAATGGCAAAAATTATTTTGGATCTCTGAACTGAAGCAAGATGTATACCCAACAATTTGAAGGAACACAGTTTCAGATTTCCTTTTAGCATGTAATTCTCTTTGGTGACTTATGTCAGTAATAAACTGCAAATAAATTGATGCATGTCATTTTTGTAATTAATTTAACTTTAAATTTAACTTCAATTTAATTCAGAACTTACTAAGTAAATATAGAAAACAAGTATCTTATTACAAAACTTTAAGGAAAATTAATAAAAAAAAATATGGTAAATAGTAAATAGTGTGTCCAATTAAGCAAAATATACCCCCACCAAATGATGCAAATCAAGGGCAAAGATCTAAGCAAAATCAGATACCTAATTCAACCTATGTCAGAAGATTCTAAATGTATTACCCCACAGTGCAGAATAACTTGATCAGTTGAAAAAGAGGGGGGTGAGGGTGAAAGAGTACAAGACTGGACCATTACAAGTTCACCTTGTATTGAATAGGTCACTTGTAAGTAGGGATGACTCAGTAATTTCAATGACCTTGACCAGCAGAATGTGGTCTTGAAATAAAACTTAATGTGCAGAAACATTATTGTCTTTAAGATTAATAAATACATGACCTTTAACCTTTAAGATTAAAATCTTTAGATTTCAGTGTTATCCAAAGTGGAAGCTAATCACAAAGTTTGTTCCAGAAGCCTTTTCAATCAATATTCTTTTTTCTTACACAATTTATGAGTAATTGACTGCAATGGTGCAAGATTTTGTAGCCATTTTGCTGTAGTAAATTTTGTTTTGGTCAGCTTGACTCATAACCATTATCTTTGATGTATGTGCTAGGCTCATATTAATTGCTGCCTGCAAGGAATAGGTTGTGCTGTTTGGGAGCTGGATTGGGTTGTAATTAGGACTCTCTGGAATAACAGTCTGTGTTAATGTAGGGTCAAGTAGAGGAAATAATAAAGAAGAGACAATCCAGAAACATTTTTGGGTCATTTGAAATTAGTGTCATAAAATGAAATTTTCCATAAATAGTTCTTCATATGTGCAGAATAGAGAGTTATTCTGACTTCGATGGGCATGTTAAATGGTTGGCAGTTAGAGAAAGTAATCCTAATTGGCTAATCTAAATGAGGAGTGTGGGTTTTCCCAACAAAATTTAAGGTTTTAAGTAATCTGTTAGTCCGTATGTTTCTGTGGAAAACCAGAATTTAACTTTGGGAAATAATAAGTATTTCTCATTACATTGTCCAAAGGGGTGAGGTCTGGAAGAAGTTTAGGGACACAGAAAGAGAGATTTGGCTGCATAGAAAGAGCAAGTCTTAAAAAGGCACAATGGGTAAAAATAGCTCCATACAAGTGTTACACATTGGGAAGGAGTGAAGACTACATCCAAGTTATGGTTGATTGCCTGAAAGAAGCTGGATAAGAGAGAAAGAAAATGACAAGAAGTATGGCAATGCTAACCTGTCACAACACCAATTTGAAAAGAACCGGAAGCAACCAGGTTATACTGACATGCCAGCAATTTGAGTTTGGTCATTCACTTGATTCTTCAATGAAATTTATTATAACAGAATAGCTATTTGCATTTCACATACATTTTTCAATCCTATTTCTAAGAGTTTATAATCGAATGTCATGTTCAATTTTATTTGTTTATGTAATTGGTTAAATTGTTAATCTGTATTTTATGTATGGGGGCCCATGTTGTTCATTACTTTTCTCTAATCTCTGTTATTCCCTCTAATCTCTGTTATTCCCTCTGTTAATTTCATATTTTATTCTATTGTTGCTTGATCTGGGCAATACCATCATGGTTGATCATCTTCTAGATAACAATAAGCAAAGCACCATAATAGATGGGGGATCATATCACCCACTCTTCTCACATCACCAAATTATTATTACCCCAAAATCAATAGTGTTCCTCCTTACCCCAAGTGGTACCCACTCACAAAATCATTTCTTTTCTTTCAAACATTTTTCTGACCTTTGACCTTATTCCAAATAAAATGGATTCTTTCTTACCCAATGTGCAAGCTATTGACAAATTTTTAAAATAGTGAACAACTATTTTGCATAAATTGTTTTTCTTTATTCACAGGCAATGTCCATTATTTTGACCTAAAAATGATAGGTTTTTTCTTAACCTTCATGAAAGCCAGTTACAAAGGTCAATAACTGTAGATGGTGGGAAAACGTTTGATGAAAACCGTTTTTCTTCTTTCAGTCACAGTGATATAATCAAACAATTTCCTTAAATTTAGAGGATTTTATTTTACCGTGTGTGCAAGCCAGCTATAAAGTTAGGTTTGTAATGTCAAAAGTTATCATGCAGAAAGAAGTTTCGTTATTTTTGGAAATTTTACCTTTTGACGCTGAATTTCTTCCTTCTCCAAATGCAGCCTACCCATGAACTTTTATAGAACTGAAATTACCATTTTTTTTTTTTTTTTATAGAATTGAATGGATAGATAATGTCATAGCATAATATGCTATTGCCAATATGGTAAAAATAACTAGAGAACTTTATTTTATTAATATTTCCATAAGAACTTTCGACTGAGGTTAGAAAAACTTTAATATAAAAACTCAGAAATGATCATTGTGATGCTTAAGCATCCAAAACGCAAATTAATAGCATTTCATGACATAAACTTATTTCATGATATAAACTTATTTCATGACATAAACTTATTTCATGACATAAACTTATTTCATGACATAAACTTATTTCATGATTTAAACTTATTTCATGACATAAACTTATTTCATGACATAAACTTATTTCATGACATAAACTTATTTCATGACATAAACTTATTTCATGATTTGAACTTATTTCATGATTTAAACTTATTTTATGGCATCAACATTACATCTACAATAGTGTAGCATTTCATGATATAAACTTATTTCATGATTTAAACTTATTTCATGGCATCAACATTACATCTACAATGATGTAGCATTTCATGATATAAACTTATTTCATGATTTAAACTTATTTCATGGCATCAACATTACATCAACAATGATATTACTGTATAGCGTTTCATGGAATAAAAATTAAATCTACAGTGATATAGCATTTCATGTAATAAACATCATATGTATATTGATATAGCATTTCATGGAATAAATATTAAATCTACATTGATTTTGCATTTCATGTAATAAACATCAGATGTACATTGATATAGCATTTCATGTAATAAACATCAGATGTACATTGATATAGCATTTCATGTAATAAACATCAGATGTACATTGATATAGCATTTTATGGAATAAAAAATAAATCTACAATGATTCTGCATTTCATGGAATAAACATTAAATCTACAATGATTTTGCATTTCATGGAATAACCATTAAGATATCAATGATTTTGTATTTCATGTAATAAACATCAGATGTACATTGATATAGCATTTCATGTAATAAACATCAGATGTACATTGATATAGCATTTCATGTAATAAACATCAGATGTACATTGATATAGCATTTCATGGAATAAACATTAGATCTACAGTGATTTTGCATTTCATGGAATAAACATTAAATCTACAATGATTTTGCATTTCATGGAATAACCATTAAGATATCAATGATTTTGCATTTCATGTAATAAACATCAGATGTACATTGATATAGCATTTCATGGAATAAACATTAGATCTACAGTGATTTTGCATTTCATGGAATAAACATTAGATCTACAGTGATTTTGCATTTCATGTAATAAGCATCAGATGTACATTGATATAGCATTTCATGGAATAAAAAATAAATCTACAATGATTTTGCATTTCATGGAATAAACATTAAATCTACAATGATTTTGCATTTCATGGATAAAACATTAAATCTACAATGATTTTGCATTTCATGGAATAACCATTAAGATATCAATGATTTTGCATTTCATGGAATAAACATTAAATCTACAATGATTTTGCGTTTCATGGAATAAACATTAAATCTACAATGATTTTGCATTTCATGGAATAAACATTAGATCTACAATGATTTTGCATTTCATGGAAAAAACATTAGATCTACAAAGATTTTGCATTTCATGGAATAAACATTAAATCTACAATGATTTTGCATTTCATGGAATAAACATTAAATCTACAATGATATTGCATTTCATGGAATAAACATTAGATATCAATGTTTTTGTATTTCATGGAATAAACATTAAATCTACAATGATTTTGCATTTCATGGAATAAACATCAGATATCAATGATTTTGCATTTCATGGAATAAACATTAGATATCAATGATTTTGCATTTCATGGAATAAACATTAGATATCAATGATTTTGCATTTCATGGAATAAACATTAGATATCAATGATTTTGCATTTCATGGAATAAACATCAGATATCAATGATTTTGCATTTCATGGAATAAACATTAGATATCAATGATTTTGCATTTCATGGAATAAACATTAGATATCAATGATTTTGCATTTCATGGAATAAACATTAGATATGAATGATTTTGCATTTCATGGAATAAACATTAGATATCAATGATTTTGCATTTCATGTAATAAACATCAGATGTACATTGATATAGCATTTCATGGAATAAACATTAGATCTACAGTGATTTTGCATTTCATGGAATAAACATTAAATCTACAATGATTTTACATTTCATGGAATAACCATTAAGATATCAATGATTTTGCATTTCATGTAATAAACATCAGATGTACATTGATATAGCATTTCATGGAATAAACATTAGATCTACAGTGATTTTGCATTTCATGGAATAAACATTAGATCTACAGTGATTTTGCATTTCATGTAATAAGCATCAGATGTACATTGATATAGCATTTCATGGAATAAAAAATAAATCTACAATGATTTTGCATTTCATGGAATAAACATTAAATCTACAATGATTTTGCATTTCATGGATAAAACATTAAATCTACAATGATTTTGCATTTCATGGAATAACCATTAAGATATCAATGATTTTGCATTTCATGGAATAAACATTAAATCTACAATGATTTTGCATTTCATGGAATAAACATTAAATCTACAATGATTTTGCATTTCATGGAATAAACATTAGATCTACAATGATTTTGCATTTCATGGAAAAAACATTAGATCTACAAAGATTTTGCATTTCATGGAATAAACATTAAATCTACAATGATTTTGCATTTCATGGAATAAACATTAAATCTACAATGATATTGCATTTCATGGAATAAACATTAGATATCAATGTTTTTGTATTTCATGGAATAAACATTAAATCTACAATGATTTTGCATTTCATGGAATAAACATCAGATATCAATGATTTTGCATTTCATGGAATAAACATTAGATATCAATGATTTTGCATTTCATGGAATAAACATTAGATATCAATGATTTTGCATTTCATGGAATAAACATTAGATATCAATGATTTTGCATTTCATGGAATAAACATCAGATATCAATGATTTTGCATTTCATGGAATAAACATTAGATATCAATGATTTTGCATTTCATGGAATAAACATTAGATATCAATGATTTTGCATTTCATGGAATAAACATCAGATATCAATGATTTTGCATTTCATGGAATAAACATCAGATATCAATGATTTTGCATTTCATGGAATAAACATTAGATATCAATGATTTTGCATTTCATGGAATAAACATTAGATATCAATGATATTATCTAAGATATTCCATTAATTGCAGCAACTCAAGCAGAAGATAAATAACTTTTGAAAACTTGAACATAAAACATTAATAATATTGAGGATGACAATGACATTCTAAATCCATGAGAAAAGGGTCTACTATATATATATATATATATATATATATATATATATATATATATATATATATATATATATATATATATATATATATATATATATATATATATATATATATGTATATATAATTATAAATATATATATATATATATATATATATATATATATATACATACATATATATATGCATATATATATATACATATATTTATATATATATATATATATATATATATATATATATACACACACACATATATATATATATATATATATATATATATATATATATATATATATATCACCATTATTATTATTTTGTCAAGCAAGGAGACAATTTATTACAAGGTGCAAAACATTTTTTACTGAATTTATATGAGGGTACATACAGTACAAAAATGGGCTTTCTGTTTCAGTAAACATGGACAGAAACTCCTAGAATTAAAAGAGGCACCTTGCTGTGGTAGCCTACATCTCTTTAATTTAGTGCCTTACACTGTCAAGTCAAATCTAGGACTTTCTCCAAAGAGGGCCATTAAACCAAAGAGAATGCCCATCAACTGTGGTTATAGAATTATGTTTTCATTCTTATGGTGTTTTTCTTTTGTCCCCAAAAAATTACCCACCAGAATTCATAAAACTGAACAGAAAGTCAGAACTTGTGTTCCAAGTTCCAAATTTTGTGTATGTGTTATGTCACTATGAAGGTGAACATTCTTAATCTCTTTAAAGGAAATTATTTTTTACAAAATTCCTTCAAAATACCCAAATAGTTTTTATCTAGATTCACAATAATGTTTTGTTAATAACTCAAATTCAAAATCAGTCCAAATGACCTCTGCCATTTATTTAATGTCTAACTCTTGATTTCACAAAAATAGTTGACAAACAGTTTTAGATCACACACTATGCATATGAATTTTGAAAAGTTTGTTTAAAAGGCACTTTTACCACATTGTAGGTTGTGTTTATATCAGTACCAGGAAATGGGAGTGCCTTTCCCAGGGTATCCAAAGGCTTTTGACCCAGATTGGAGTGGCAGGTGTGAAACCAATGAACATTGCATTACATGTCTGATGCTACATTAGCCTGGCAATTGTGGCTTTCCATACAATACAGATGATCTGTATAATGACATATTATTGTATATTCTAGACAACCCCAATGGTAATTATACTTTCACATACAGTGGTATTCTAGACAACCCCAATGGTAATTATACTTTCACATGCAGTGGTATTCTAGATAACCCCAATGGTAATTATACTTTCACATACCAATGTATATCCTAGACAACCCCAATGGTAATTATACTTTCACATACAGTGGTATTATAGACAGCCCCAATGGTAATTATACTTTCACATACAGTGGTATTCTAGATAACCCCAATGGTAATTATACTTTCACATACCAATGTATATCCTAGACAACCCCAATGGTAATTATACTTTCACATACAGTGGTATTCTAGACAACCCCAATGGTAATTATACTTTCACATGCAGTGGTATTCTAGATAACCCCAGTGGTAATTATACTTTCACATACCAATGTATATCCTAGACAACCCCAATGGTAATTATACTTTCACATACAGTGGTATTCTAGACAACCCCAATGGTAATTATACTTTCACATACAGTGGTATTCTAGACAACCCCAATGGTAATTATACTTTCACATACAGTGGTATTCTAGATAACCCCAATGGTAATTATACTTTCACATACCAATGTATATCCTAGACAACCCCAATGGTAATTATACTTTCACATACCAATATATATCCTAGACAACCCCAATGGTAATTATACTTTCACATACCAATGTATATCCTAGACAACCCCAATGGTAATTATACTTTCACATACCATTGTATATCCTAGACAAACCCCAATGGTAATTATGCTTTCACATACAGTGGTATGCTAGACAACCCCAATGGTAATTATACTTTCACATACCAATGTATATCCTAGACAACTCCAATGGTAATTATACTTTCACATACCACTGTATATGCTAGACAAACCCCAATGGTAATTATACTTTCACATACCAATGTATATGCTAGATAACCCCAATGGTAATTATACTTTCACATACCAATGTATATGCTAGACAAGCCCAATGGTAATTATGCTTTCACATACCACTGTATATGCTAGACAACCCCAATGGTAAATATAGATTGACATACTATTGTGTATGCTTGATATCCCCAAAGAAATTTATTTTCCATACTATTTTTGTATATGCTAAACATCCCAAGGTAATTATATTTTTCATACAATTTTTGTATATGCTAGACATCCCAAAGTAATTATATTTTCCATATATTTTTTGTAAATGCTAGACATCCCATGGTAATTATATGTTCCATAAAATTTTTGTATATGCTAGACATCCCAAGGTAATTATATTTTCCATACAATGTTTGTATTTGCTAGACATCCCAAGGTAATTATATTTTTCATACAATTTTTGTATTTGCTAGACATCCACTGGTAATTATATTTTCCATAAAAATTTTGTATATGCTAGACATCCACTGGTAATTATATTTTCCATACAAATTTTGTATATGCTAGACATCCCTAATTGTAATTACAGTTTGACATATTTTTATTCTTTTTTTTATATTTAACTTCGAAACTGTATAATTGAATAATTTAAAACTACGTATCTGGCATTCTAAGCATAGGACATCAAATCGTCGCATGAAAAGTGTTTAACTGCCGAGTCATTGGTCACAATCTTGGCGTTCATCATCGAAGTGAATTAAGATACATGCTGACATGCTTGAGTGACTCCATATATAATTGAGTAATCATCTAATATGCTATTACAATGTCTAATAGAATATTAACAATAGTACTGTACTGCTTCATATAATACGTACAATTAACTAGACCAAAATGTATCGTTGGCACACAAAGTGTATCATCAGCACACAGTGTGTACCATTCTCACACAATTTGTCACAGGATGAGCCGGGTTGGGACTGGATTAGTGAAGACACCGAAAGCAACTGCGTTAATAAGATGTTTATTTATAAACACATTTTAACATAAACGAATCTGACACCATTCTAAACAAAAGATAAGGAAAAATTATAAGGTTCCTTAACATGGAACTATCAACAACAAGTAACTCAATGAAAAAAACCTCAAAGGATGATTTCAACAAAAGGCATTTGAAACTGACGTGAATAGCATCTTATCACTCGATCAACAAATACAAGTATATGTATGAATTTACAAATATATATAGCGCTCGTATAATGAGACAGATGTAAATGCCTATAATTTTGGTAATATCGTTCATATAATGACTTACCGAGGTAAAGGCACGTATGTTATGATTTTATTGTTCATATAACGATTTAGCAAGGTAAAGCTGAAATTATGAATTTATCGTTCAAATAACGAGACTGAGATGTAAATGTGAAATTTTGCTCAGATGGTAATACCAATAATATGGAACATATATTTCATAACTATTGTGGCGTCAATTTGATGTCCAAGATGTATCTCCAGTTCCACCTGCTTTAGTCAATGGTCACGGAGTCGCCACACATAGTCCACTCCTCCCTGTCTGTTTGAAGCATACCTCAAGAGCCTTTACATTTAACACAGACCTGATGGCTGCAAAGCCTTGGTCCCTCGCATCGAGAACACCAGTACACTCTTTCAAACCAACGTCACAAGACACAGCGTATACGTCACAAGAAACCACACAGAGTTCTGCGACTTCACATCACTCAATTATATATATAATACATATATATAACGCAGCATACACAAAGGCAGCATACACAAGGCACCATACACACGGGCACCACACATGGCCACCATACACAAAGGCACCACACATAACACCACAACACCGACAGCACACATGGGCAGCTCTTTAACTTAAAGGTTTTGCTTCCTTAAAGTGGAGAGCTTTCTGACAAGACTGGATGTAATTGGAACTCAGAGTGTATCATCAGCAGAGTCATCAGCACACAAAGTGTATCACTGGCACACAAAGTGCATCATCAGAATACAAAGTGTATCATTGGTACACAAAGTGTAACATCAGCAGTATCATCAGCACACAGTGTATCATCAGCACACTGTATAATCAGCATACAAAGTGTATCATTGGCACACAAAGTGTATCATCAATATCATCAGCACATAAAGTGTATCATTGGCACACAAAGTTTATCATTGGCACACAAAGTGTATAAGCAGCAGGATCATCAGTACACAAATTGTTACATTGGCACACAAAGTGTATAATCAGCACATAAAGAAAACTGCTTCGGAGGCCTAGTGGTTAGAGTCTCTGCCATGGGAGCAGAAGGTCATGGGTTCAATCCCAGGCTGAGTCAAACTAAAGACTTACAAAAATGGTACTTACAACTGCCTCGCTTGGCGCTAAGCATCAAGAGGTTAGTGTTAGGACTGGTCAGCCTGGTGTCAGAATAATGTCACTGGGTGAAACATCATGCGACATGTCTGCGGCATGATGCCCCAGTGCTAGATATCACTATAAAATGCCTCACTGTAGGCATCATAGCAATATGACTGATTTTTTTTTAAAGCTACGTTAAAAATTCTAATCAAACAAAACAAACATAACAAAAATATTGTAACTACATGTACAATCACATAAAGATATTCATGGTCTCCTGTAAAACAGTACTATTCCATGATAAGTGACTCCTGTAAGACAATAATATTCCATGATAAGTGACTCCTGTAAGACAATAATATTCCATGTAAATTGACTCATGGAATACAATAGTATTCCATGATAAGTGACTCATTCATATAAGACAATAATATTCCCTGTTAAGTAACTAATGTAAGACAGTAATGTTCCCTGTTAAGTGACTCACATAAGGCAATACTATTCTATGTAAATTGACTCATGTAAGACAATACTATTCCATGGTAACTAACTCAATTAATACAATACTATTCCATGGTAACTAACTCATGTAATACAATACTATTCCATGGTAACTGACTCAATTAATACAATACTATTCCATGGTAACTGACTCATGTAAAAACAATACTATTCCATGGTAACTGACTCATGTAAGACAAACTTAGTAATGATAGTCTAAAAAACTAAAATTAATGTTTCAAAAGTTTCTAAAGATTACTCTTCTTTTCAATGATATAGGGGTCCTCATCATTTTATCATTGGAATCATCTCAGTGAAGATACACTGTGAGTAAAATGTGATGATTAGCTTAATAGAGCTTGCTGTATATAAATGTAATTGCACATTTTCAGTTGTCAGAATATTTCCCTTGAGTAGTTTGTAGTTTTTTCCAAATATTCCTGATAAGGATGTAGGAACCACGTTTTTTTATAATGATCAGATATCGGAGTAACATATATCACTGCATCAAGCTCATTGCACATATACAAATGATCATCAGTAGTAAGTAAAAAACAGCCTTTACTTTTATGTTATCTAGACTACAAATATGAAATGAGCAACATATAAATACACTACATGCTTTAAACAAAGTTTGCTTGCAAAACTGGTTAATTCAGCAACTATGCTAAAACACAATGGAAGACCCTTCCAGCCAAAAGTTATCATACAGTATGAGATGAAAGATAAAAGCCAGAGATGCTTCAGAAAACAAAAAGGAATACAAAGGACACTAGAAAACCTCACTTGACTTAACAAGTTGTAAGACACACTAAGCAGACTCATGCAGTAGTGAAGATGAAAAGTGCGATAACTCTGTAAAAACTGGACCTCAAAAGATGAAATCTTTAAAATGCACATGTACATGTAAAGGGTAATTTACCGAGTAAATGTCACCCAATTATGTAAGGGGTAATTTTTACCGAGTAAATGTTACCAAATTATGTAAGGGGTAATTTACTGAGTAAATGTCAAGCAATTATGTAGGGGGTAATTTACTGAGTAAATGTCACCAAATTATATAAGGGGTAATTTATTGAGTAAATGATAACCAATTATGTAAGAGGTAATTTACCGACTAAATGTCGACTAATTACGTAAGGGGTAATTTACTGAGTAAATGTAGCCAATTATATAAGGGGTATTTACAGAGTAAATGTCAACCAATTATATAAGAGGTAATTTACCGAGTAAACATCACCCAATTATGTAACAGGTAATTTATAGAGTAAATGTCAACCAATTATGTAAGGGGTAATTTATAGAGTAAATGTCAACCAATTAGAACTTACTTTATATACTTGCTTACAATTTGGGACAAACTGCAAACAACACAGACTATGATCTGCCCACATATAATGAGCCAGTAAATCAAGATCTGTGTCCTTTATTCCATTGATTAGTTACAATAATCTGCACAGAATTTACAGTACAGTATGCAGTAGCAGATTAGGGTGCATGCAATTTGCAGTTCATTTTGAAATATTTGCAAGTATATGCAGAAAATGATAATGTGAAATGTCAACAAACAATAGAAGATATACAGACAGACATATATTTAAAAGTGATTCCTAGTTATTGTGCCTCAAAGTGAGGCTGTACTAAAAGTTTAAATATATTAAGACATCGGCAATTGCATATTGACCCCCTTCAGGATGGCATTATGCTTACCCCAACAATTTTCAGCCATCTTTACTTTTTAAGAAATAATGTGTCACCATAACATATATGTAGGCATGATTGATTTAAAAGTAGAATTTACTCATATCCACATTTGCATGTGCTTATTAAAACATCTGTCAGGATCTCCGCAGGTTAAGAGCGTTATTCGTATAATATTTTATAAGCCCCACTTGTCAAAGGGTAAGTGTTACGTCCCACTTTGTCAAGGGGTATTGTACAACATATAATTATAATAACTATAACCCACTCCCCTTTGATACTCATTATCTAAGAGATGACTGCCCTCGGTATAATTGCCCGGTTCAAGTAAGAGAATGTATATGGTAAACTGAGCCGGTATATTGAACAAACAACTCCAAGCCCCCGTAAAGATAAAACAAACAATTTAATCAAATACATACACAATTATGAAATTTCCTTTCACTAGGAATACATGCGGTTTAGAATAAACTTTCACCGAATTACAATAAGATTTGAAATAGAATTAAACAAATTAGCCGTTGTATTACTGATAGTTAAAAATCATCATAGGATCAAGTGGTACAATCGAAGTCAGTGCTTTGTTCGATTTTCATAACTTGCTATTCTCGATCCATGTTCACTGTTCAATCCAATGTTGTTCTAGAAGTCCCTTTCTCTCTAGATAATCTGCACTCATGGATGTTCCGCTTGAATCCGGACTTGTCCACTGTTTCATGCATTCACTGCAATTTTCCTATATGTCATTATTCCCGTACTTCATGAACTTCCCAAAAAGCTATTTTCTTCCTTCCAAAAGAAAATGAAAACAACCTAAGTCCCTCGTTACAATGGTTACAGTTGAGACTGTCCATTATTCCTGGTTCGAACAATCAGATATTTCTATCAGTGATAACAATTTTATGGCTGGTAATTAACTACACATGTCCTCAAATGAATGTAGTTAAACCAATTGTTAATTCGTTTTGCCTTTACCTAATACATTAACATACTACATAGCAAGGCATTGAATCATATACACTGTTGCTAAATTATCTATGAAATAAAAATTTGGTGAATTCACATGTATTCTCACAAATCATTACTAACGTAATACATTAAATTCTTTGAACACAATCATTATGCAAACAATATAATAAATTCAAGAATTAACGTAACACTCCCTATCCATAACTCAGCATAGTGTTTTTATGACATAAAATAACACTACATCATTCTAAACTAAGAATTAAGGTAAGAATTCCAATTCATAATTCAAAAGCCCATTATTAAAAAAAATATATCAAATGAAATCATGCAAGTACTTCCGATTCATAATACAAAACACATTATTATTCAAATGTATCAAATTAAAGAAATTATACAAATGTATCAAATGAAATCATGCAGATCTGTAAACTAAGCAAACATTATATGCAATATACATGGAATTGCGACAATACCTTTGTGTGTTTTTGGTGTGTCACTCAACCGTTGGTTTTGGCGGTTTTTCCCCTGATCCACAAATTTACGGATGCAATTCTCTAAAATAACATCCAGAGCCTTACTAAATAATTCTACATCTGTCCTCTCACAGGAAAAAATTCAGACTGACTTTTAATTTCACTAGTGCAATATTATGTTCTAAAAGATCTTTGGGTGAAAACACACCCCTTATTTAACCGTGACCAATCAGAATCAAATGGATTTTCTCCCGCTTTCCTATAAAAGTCACTTATGTCATGGTCAATATGACATGCTTTGGTTTTAAGTAACAGAATCTCTGCATTTTCTCAATTCTGACACTTTCCGTGAGAAATGAAACTTTAAAATGTCGCTATTGGTCAGACGGCTGCTAAACAAACACGGTTAATTAGTACAATGGTCACATCCTACTATACAGATCCCTCTCCGTTGCACGATGTGTCTCATAAATCTAACTAATGGCTATCTGGTTACACCTAATGGTTTATTAATAGATGGACCGAAAATTTGGCATTTTGCAACATCCAATTTAGATCTATGTAAAACATCCAGTCAAGGTCTGTGTAAAATACATCCAAAGTCTGTATAAAACAACAAGACAAGGTCTGTGTAAAATACATCCAAAGTCTGTATAAAACAACAAGACAAGGTCTGTGTAAAATACATCCAATCAAAGTCTGTATAAAGCAACAAGACAAGGTCTGTGTAAAATACATCCAATCAAAGTCTGTATAAAGCAACAAGACAAGGTCTGTGTAAAATACATCCAAAGTCTGTATAAAACAACAAGACAAGGTCTGTGTAAAATACATCCAAAGTCTGTATAAATCAACAAGACAAGGTCTGTGTAAAATACATCCAAAGTCTGTATAAAGCAACAAGACAAGGTCTGTGTAAAATACATCCAAAGTCTGTATAAAGCAACAAGACAAGGTCTGTGTAAAATACATCCAAAGTCTGTATAAAACAACAAGACAAGGTCTGTGTAAAATACATCCAAAGTCTGTATAAAACAACAAGACAAGGTCTGTGTAAAATACATCCAAAGTCTGTATAAAACAACAAGACAAGGTCTGTGTAAAATACATCCAAAGTCTGTATAAAACAACAAGACAAGGTCTGTGTAAAATACATCCAAAGTCTGTATAAAACAACAAGACAAGGTCTGTGTAAAATACATCCAAAGTCTGTATAAAACAACAAGACAAGGTCTGTGTAAAATACATCCAAAGTCTGTATAAAACAACAAGACAAGGTCTGTGTAAAATACATCCAAAGTCTGTATAAAACAACAAGACAAGGTCTGTGTAAAATACATCCAAAGTCTGTATAAAACAACAAGACAAGGTCTGTGTAAAATACATCCAAAGTCTGTATAAAACAACAAGACAAGGTCTGTGTAAAATACATCCAAAGTCTGTATAAAACAACAAGACAAGGTCTGTGTAAAATACATCCAAAGTCTGTATAAAACAACAAGACAAGGTCTGTGTAAAATACATCCAAAGTCTGTATAAAACAACAAGACAAGGTCTGTGTAAAATACATCCAAAGTCTGTATAAAACAACAAGACAAGGTCTGTGTAAAATACATCCAAAGTCTGTATAAAACAACAAGACAAGGTCTGTGTAAAATACATCCAAAGTCTGTATAAAACAACAAGACAAGGTCTGTGTAAAATACATCCAAAGTCTGTATAAAACAACAAGACAAGGTCTGTGTAAAATACATCCAAAGTCTGTATAAAACAACAAGACAAGGTCTGTGTAAAATACATCCAAAGTCTGTATAAAACAACAAGACAAGGTCTGTGTAAAATACATCCAAAGTCTGTATAAAACAACAAGACAAGGTCTGTGTAAAATACATCCAAAGTCTGTATAAAACAACAAGACAAGGTCTGTGTAAAATACATCCAAAGTCTGTATAAAACAACAAGACAAGGTCTGTGTAAAATACATCCAAAGTCTGTATAAAACAACAAGACAAGGTCTGTGTAAAATACATCCAAAGTCTGTATAAAACAACAAGACAAGGTCTGTGTAAAATACATCCAAAGTCTGTATAAAACAACAAGACAAGGTCTGTGTAAAATACATCCAAAGTCTGTATAAAACAACAAGACAAGGTCTGTGTAAAATACATCCAAAGTCTGTATAAAACAACAAGACAAGGTCTGTGTAAAATACATCCAAAGTCTGTATAAAACAACAAGACAAGGTCTGTGTAAAATACATCCAAAGTCTGTATAAAACAACAAGACAAGGTCTGTGTAAAATACATCCAAAGTCTGTATAAAACAACAAGACAAGGTCTGTGTAAAATACATCCAAAGTCTGTATAAAACAACAAGACAAGGTCTGTGTAAAAGACATCCAATCAAAGTCTGTATAAAACAACAAGACAAGGTCTGTGTAAAATACATCCAAAGTCTGTATAAAACAACAAGACAAGGTCTGTGTAAAAGACATCCAATCAAAGTCTGTATAAAACAACAAGACAAGGTCTGTGTAAAAGACATCCAATCAAAGTCTGTATAAAGCAACAAGACGAGGTCTGTGTAAAAGACATCCAATCAAAGTCTGTATAAAACAACAAGACAAGGTCTGTGTAAAAGACATCCAATCAAAGTCTGT
Organism: Unio delphinus; assembly: GCA_029339505.1. Lineage (NCBI taxonomy): Eukaryota > Metazoa > Mollusca > Bivalvia > Unionida > Unionidae > Unio > Unio delphinus. The sequence goes on from JAQISU010000295.1 coordinate 3,213,091, forward strand.
ATAAAACAACAAGACAAGGTCTGTGTAAAACATCTGCGTAAATCATTCTGTCTAGGTCTGTGTAAATCATCCTGTCTAGGTCTGTGTAAATCATTCTGTCTAGGTCTGTGTAAATCATCCTGTCTAGGTCTGCGTAAATCATTCTGTCTAGGTCTGTGTAAATCATCCTGTCTAGGTCTGTGTAAACCATCTAATCAAGGTCTCTGTAAAATACATCCAATCAAAGTCTGTATAAAACATCCAGTCAAGGTTTGTGTAAATGACCCAGCACTTGAATTCATAAAGAAGATGCAACACCATTAAAAATGGCAATGAAATAGACCAATCAACATCATCTTCTACAGCAACAGAAATTACATGTATCCTATAGGTCATATGTTATTTGGAAAAAGTTTTGATTAATTCTAAAAGACGAAAAAAATAGTTTGTTAGTATCAGAAGAGAGAATAAAAATATACATACATTTTTACTTTATTTTAAATTTAAATAACAAGTGGTTTTTAAAAAAAAAATTTTTTTTTAAAAAAAAAGAATTGCTATATTTAGTATGTAATTTCCAAAATTCTCTTTTGCATCTATTTTTTCTTAATGACCCTTTACCTTTGGAACTCTTCAGTTGGTATGTAATGTCCAAGACTCTTTTGCATTTATTTTTTCTTAATAACCCCTGACCTTTAGAACTCTTCAGTGGATGCAGTGAAATGTCTTGATTTAAGAATTGTACAAACTGTATTTGTCACTCTATTTGCATTTTAAGCAGGTGTAACAAGCTTTATGAAGGGAGCATTAACATGCAAACTCACTGAATGACTCAGCTAAAGTTGAACAAACAAAACGGGATCATGGAAATGCCAATCAAGCAAATTGATTAAAATGGAATAAAATGAAAGTCTCAAAGACATTGCATGAATTTAGCACACTGGATAAAATCTTTACTTTACAAACAGAACATTATTTTGTAACAGTTGTCTTTAATTCTTGGATTTTTTTGTATAAATAATAATCATTATCATAATCACTGCTTTATTTTCTGAGTCACTAAAATTGTTTAACTAGACAAATTTGACCCTATGCCCCTCTAGTATGTACATATATAAACAGACCAGTAATAAGGAATTTTGCATGTTTGCACATATATTTAGATACACATGTATATAACATGCTAACAATTATTCACAAAAAGAGATATATCACTATATAAGTGAGAGATAAAAAAGCATTATGTACAGTATATAGTGTATTTTATAGTTTTATAAGTACATCAGAGCCAGACAGTGGTCCTGCAGCGATCACTACACCTGGAAAGGAGAGACTGTGAGAGATGCTTCATTATCCTTTAGCAAGCGGGACATCAGGGTGCAGCATCAGAGCAGCAATGAAGGGGGATATCAGGGTGCAGCATCAGAGCAGCAAGGAAGGGGGATATCAGGGTGCAGCATCAGAGCAGCAAGGTCGACAACAGACATGGTCTTCTCTCTCCCACAACTCCAAGAGAAGAGCAAGTTCAGTGTAACAACTCCCTCCCTCTTAGTAAGAGGGGTAGTTAATTGAATTTAGTTACACGTTATCTAGGGATGGACCTCCCTCAATATTATGACCCGGTGTGGGTGAAAGAATGAATATCAACAGAGAACTGGGCAAGATTATTTGAAAGAATTAATGCATTATGAGTCCCCTTAGACAAGAAATATAACAAATTTAATCAAACAAATTAATAGTGATAATCTTCAACTTTTATGATATCTTCAGGATTTACTAGCAGTGTCTAATTTGGATTTATTTCATCATTATAAAGAGTGCAATGTCCACAACTGTTTGCAGCATCTTCCCCTTCACCGTGTTCCAACATTTGTTATTTCCTCAAGTCTTCCTTATCAGACTGCCTCATTTTTCTTGGACTTCCTAGATTTTACTCTGTACTCATCACTTCCCCCTTTTGGACTTCACTTGTCACTTCTCCCTTTTCACACTTCATTCATCACTTTTTTTCATCAGTAGGAATCTATGAACTATATTATATAACTTTTCCCTTGAATAATGACTATTTAACATTGATCTGAAGTTCAGCTGTCTCTTTCTCAAACCTGTTTTAAGATATCTGGTCAATTTCATTGAATTGGAACACTGGCCTTTTTAAAAATTTAATATTGATATGGAAGAAATTAAGAATAAAGGTTAAAATGACCCTTCCAAAATACTCCTGTGGTCTAAATGTGATAAAATCTTAGTGATCTGTGCATTCAACTTTAAGGTTCAATGCTGATTCAAAATAAGATACTTCACAGTCAGCCACTCTACATGATGTTCATTGACCTCACCAAGGTCTTTTGACCTGGTCAACAGAAAGAATTTATTTGAACTTCTCAGGAAGATCAGCTGCCCCTCAGAACTTTGCAGCCTGAAAATCTCTTTCCATGAGGCATGGAGTAGGGCTGTGTGCTGACGCCAACCATTTTCAGGATCTTCTCCCTGCTCCTGTCCTATGTCTCTGACTCATCCACTGATGGCATATATCTGCACACCAGGTCTGATGGGAGGCTGTTCAACCTGGCATGACTGCACACGAAGACCAAAGTGAGGTTGGTGCTCATCAGGGGGATGCTTTTGCTGATGACATGGTTTTTGTGACCCACACCAAGAAGGATGCCCTCCAGAGACTGGGAGACCACTTTGCTGATGTCTGCATGCAGTTTGGGCACACCATCAGCTTGAAAAAGACAAACATCAATGTGCAAGACACCACCATTGCTCCTTCCATCAAAATCAATTGTGTCACCCTGGAGGCAATCAACAACCTTACTTACCTGGAGTCAACCATCAGCTACAAACTCTCACTCAATGTGGAGCTGGACAGAAGGCTTTGAATGTCAGACACCATTATGGCCCGACTAACAATGAGGGTGTGGGAAAACAACATGCTAACAGAGCACACCAAGATCCAAGTCTATGAGGCCTGCATTCTCAGCACCCTTCTATAAGGAAGTGAGACCTGAGCACCTGCATGAGGCAAGAGCACCGGCTCAACTCCTTCCATATACGGTGCCTTAAACGCATCCTGAAAATCAGCTGGCAAGACCACGCACCACACAGTGAGGTCTTGCAGCATGCAGGTATCCCAAGCCTAAATTCTGCCTTCAATGGCTGGCACACGTCTGCATGGAGGATGTGAGGCTGTCGAAGGACATCCTATATGGACAGCTGGCCACTGGCACCAAAAGAGTCATCTGCCCCTTAGGATGTGTGGAAGAGGGACATGAAAGCATGAACATTTCACCCGATGGCTGGACAGTGCTGGCTTAGGACCAAGGCACCTGTTCTAATGGTCTGCAAGGGCACAGCAGTCACTGATGTGAGGGGAGGCCAGCTGGCAACAGAGAAATTTGAGAGAAAGAAGAGTGCAGCAGCAGCTCCAGCAACTCAGACTTCCTAGTACATCTGCATCAACTGCAATAGGGACTGTTGCTTGCACATAGGCCTGTACAGCCACAGCAGATGATGTCAAATCCCCAGAGACAGATGACACTCCAAGGGTGCTACTCGCATGGTCTCCCAAGACTGAGCCGCTAATGATGATGATTTGTACACTATATTATTTAGGCTTTCAACCACCTAATAGAACTATTTGAAGGTTTGTGACCCATGGGACCAATTTAATTTCATATTTTGACTGGTGATAAACATTTTCCTATGTGTTTCTCTTGCCAAACAGACAAGCAATGTTATAAAATCCTAAAGAGTTATGTAAATTTTGTGAAAGCTAATGTCCAACCCCACCACATGACCATGAATATTCAGTACTTTTTAAAAAGCTAATGTCCAGCCCAACCTAATGACCAATATTCAGTACCTTTTTAAAAGCTAATGTCCAGCCCAACCAAATGACAATTATTCAGTACTTTTTAAAAAGCTAATGTCCAGCCCAACCTAATGACCAATATATATTCTGTACTTTTTTAAAAGCTAATGTTCAGCCCCACCAAAAGACCAGTATGCAGTACTTTTTTATGACCTTATGTCCAGCCCAACCAAATGACAAATATTTAGTACCGGTAACTTTTTCTGTATAACTTAATGTCCAGTCCCACCTAATGACCAATATTCAGTACTTTTTTAAAAGCAAATGTCCAGCCCCACCACATGACAAAATATTCAGTACTTTTTAAATAGCTAAATGTCCAGATCCACTAAATGAACAAAATTCAGTACTTTTGACAAAGCCAATGTCCAGCCCCACCATAGCACAATTATTCAGTACTTTTTTTAACAGCTAATGTCAAGCCCCACAACATGACAAATATTCAGTTACATCAGTCAGGGACAAATATTTAGGTCAGGGACAAATATTTAGTAACATCAGTCAGGAACAAATATTCGGTAACATCAGTCAGTAACAAATATTCAGTAACATCAGTCAGGGGACAAATATTTAGTAACATCAGTAAGGGACAAATATTCGGTAACATCAGTTAGGGACAAATATTTAGTAACATCAGTCAGGGACAAATATTCAGTAACATCAGTCAGGGACATATTTATTTGATCTAGATCATTGTGACAACAGTGAAAGAACTTATTTACTTACAGTGTCCACTATTACAGTGTCCACTATTACCAATTTGTGATGACTACCATGTTAATATAAGAATATTAATATTCAAGGGTACAATAATGAAAAAATGGTCTTACCTGTCATACACATAATAAATGGAATGGATAATAAACACCATATCCTTTTTAAATAGCTCACACCTGTATTCAAATATTAAAAGGTGATGGATTTGGAGTCAAAACAGACTTAGCTGTTGAACTGTAGTGCAGAAAAAGGAAAGAAAGACAGAAAGAAAGAAAGAAAGAAAGAAAGAAAGAAAGAAAGAAAGAAAGAAAGAAAGAAAGAAAGAAAGAAAGAAAGAAAGGAAGAAAAGAAAGAAAGAAAGAAAGATAATCAGTGATTAAATAGATGAATGAATGTTTGATTTCCTGGCATAAAAATGCTTTATTTTAAAACAGTTAAGTTTTATTTAAATGCAACAATATTAACAAATAACTTTGGTTCCAATCTCATAAATCTATTTTCCAGCTGGACTGAAATCAATTATGTATAACCCTGAAACCAGTGGAAACCACAAAGTCACCCAAGAACTTAATAATGGTCATTCTGTGGTATTCCACAGTAATACCTTGCACATAGGAAACAGACTATAACTTCTGTGTCACAGACTGCACTCAACTGAAATAATTATTATTGGTTTTATATTTCCCATTCTTGTTGTGTAAGATTATGACCTGCTACTGGTCTGGGGTCAAACAGGTAACAGAGGTCATTTGTCTAAGGTCAAATCAGGGCATGCAGACAGATCACTTGTGCAACATGCTAGTTCCAAGGGAATTGATTTGTCACTTTGTCACTCTTTAGTGACAAGTTAATCTGAGAGCTAAATAAAGCAAATCTCTCCCTAGTACAACAGGCAGGTGGAAGTTATCTAGACACTACAAATAAAACCTATCTAGACACTGCAAATAAAACAGACATTAATCTCCTAACTGATTGTTATCAGACAGACTTGGGGATAAATAGTTGTAAGGAAAACTAAACAAATATTTTTCTTGCCACCAGGCAAACCAATTTCACTGTGGCTTTTATTCCATGTTCTGTAAGGGTGGCTTTTAACAGATCAGTCAAAGTAAACACCAATGATATCTTAACTTCCATGTGATTGTTCTCAAAGTCTTTTTTCACTTTCTTAATGGATTCAATAGACTTTTGATAAAAGCAGCCACCAGAGAAAGTTTATTAAACATTCATGTTCTCTGTAGGTCACTTTTATCTTGAGCTGTCACCTTCCTTATCCAAGTCTTTACCTATTTGCATAGGAAAAATGACTACACTAGAAAAGTATAGAAGGTTCACCCAACATCATGTACAGGAAATTCAGTAGCTCAGATGTTAGCATGCTAGAATTGTGACAACAGCAGCGCTGGTTCAAATCCTACCATCAAACTATCATGCCACAAATTTCTATAACAAACTGGTGTAAAAAATAAACATTTATTTAGTTATTTTGTTATCTTGCAACTTGTCAGATTTTATTTTGCACCTCATGCGAACTTTTCTTTCTCAAGGTCTATTCCTGAACTGAATTTACTTGAAAAAATACTGCAAAAGGTATCGCATACACATGCCCTGGAGATTATTAATATTGGTCTCAATAAACCCAATCTTTGGTCAAGCTATGAAATCTTAAACTAATTTTTTTTCTAAGAAACCATTGCTTTGTTACTTGACTTACCATAACCATGACCTCTGACCTTCAGACACAGAATCTATAAATTTCTCTATTACTCCAAGTCCAAGCCATTCACCAAGTTTTAATCAAGGACCTAACTGTAAAGCAAAAGTTATTCCACACAGCCCATCTTTATTTTAGCTACTTTAAATTTAATTGACCACACACAAAATCAAAAAACTACTTTATTACTTTAAGTGCAAGCCATCCACATATGTTGGTCAAGGAATAAGGTCTGAAACTAAAGTTATGATGCACAAAAAAATTCCCTTGACATTGGTCCACAAAATCAAAAGGTCTCTTTTTCCTCAAGTACAATTAGTGATACAGATCTAATGTTATTGGGTGGAAACAATTTCAGTCAAAATGACCTTGACCTTCTAACCCCAAAAATCATATTCTTCTTCTTTACTCTAAAACATCTATCAAGGTATACATGTCACACGGGGGACCATAGATGGTAGAGAACTGAAATCATAATGCAGAAATCAATTTTCTTCTTTTCTAAAAAAAGTGACTTTTTCATTTCACCTTTTGACCCCAAAACTGAAATAATGAAAAGACAGATGGATGGATAGACATAACATAGTGCTTGACCTTAATGTCAATTATGCAATTACATAGCTATAAATTAATTATATCCTGTGTTAGGACTCTGGTCTTAAACTAAGCATCACAAAATAGTGTAAATCAACAAAAAATGTTTTTTTTTAAAAAAATACAAATATTTGACAAAATAATTATTTCCCAAGAATACAAAGTGAAAAAATTAAAATGTAACTTACAGTATGTTCAATTAAATCCTGAATAGTCCTACATATTCACCCAATATGTCTAAAAGTATTGAGTATTTCCATTGAGTTCCAGTAGTGTTCCAAATGAAGTCCAAGCTATTGTGCTGTTTATTCAATAGTCTGGAAAAGTTTGATGTGCTAACAGTCTTGATGTATCACAATGATATAATCTAAACTGTGTATAAATGAATTCACAACAATTCTAAATAGTTCTTAAGTCCTGAAGTTTATGAAAACCTTTTAATTCCAGTGAATACATGAAATAAATAAATCTGCTTGAAAAGTAATTAAACACAACTTTACTAAAGTTGATTTTTAAGATAAGAATAACCTATTCTCAGGTAAACATCTCTTACCGGTATATTAATAAAATTCAATTTTGGAACCAGAATGAGGGTTGAATACTCATTTCCAGATCATTCTATTAAACAACAAGATCAGGTCCTATAGCAGCTAACCAATCAGAACTTAGTTCACCTGGTTTTACTAGGGAGACACCGATGACCTGAACTCAAATGCCATCAAATTTGTGATAAGATTTCATCAGTACCATCTGAAGTCAAACAAACAACCACAATAATGTTTACTCCAGTTAAAAGTACAGCCCACAATCTTGAAGCTACGTAATGTATTTAAAAATGACCCTTACAGTCTAAAAATTAACACACATAATACAGATATATATATATATATATATATCACATGTCGAGGCAGTATTTTTAGATTATTAGTTGCATACTAATTTTTTTCATCATGTGGATATGTGTAGCAGTACAAAAACAAAAACATGTCTTACAGAAAAGGTAAATGACACAAAAAAATAAACATCATGAGTTGAGTAAGTTAAGGCATGAAGATTGTAAAAGTTAACACAACTCTCGACTGTAAGAATAACAAGCAGATTGAGAGAAAGTATAAAATTTCAAACTGACAAATAAACAGCATTGTTGTGGTTCTAGTATACAGCAAACACATATAGAAATTGACTACACACCATTTTTAATCTTGCATGTTTGATCTTGCTTTCGATACAGCTGTTTAATCCATATTTCCATACCACAGGTTTCATCGTTGACATCAGTGCATAGTTTTAGACACAATGAATCCAATTTAAAAACAAAATAAAATCTGCATACATGTACATGGTTTGTTCCAAGCCAGGGAAAGAACTAATCTGATAAAGTTTATGGACTGCTTCAGTGGCCTAGAAGGTAGAGCATCCACCTTGGATGTGGTAGGTTGCAAGTTCGAACCCCAGTTGAGTCATACCAAAGACTTATAAAAGTGGTACTAGCAGCTGCCTTGCTTGTAGCTCAGCATTATGAGGTTAGGGCTGGTTTGCCTGGTATCAGCATAATGTTACTGGGTGGGACATGATGTTAAATGTCTGCAGCATGATGCATCACTATAAACTGTCACATTTTGGACATTCTAGCGACATGACTGACAAATTGTTAAGCTACATTATAAATCCAAATTACATGCACATATTGATATGGTTTATAAATAGATCTAAGACTGATGCACTCGTTGTATTCATATGCAATTTTAAACTTGTTTCTCTCTGTTTTCTGGGAACAAAACATGTATGCAGTGTTGTGTATTTATTGTATTGGTTATTGTATACCACATACACATTTAAAATTTTGGGAAAGAATGCAACCTTATGCAGCACCCCTAAAAAATGGTGAAACATTTTCAGTTGCCAGCTTCTTTTGATGCTTCTGTTACTATATGTGAACACTGTCACAAACTTGCTGAACTGTCTGTCTGTCTCTCTGGGTAGTTATTCATGTTTAAAACATGTTCATAATTCAATCACAAATATTCCCAATTTACTAAAATCACAAACATTCTACAATTGTGTCATTCACAGCATTCATAATTCAAATACTAACTTATTTAATCTCTCAGTTTTGGTGAAATAAGAATGACAAAACTCTCCTAATCAGCTATAAATTGCAATAAACATTCCCCCACCCACCCATCCATTTCCTTAGATTTGGTTTAGTTTATTTTGATTTGGTGTTTTACTGAAATGCAAGTAAAGTTATTTAGTTCTAAGGTAATTGGAGTACAGTGCCCTGCCCAATGACACACCATGGGAATTGATGTGGGCATAATTCAAACCTGCATAATTTTCATCATTGATTACAGTGTGCTAACCTTCATAGCTCCCCTTGGTTTGTTAAGGAAGGAACACAGTGGCAATCGGACATCAGTGGAAATTCTACATAGCTCCCCTTGGATTGTTATATAAGGAACACAGTAGCAAGTGTACATCAGTGGAAATTCTACATAGCTCCCCTGGGTTTGTTATGGAAGGAAAACAGTAGCAAGTGTACATCAGTGGAAGTTCTACATAGCTCCCCTGGGTTTGTTATGGAAGGAAAACAGTAGCAAGTGTACATCGTTGGAAATTCTTCATAGTTCCCCTGGGTTGGTTACCAAAGGAACAAAGTAACAAGTGTACAATCTTACCATATTACAGGATTAAGCAATCTAATCATATCATAACCTCAATAGTATTAAATGATCTCAATAGTATTAAATGATCTCAATAGTATTAAATGATCTCAACACCCAGAATAAAGAAAGCCTAATGTATTTTATTAATCACAACCTTTTGCAAATGATAAAGGAGAAGGAGTAGACAAGGGTTGACTGCACAATGTGATACCAAGAAAACGTGTGTGTGTGTGTGTGTGTGTGTGTGTGTGTGTGTGTGTGTGTGTGTGTGTGTGTGTGTGTGTGTGTGTGTGTGTGTGTGTGTGTGTGTGTGTGTGTGTGTGTGTGTGTGTGTGTGTGTGTGTGAATAGAAATGAATAAAATGTCTGGCTAATACACTTTGCAGTGAGAGATTAAAATGCATTCAGTTTAACATGACAAATTTATAAATTAAGTGAAAACAGGTCTACTAGAAAATCAATACATCATATCCAGCAAGGTATAGTTTCTTTTAATATGACATTTCAATGAATGCTAACCTAGCAATACATTTTCTGCCTCCTTAAAACCAAAAGTCATTTGAGACTGGTTGGTGCTATAAAAGCACCATGTACAGAAATCCCTACATGTAATACTGTCAATCAAATATTAAGAATGACCTTACAGTAAGAATACTAATGGGTAATGGTATAGTACTCCCTCAGTATAACAGCCAATGACAGCCAGGGAGTATACTGCCTTATATTAAGATTGCCTTACATTGGGGTAATAATACAGTACTACCTCATTATAACAAAGAAAGCCATGGTGTGTACTGCCTTATGGAGAGACTTGTTTCTACTGGGGTAATAGTACAATACACCTTGTATGATTGAGATAATATAGTTACTTTCCTTCATTATAATAATGTCAGTGGGAGCCATATAATGTAATGCATTATAATGAGATTGCCTTATACTGGGTACAGTACTCATTCATTATAACAATGAGAGTCATAGACTAATGCCTTATTGTCAGAATGCATTATACTGGGAACAGTACTCATTCATTATAACAATGAGAGTCATAGACTAATGCCGTATTGTCAGACTGCCTTATACTGGGTACAGTACTCATTCATTATAACAACAAGAGTCATAGAGTAATACCTTATTGTCAGAATGCATTATACTGGGTACAGTACTCATTCATTATAACAATGAGAGTCATAGAGTAATGCCTTATTGTCAGACTGCCCTATACTGGGTACAGTACTCATTCATTATAACAATGAGAGTCATAGAGTAATACCTCATAATGATACCTCTTTATACTGGGTATATTATACTTAGTGTACAGACACCATTAATTTCTCATTAGACTTACTATGATTGTAATGTCTGAACTTTCAATACAGAGCTGACCTGAGTACAATTTAGTTGAGGAACTTTCTTTAGACCAAAGATTATTATGCAAAAGCCATATTTCCATAACTCTTCAATACCTTAAATGCAAAGTTCTATAAACTTTGTTCAAGGTAGGTGGTCTTGCATTAAAGTTATACAAAAACTATTTTTCTTCTTTCAGCCTCTGCGATATTGAGTTTCAGCCTTTTGAACCGAAATTTACAGGCTTATATATTGCCTAAAATACCAGCCATTAATGTAAGAAAGTGAGTTTGTTATAACTATATTAATACTTTAATACTTTATTTTTACTGGGTCAATTTTTGTCTAAAAGACTTATTCCTTCTGATGCTTCCTTAAGAAGAAAGTAAAACTATATTTTAACATGTCATTAGTATTATAATTACCAAATTCAATTAACATCTATTAGTAAGACATATGATCACAATATCTTTTCTTCTTAAATATTGTAATATTTTCTGCAAATTCTGCATGCAGTGGAAACTTGTTACACAGAACTGTACCAGATTACTGGAAGTTTTTTTTTTAAAATTGCTCTGTTCTTGCTTCCAATGCATCAAGTTTTCCATGTGATGTTGATTTCAACAGGTAAAGTGCTTAGAAAGGCTTGAATAAATCCTGCAGATAATCTGGTACACCTCCATGAACACATTTACATACATGAACTTAATTGTGAAAAATAATCCTTTCATTAATTGTAAAACCATTTAAGTTTTCAAACAATGCTTTTGATGACTAATAAAAAAAATGCTTATAAAATAATGAATGCTGCCCATTTTTGAAGTTTTTCAATACTGTCAAGCTGAGATCTGATAGAGTTTTCCCCATACATATAAGGTTTGCAATATTGTCAAGCTGAGATTTGGTAAAGTTTTCTCCATACAGTTGTTCAGACCTTTATTTCACAATTCATGTAAGTTTGTTTGTTTGATTAGGATTTTAAACATAGCTTTAACAATTTTTCAGTCATATCACTATAATGTCTGCAGTGAGGCTGTGTATAGTGATGTCTAGCACTGGGGCATCAAGCCGCAGACATGTAGCATGATGTCCCACCCAGTCACATTATCCTGACAACAGGCCGACCAGTCCTAACACTAACCTCTTTATGCTGAGCACCAAGTGAGGCAGCTGTTAGTACCATTTTTGTAAGTTTTTGGTATGAATTGGCAGGGAATCAAACCCACGACCTCCCACTGCCGCAGCAGATGCTCTAACCACTAGGCCACCAGAGTGGTTATAAGTTGATGTCAGTTTCCACTGTAAAGTGAAAAGATGGGCATGGCTGGTAATCAGTTTCTTTTCTGGTGTATATGTAATGAAAGGTTATATTGTTGTGGCCATTTTGGATTTGTTTGGCCTTAGCAGTGACTACAAGTCCATGTTTCTGAGAATTGTGCTATGCTAATCAAGATTAAAATTCTAGTGGAGTAAATTTTTCCTGAACATGACAATTATTTTCTCTACATTTTATCTCCAAGTAAAAATAACTGCTTTTTACACCATCATCCTGACTAACATTGTATTCATGTCATTCCTTTACTGATAATTGACTTGTAGACAACATTTTGTGTTCAAAGTTGAAGAATTCTACAGTCTGATTATATTTCCCACATTCATATGTATACCCCCCTCCCTCCTCTCTCTCTCTCTCTCTCTCTCTCTCTCTCTCTCTCTCTCTCTCTCTCTCTCTCTCACACACACACACACACACACACACACACACATTATTCTTTGTGATTTTATCAAACATCAACATAAAGTTTCTTTTTTGTTGACACTAATGAGCAACAAAGCAAAAAGGTAACAGATTGCTTTTACTACAAAAGGGAATGAAAAGGACTGTATGTTGAAAACAATGTGCCACTTGCCATTAGAGAATAAAGCAATATATTGACATTACTGAATCAGAAACCAAGTACTCCCTGTATCAACATGAATATCATGAACAACATTTTATATGCATGCCATATGTTTAAAACATTAACCCCTGGCAGGACATTACGGGGCAAGAGGTAGTAGCCTAATTCTGTAGCATCAAGGTACATGTAAGATACACTAACGTGGTTAGACAGATTTAGCTCTACAATGATACCAAAAAAGTCTTGATGTTTTAGTTGCGCTACAAAATACAAAGGGAAAAACCTAATTTTATTTTTTCACCCAAAATTCGTCTGTGGTCAGAATCTGATTTTGTTTCCAAATTTTAGACATTTTGGCTTCAGATCTAAGGCAGACCAGTCTGAAGTGCACACAGACAGGTGAACCTGTGCAAAAAGTAGGATAAGGATGGCATTTGGAATAAAGAAAATGCAACCTAAAAAACCCTCCAACTTTCCCCTTCTGCTCATGATCGAGCAAAATAACCAATGGAAACCAATGTTTGTAACACAACAAAGCATTAGACTAATGGAATAGTGCTTGTAAATCGATGCATCAGGATGTATTCAGAAATAGCCCCCAAAATGTGTTTCTTACTCGCATTTCATGCAAAAACAACAAAACCCTCCAGGGTTTAGTTAATGTGTTAATAGTCCATTAGATGGTCATGGTTGACTGGAGATTACTGACCAATGGATCTCACTGACCTTGACTATTAGATGATCATGATTGACTGGAGATTATTGACCATTGGATCTCACTGACCTTGACCATTAGATGGCCATGGTTGACTGGAGATTACTGATGAATGGATCTCACTGACCTTGACTATTAGCTGGTCATGGTTGACTGGAGATTATTGACCAATGGATCTCACTGACCTTGACTATTAGATGGTCATGGTTGACTGGAGATTATTGACCAATGGATCTCAATGACCTTGACTTATTTTCGAGGTATCTGGTCTTCACCTAAAGTTCCCATGCAAGAAACATTATTATTGTCCATGACCTCTGACCTTCAGATTCCAGAATCTATATTTCATTATTAACTGAAGTGCAAGCCATCCACAAATATAGGTCAATAAATTTACTCTAGATCAAACATTATTTTGCAAAACTTACTTTTCATTCAGCCTCAGTGACCCTTTGACCTATTGATCCTGCAATCAATGAGCATATTCCATACTTTAATTTCATGCTTTGCTGAAGGTCTGTGATCTAAAACTAAAGTCATTATGCAAAAGCTATTCTTTTCAGTCATGATGACATTGACCTTTGACCTAAAAGTCAATATACTTTTCTTACCCAACACGAAAGTCATCCACAAACTTTGGTTATTTGGTTAAGGTATAAAATCTGTAATTATTTTACAAAAACCGTTTCTCTTCTTTCAGTCACAGTAGGCTTATTGTTTGAACCAAAAGTCAATAAGATTCCATCTTACCCAACATGTAAGTGGTCAAGAAAACTTTGATGAAGCTGTTTGATTGTTAAGACTCTTATAACATCTTCAGGAAATACTATTAAAGCATCCAATCCAAAGAATCAAGGGCCTCAAGTACTGTATCATGCCAAGTGATGGATGTGCAAAGAAGAAATTATTTCTTTTGACATGTTATTGGCAGCTAAACAAGAGGACATCTGAAGATTTTATTTAAAAGCTAGACATGACATACCAGAGGACATCTGAAGGCTTTATTTAATGGCTATACATGACATACCAGAGGACATCTGAAGGTTTTATTTAATGGCTATACATGACATACCAGAGGACATCTGAAGGTTTTATTTAATGGCTATACTCGACATGCTAAAGGACATCTGAAGGTTTTATTTAATGGCTATACATGACATACCAGAGGACATCTGAAGGTTTTATTTAATGGCTATACTCGACATACTAAAGGATATCTGAAGGTTTTATTTAATGGCTATACTCGACATGCTAAAGGATATCTGAAGGTTTTATTTAATGGCTATACATGACATACCAGAGGACATCTGAAGGTTTTATTTAATGGCTATACATGACATACCAGAGGACATCTGAAGGATTTATTTAATGGCTATACTCGACATACTAAAGGATATCTGAAGGTTTTATTTAATGGCTATACTCGACATACTAAAGGATATCTGAAGGTTTTATTTAATGGCTATACTCGACATACTAAAGGATATCTGAAGGTTTTATTTAATGGCTATACTCGACATACTAAAGGATATCTGAAGGTTTTATTTAATGGCTATACATGACATACCAGAGGACATCTGAAGGTTTTATTTAATGGCTATACTCGACATGCTAAAGGATATCTGAAGGATTTATTTAATGGCTATACATGACATACCAGAGGACATCTGAAGGTTTTATTTAATGGCTATACATGACATACCAGAGGACATCTGAAGGTTTTATTTAAAAGCTAGACATGACATACCATAGGACATCTGAAGGATTTATTTAATGGCTATACATGACATACCAGAGGACATCTGAAGGTTTTATTTAATGGCTATACATGACATACCAGAGGACATCTGAAGGATTTATTTAATGGCTATACATGACATACCAGAGGACATCTGAAGGTTTTATTTAATGGCTATACTCGACATACTAAAGAACATCTGAAGGCTTTATTTAATGGCTATACATGACATACCAAAGGACATCTGAAGGTTTTATTTAAAAGCTAGACATGACATACCAGAGGACATCTGAAGGATTTATTTAATGGCTATACATGACATACCAGAGGACATCTGAAGGTTTTATTTAATGGCTATACATGACATACCAGAGGACATCTGAAGGTTTTATTTAATGGCTATACATGACATACCAGAGGACATCTGAAGGATTTATTTAATGGCTATACATGACATACCAGAGGACATCTGAAGGTTTTATTTAATGGCTATACTTGACATGCTAAAAGACATCTGAAGGTTTTATTTAATGGCTATACATGACATACCAGAGGACATCTGAAGGTTTTATTTAATGGCTATACTCGACATACCAGAGGACATCTGAAGGTTTTATTTAATGGCTATACTCGACATACCAGAGGACATCTGAAGGTTTTATTTAATGGCTATACTTGACATACCAGAGGACATCTGAAGGTTTTATTTAAAAGCTAGACATGACATACCAGAGGACATCTGAAGGATTTATTTAATGGCTATACATGACATACCAGAGGACATCTGAAGGTTTTATTTAATGGCTATACATGACATACCAGAGGACATCTGAAGGATTTATTTAATGGCTATACATGACATACCAGAGGACATCTGAAGGATTTATTTAATGGCTATACATGACATACCAGAGGACATCTGAAGGTTTTATTTAATGGCTATACTCGACATGCTAAAGGACATCTGAAGGTTTTATTTAATGGCTATACATGACATACCAGAGGACATCTGAAGGTTTTATTTAATGGCTATACTCGACATGCTAAAGGACATCTGAAGGATTTATTTAATGGCTATACATGACATACCAGAGGACATCTGAAGGTTTTATTTAATGGCTATACTCGACATACCAGAGGACATCTGAAGGTTTTATTTAATGGCTATACTCGACATACCAGAGGACATCTGAAGGTTTTATTTAATGGCTATAAATGACAATACATGCCTGATATAAAATTTTTTATCAAAGACTTTCTAATAATTTCAGCATAAAGGAGTTATTTTTCTTCCAGCTTCTATACGAGTAATGATTTTGTTGGTTTTGTCTCAGAATGTCTTGATAAAATTTGCTAAGAATGGCTACCACTTGGTCATGGGTTTTAGTTAAAACGGTCTGCAGTGATCTCCCTTTATAAGAGTCTTTAGTACATTCATGTGTGTATGCATAAAATGAATTAGCACATCAGCACAATAGGGGCCACAATTTGTAGTTATAAATGGATAACAATACATTCCTCTTGTCATGTAGCCGTTTCCAGATAGGAATGACCTGTATACATAAAAATGTGTTTAATTGTTGTAATAAAAAGGGAGAGAACACTTGATATCAGTTATATACTTTTATGATCTTGGTGTCTTTTGCACATAACTCCTACTTTGTGCACAGTGAGAGTTTCATAGATTTCTCAGTTGCATGTTTGACAAAGATGGATACATTTATTGATCCAAAGTTACAGTAAGTAAATTTGTGTTTCCAAACAGCTACACAAAATTCATAAAACACTTTCTGCTAAAACTGCAAAATATAGACTAGAATAAGGAAATATTTAATCATGTAGGGCTTGGTACCATTCGATACAAATGGATAAAAGAAAAGTCATGCCAAGTCACATTTGTAACAATTATTCATTGGCAAAATCAAATTTTTTTCTTTTTCTTAACATTTTACAAGTACAACATGCAAACAACAGAATGGGTTTGATCTGCACTTCATACAAAAGACTAATGTAACAGAATACCTGAGACTAACAAAACAGAATGGGTTTGATGTTTGCTTCATACTTGAGACTATTGTAACAGAATAGATATGATCTGTAGTTCATACCTGAAACTACTGTAACAGAATTGATTTAATCTGTACTTCATACTTGAGACTAATGAAACAGAAAGGGTTTGATCTGTACTTCATACATGAGACTATCATAACAGAATACCTGAGACTAAAGTAACGGAATGGGTTTGATCTGCACTACATACCTGAGACTACTGTAACAGATTACCTGACACTAACGAAACAGAAAAGGTTTGATCTTTACTGTATACCTGACACTAATGTAACAGAATGGATTTGATCTGTACTACATACTTGAGACTACTTAACAGAATCGGTTTAATCTGTACTACTAACATGAGACTACTGTAACAGAATACCTGAGATTAATGTTACAGAATGGGTTTGATCTGTACTTTATACCTGAGACTAATGTAACAGAATGTGTTTGGTCTGTGCTACATACCTGAGACTAATATAACAGAATGTGTTTGATCTATACTGTATACCTGAGACTGATGTAACAGAATGGGTTTGATCTATACTGCATACCTGAGACTAATGTAACAGAATGTGTTTGGTCTGTGCTACATACCTGAGACTAATGTAACATAATGTGTTTGATCTATACTGCATACCTGAGAATGATGTAACAGAATGGGTTTAATCTGTACTACATACCTGAGACTACTGTAACATAATACCTGAGACTGATGTAACATAATACCTGAGACTAATGTAACATAATACTGAGACTAATGTAACAGAATGGGTTTGATCTATACTGCATACATGAGACAAATGTAATAAGCTCTTGCAAATACATGTAGCTGATTAATTAAATCCTCAGAAATTGTATAAGACAAGATATGACAATGCACATGTACCTTAAAGTAAAAAGGCAACTGAGGACATTCTGCCACTTTGATATGATCCAAGCATAACAGCACTTTCCAGTAAGTACTTTGATATGGTCCAGGCATTATAGCACTTCCACTAAGTACTTTGATATGGTCCAGGCATTATAGCACTTCCACTAAGCACTTTGATATGGTCCAATCATTACAGTACTTCTACTATATACTTTGATATTGTCCAAAATATTACAGCACTTTCACTAGGTACCTTGAGTGATGTATCTGCTGAATAAGGACCAGGTCCTCCAATTCCAAGTGGAGATGTGATGGCTCAGTAGTTAGAGTTCAACACTCATTACCACAAAAAGGATGCACCTCTGCTTCCTACCGCTGAGCTGGGCACTGCTACAATTTTTATCTTGGCACTAAATAACCTACTTGTATAGCTCTGCTGTAGAACAAGAAGCCATAACAAAATCCATTTCTAGGCCTTTGATAACAAAATCAATTTCTCAGCCTCTGTAAACAAAATCAATTTCTAGGCCTCTGATAACATACTCCATTTCTAGGCCTTTGATAACAAAATCAATTTCTAGGCCTCTGAAAGCAAAATCCATTTCTCAGCCTCTGATAACAAAATCCATTTCTCAGCCTCTGATAACAAAATCCATTTCTAGGCCTCTGATAACATACTCCATTTCTAGGCCTCTGATAAAAAAAATCAACTTCTAGATCTCTGATAACAAAATCCATTTCTAGACATCTAATAACAAAACCAATTTCTAGGCCTCTGATAACATACTCCATTTCTAGGCCTCTGATAACATACTCCATTTCTAGGCCTCTGATTAAAAAAAATTCCACTTCTAGGCCTCTTATGTCTTCTCTTCTCCATAAAATGATTCTTCTATGTTTACCAATTTATTGCACATATGAAAGTGCATTCACAACCTGAAAGTAGCAATTGACTCCTTGGTGTGGAATTGAAAGCATATGTTTCAAACACATGCAGATCCAGAAAATGCTATGGTTCATAATGTTTTCCAATAAGCTGTCATCAAGGATGCATAGGTTTAATCACAAGCACTCAGACATTTAAAGTTTTTGAAAGTTTAATATCATGGTAATTGCAAAGGTTTACTGTGGGATCTGAATTAGTACCACAAGTCCTGCAAAGTATCAACATATTTTGGACTACAGCATAAAATTCACTGAATAATAAAATGGATTGATTAATGATTTTAATTTAGTCAGTTGACCTAGTAAAGCAGTATGAATGATTCAAAATTGATGAAAAGTGACTGATTAATGAAACATCCCACCTTCTGAACATGAAATGCATGTAATTTTACTTCAAGACTGAAATCTGAGTTGTTGATTGTCCTGCAACAATTTATAATACTGACATATCACTAAAAGCCTATATGGGGCAATTAAATCTCCAAGGTTTGTTCCAAAGATTCTGTCTTTAGCATTTTTAAAAAAGGAGTACCATTTTATTAAGAAAATGTGGTGGGTAATGCAGTTTTTGTTTGAGAACAGAATCAATTAACTGATTCCTTGATTTCAACAAATGAACATTATATGTACTTGCTTATAAGATGACAAGTCTAACTGCAAACTGCACAAACCCAGATCTGTCATTGCATAATGTGCTGGTAGATCTTGGTCTGAACAGTGTTAGGAGTAATCAGTAGAAAAAACAAGATAGACCCTGATCAACAGGTGCATAATGCTATGGCAGATCTGGATCTTTGCTGTTTACGGTTGGACTCGACTTATAAGTGAGTGGGGGCCCCGAGTGACCGAGTAGTCTAAAGCGCTCTCCGTTACGGATCACTGCCATCTCACCTCTGTCTACGTGGGTTCGAGTCTAAGATTCGGCTAATGTAGTTATGTGAGAAAGCTTGCCAGTAGCTTCTTGTGGGTCGGTGGTTCTTTCCAGGAATTTTCCTGGGTTCTTCCTCCACCAGTAATACTGGCCGCCATGTATAGCCTATCTTGTGCTGAAAAATGGCGTTAAACTCATCAAAACAAAACAAACAAACAAACGAGTGTATACTGTATCTGCAAGAGAAAAGCCTGAGTGTGTGTAAGTATGTATGTATGTATGTATGTATGTATGTATGTATGTATGTATGTATGTATGTATGTATGTATGTATGTATGTATGTATGTATGTATGTATGTATGTATGTATGTATAACTTTTATTTGCAGTGATCATGTCTCATGGCACTACACTGTATGCATTAAAACAGCATGTTACAGCAGTGAAATTGCCACCAAATACTAAGGTGGCAGGGTCCAGTTTCGTAAATTGGCCCCTGGCAAATTTCTAAACTTAATGGTATGGTGTGAGTTTTTGAGCTACTATTGTGTAATAATTAAAGATATGGATAAATTTGTGAACTAGGTGTTTCAGGCTTGTGTTGTTCTTGAAATTGATGTCAGACATGTACACTTTCCATAGTTACTCTGCAGTATGTTGATAGTGAAATACCAATAGTCGGCTAGGAAGAAGAGCTAGCCTCTCATAGCAGTAAACACGTAGGTTCAAGGCAAATAGAATATCTCAAAAACGGCTTGGATGACAATTATTATGAATTGCATCAAGTTATTTAGTAGACAATGTTTTTCAAAATTTTCATCCAGGGAAAGGCCTTGCGTTTGCACTGTGAGCACCACATGCTGTCAAAAATGGCCTTCGGATGTGAAAAATACATGTATAAAATAGGAGTTGGGGTACATAAACATTTTATTCTAAGAACTTCAGTAGACTTGTCAGGTCAAGTGTGTGATATGATTATGTTGCGCTACATAATACCTATCCAAGAAATATGTACCTTTTTGACCTCACTCACGTATTATATTTTTAATGAATTTTTATATTAGGCAGGTGCATGCGACATTAAATTTGTATATAAAAACTGGACCCTGCCCCCTTAATGGAAAAATGGTATAAAAAAATTGTGCAGTGAACCACATTTTGTCTTATTTTCTTGTTCTTTATTTATATGCAATTAATTCTTATACATTAGCCTTAACATACATAGTACCTCAATTTGTCTCCCTTTTTTGAATCTCTCAGCTCTATCGGAGATTCAAGGGAGGTAATTTCTTTTTGCACCTATAAATTATACCTATTGGTATCAGGACAAGTTAGCATATTTTGAGCTTAACTAAGTTGTTTTGAGAGAAAATGGGGGTTTAAAATGTGTTTACTTGATTTTCATGTAGGTAGCAAGCTCTGTACTCCTATTTTAATGAAAGTTATTCACATTTCATTGCAGACACACAAAAACATTACATGACATGACATCACACATTCTTCTAAGTAATTTCACTCCACAGGAGCAAATGCACTTTCAAGAAATCATAAATAGATATATTGTTATAAATGGTGAATGTCATCAATGGAACGGTGTTGCAAATAGTGATGGATATGGCATATTGCGGACAATGTTTCGAGGAAAAAGAATTAAAGTTTTAGTACTTCTGTGAACAGTTCCACCATATTGGATTTAAACTTACAGTTATTGCATTGCACACAAACAGTAATGCACAAGCCCTGTCTTTTGTGTACCGTAACAACTGGAAAAGCATTCTTACATTGATGTGGCAGAAATACCCTGATTAGTTCTGAAAGTTTATTGATGTTGACAACACAGTTTTCTTCTGGCATACTGGTAGTCACTTTTTTACTGAGTACAGAATGAGTAATAATGTCAGTTGTTTTCCTTTTTGCAGGTCTCAATTTGCATGGGATGATGTTAGGATCTGTTGTCTCAGTCATATTGGTAGAAGCACTAGTTTGAAGCATGTATTCATTATGATCCAAACGCACTAAAGATTGATTATGAAAGACCGACTTGGCTTCATCATGACTTGTATTTTCTGGTAGGTCCTTATTTAAAGTAATAGAAATTACAAGATGTCCCTTTTTGTACTGAGTTTTCTTCTTGTTAATATTTTTCTTGTAGCTTTTCTTTCTATTTCCTCTCATTCTCTATATCCTTGCAATTGCTAAAGTCAGCTGTGAGTGAATAGGATTCTTAGAATATTTGGGTTAACTGTATGGACTGTGTATTTATTTTGTGTTTTGGGCTTGAGAATGGTTCATTTCAAAGGCCTGTTGTCACTGAATTTATCTGATATGTTGATGTAAGTTCAGCAAGGTTCCTCACATCAATGTCCCAACATAGAATAATATTTGTTTCTTTATATCTGTCCCAGTTAGCTAGACATTGGTGTATCCCCCCCAATGCTGTTTATGTTAGCATCACTAGAACAATACCAGGTCAGGAATGTTGATGTGTGTGTCTCAAGCTATAATTATCATTAAAGTACATTATAAATGTAAATATCTGGTAACAATTTTCTTAAGTGGCACTTTTTAAAAGAAAAATTTCAACAAATAATTGCTTGAACAATAGAGAAGTTCTATTGCTAATAACAAAGAGTGTACCTCATATTCAGTCACTATTTGCAACTATAAAATCCATTCTTAGCATTCAGTCAACATCATCATGTAATTCTGGTATCTTCCTGACTATACAATGGCAAAAAGGACAGAAAACATATTCCATTGCACACAAGTTTAATTCTTTTCAAGACAGCAACCCTAGCACAAAGTATATACAATGCAATGCATTTTGCCGCAATGTAGTCACTTTTCTAAAAGAGTAATAACATTTTTACTTTAGCATAAAAAATAATTTCCTTGATACCATTTTGCTAGATAATGTCTACGTTAGTGATATGTACAAAATTTTTGACAGAAATTAATTTTTGCAAAATGCTTAAGGTGGCAGAGTCCAGTTTCGTAAATTGGCCCCTGGCAAATTTCTTAACTTAAGGGTATGGTGTGAGTTTTTGAGCTACTTTTGTGTAATAATTAAAGATATGGATAAATTTGTGAACTAGGTGTTTCAGGCTTGTGTTGTTCTTGAAATTGATGTCAGACATGTACACTTTCCATAGTTACTCTGCAGTATGTTGATAGTGAAATACCAATAGTTGGCTATGAAGAAGAGCTAGCCTCTCATAGCAGTAAACACGTAGGTTCAAGGCAAATAGAATATCTCAAAAATGGCTTGGATGACAACTATTATGAATTGCATCAAGCTATTTAGTAGACAATGTTTTTCAAAATTTTCATCCAGGGAAAAACCTTGTGTTTGCACTGTGAGCACCACATGCTGTCAAAAATGGCCTTCGGATGTGAAAAATGCATGTATAAAATAGGAGTTGGGGTACATAAACATTTTATTCTAAGAACTTCAGTAGACTTGTCAGGTCAAGTGTGTGATATGATTATGTTGCGCTACATAATACCTATCCAGAAATATGTACCTTTTTGACCTCACTCACGTATTATATTTTTAATGAATTTTTATATTAGGCAGGTGCATGCAACATTAAATTTGTACATAAAAACTGGACCCTGCCCCCTAAAACATTTTGTCTGCCATTGTACATGCTTGCAAAGTGAAGTTGATAAAATGCTTTTCATAAGCAAATAATGATTGAAAGTGTCTCATTGCTCAAGAAGTCACTTAGCCAGCACTTGGTTATGGGACCTAGAAGTGATGTGCTAAAATTATTAGAATGTTTTGTTGTTATTAATGAATGTAACAAATTTTGTTATAATAATGGACAATTTATTGTGCACCCACAAATTTCTAAGGGTGATTAATTAAATTTAACAGTGATTTACACAGTTCTCCTGATAAAAACACTCCAAGGGGAAAACAAGTAAATAGGAAAGAAAGTACAAACTGAGTTGCAGGGTAGATGTGATAATTCCTGATTAAATTCCCAAAATCCAGTTATCAAGCACCAAATGTCAGTCAAGTGATGTTTATTTGAAATTCCAATGGGCTGCTTGCCAATTCTACTCTCCCAAAACACATTCACCATAATCTAAGGTCTCTAAAACCATGGCGCCATTATAATGGTTACACATCAAAATAGTTTCTACTACATATGTACTGCAAACATCTATAAAGTCCATTTGCAAATAACTTATAAACTTTGAATCACTAAATTCACTTCACATTTTCTCTATCAACCAAAATAGCTCTCTCTCATAAGATGGTCTAATTTTAAAATGAAATATTGAAGTTCCAGAAACTAGTACTGTTTATACTTGAGACCAACTACATAAAACATAGACCCTGAGCTGTCATCATATAATGTGCCAAGACATCAGGGTCTATGTTATTTGTTATGTTATAATGTGCCAAGATATCAGGGTCTATGTTATTTGTTATGTTATAATGTGCCAAGATATTAGGGTCTATGTTATTTGTTATTTTATAATGTGCCAAGATATTAGGGTCTATGTTATTTATTATGTTAAAATGTGCCAAGATATTAGGGTCTATGTTATTTGTTATGTTATAATGTGCCAAGATATCAGGGTCTATGTTATTTGTTATGTTATAATGTTTCAAGATATTAGGGTCTATGTTATTTGTTATGTTATAATGTGCCAAGATATTAGGGTCTATGTTATTTGTTATGTTATA
The DNA here is from genome assembly GCA_029339505.1 of Unio delphinus. Classification (NCBI taxonomy): domain Eukaryota; kingdom Metazoa; phylum Mollusca; class Bivalvia; order Unionida; family Unionidae; genus Unio; species Unio delphinus. The sequence goes on from JAQISU010000295.1 coordinate 3,237,781, forward strand.
ATGTGCCAAGATATCAGGGTCTATGATTATTTGTTATGTTATAATGTGCCAAGATATCAGGGTCTATGTTATTTGTTCCACTTATTAATTCTGACAAACTACACAGACCCAGATTAGCTAGTGTTTTATGTGATGGCAGATCTGGGTCTGTGCATTGTGCAGCTGAACTTGAGAGTATAAACACTATGATAAGGAGCAGACAACTCCTGAACTTACTGTAAGCTGTAAACCACCAACTTCAGTTTACTAATATTATATGGAATGCCTTCCTATAGAATGTTTACAGTCATGATATGTAGAATTTGCCTTCCTATAGAATGTTTACAGTCATGATATGTAGAATTTGCCTTCCTATAGAATGTTTACAGTCATGATATGTAGAATTTGCCTTCCTATAGAATCTTTACAGTCATGATATGTAGGATTTGTTGTATTGCCATAAGTATAATATGTCCCAATGGACTCCATGACAAATAATAATCAACTTTACTTGAATTGGTCCATTAAATATTTCACAATATGAGTTTAATTGGTCCATCAAATATATGACAATATAAGTTGAACTAGTCCATCAAATATATGACAATATAAGTTGAACTAGTCCATCAAATATATGACAATATAAGTTGAACTAGTCCATCAAATATATGACAATATAAGTTGAACTAGTCCATCAAATATATGACAATATAAGTTGAACTAGTCCATCAAATATATGACAATATAAGTTGAACTAGTCCATCAAATATATGACAATATGAGTTGAACTAGTCCATCAAATATATGACAATATGAGTTGAACTAGTCCATCAAATATATGACAATATAAGTTGAACTAGTCCATCAAATATATGACAATATAAGTTGAACTAGTCCATCAAATATATGACAATATAAGTTGAACTAGTCCATCAAATATATGACAATATAAGTTGAACTAGTCCATCAAATATATGACAATATAAGTTGAACTAGTCCATCAAATATATGACAATATAAGTTGAACTAGTCCATCAAATATATGACAATATAAGTTGAACTAGTCCATCAAATATATGACAATGTAAGTTGAACTAGTCCATCAAATATATGACAAATGAGTTGAACTAGTCCATCAAATATATGACAATATAAGTTGAACTAGTCCATCAAATATATGACAATATGAGTTGAACTAGTCCATCAAATATATGACAATATAAGTTGAACTAGTCCATCAAATATATGACAATATGAGTTGAACTAGTCCATCAAATATATGACAATATGAGTTGAGCTGGGTGTGTATGTGTGATTTGGATTTTTAATGTAGCTTTAACAATTTGAGTCATATCAGTATATGACATGCAGTGTGGCAGATTATTGTGATGTCTAGCACTGGGACATCATGCTGCAGACATGTTGCATCATTTCTCACCCAGTCACATTATCCTGACACCAGTCAGACTAGTCCTAGCACTAACCTCCTAATGCCAAGAAGCAAACAACACAAGTGCTAGTAATATCTTTATACATTTTGGGTATGACATGACCAAGATTTGAACCCTTAACCTCCCAGATCCAAGGCAGACACTCTGACCAGTTAAGTCACCAGAGTGGTCAGGTTGAATTGGTCCATCAAATATACAACAATATGGGATTGATATTGAATAGGACCATTGATTATCAGAAAATGAGTTGAATTGGTTCATCAAAATTAAGAAAATATGGGTTGAATTGGTCTATCATGCATTACAGTATGGGTTGAATTGGTCTATCATGCATTACAGTATGGGTTGCATTGGTCTATCATGCATTACAGTATGGGTTGAATTGGTCCATCATGCATTACAGTATGGGTTGAATTGGTCCATCAAATATATGACAACAATGGTTGAGTTGTTCCATCAAATATAGGACAAGATGGGATTGATATTAAAATGGTCCATTGAATATAAGAAAATGAGTTGAATTGGTTCATCACAAATAAGAAAATATGGGTTGATATGGTCCATCAAATTTAAGACAAAAAAGGTTGAAAGAAAAAATATGAAGCTCAGTACCAACTTAAAATATTTTTTTAAAAAGACTTGTGTCCAGAGGTAAATGAACAAATACCATGGGATAAAAAAACTATGTTTAATTTACATTTAACTTGCATTGTTCGTTATTCTGGATTGCCCCAACACCTACAATTTTGACCCACTCCCAACACACCTACAATTTTGACCCACTCCCAACACACCTACAATTTGTTTACCCACTCCCAACACACCTACAATTTTGACCCACTCCCAACACACATACAATTTTGACCCACTCCCAACACACATACAATTTTGACCCACTCCCAACACACATACAATTTTGACACACTCCCAACACAAATACAATTTTGACCCACTCTCTACACATAAAATTTCAACCCACTCCCAACACTCATTAAATTTCAACCCACTCCCAACACATACACTTCTGACCCACTCCCAACACACATATAGTTTTGACCCACTCCCCATCACACATAAAATATTGACCCACTCCCAACACACATACAATTTTGACCCACTCTCAACACACATAAAATTTTGACCCACTCTTAACACATACAAATTTGACCCACTCCCAAACACACATAAAATTTCAACCCACTCCCAACACACAAAATTTCAAATCTTTGCTATACCAGAGCTGTATGTTATAGCATACTACAGACCATACATGGCATATATATAGAACAATACAGACCATATGTGGCATATATAATAATAATAATAATAATAATAATAATAATAATAATAATAATAATAATAATAATAATAATAATAATGCTGCTTTATTTATAGAGGGTGACTCATTAGTCAATGACTATTCTCCTCCCTTGAGGCCCTCTTAATGAGAGTATAACAAATACACATTATATGAAGATAGCAATAATTAGTGCTTATTTTAACATGTTTTCAGCAGATTTTACATGTAGCTTAAGCTTGTTCCACAGAACTGTACCATAGGATTGGAAGCACCTCTTAAATTGCTTTGTTCATGGTTTTGGTGCTAGAAGGTTTCCAAGTGATATTGATCTCAACTGGTATTGTGTAGAAAAAGGCCTGAATATGTCCTGAATATAATCTGGTGCAGTTTCATGTAGACATTTATATAAAAGAACTGCCTTGTGAAAATATTGTGAACCAGTTGAGTTCTATAAAGAATGGTTTTGAGGGATGATCAATAGATGCATCTAAACTTATGCGTGCTGCTCGTTTCTGAAGTTTATAAATCCTGACAAGCTCAGATTTAGCAGTTTCCCCAAAGATTTGAACAATAACCCATTGTTGGAAGAATATTTGATAGATAGATTGCATGTTTCCATAGGTAAATATTTCTTGATTCTGCTGAGTAAGGCAATTTTTGATGACAGTGTTTTACAAAAACTTATCAATATGGTCATTCCATAATAAACGATTTTCTATGGACACACCTACAAGCCTTTCATGTTTGACATTTTCTAATCGATGATTATTTATTGCATGAGACAGCTTTGGGTTCCCTGACTTGTGTAGCTTTTGTGATGTCCCCAATGTCATACATTTTGTTTTACCTTCATTAATTACCATCCTATTTTGTTGTGCCCAGTTTTGGACTCTAATAAGGTCTGAGTTTAATCTTGTTTGGATAACTTCAGTATCAGAACTAGATGTATACACGGTTGCATCATCTGCAAACAAATCTGTATTGGTGGATTCATTATTTAATGGTAGATCATTGATATAGATAAGGAAGAGGAGAGGGCCTAAAACTGAGCCTTGAGGGACCCCTGAATGAATAGTGCAAGTCTGAGAGCTAATATTGCCAATGCTTACTTGTTGAGACCTTTGGTTTATGCATGATCTAAACCAGTTTAAAGAAATTGTCAAACCTGTAACAGTTCAACTTTTGAAGCAGAATTTCATGATCAACAAGATCAAAGGCTTTCTTGAAGTCAAGGAAAACAATCCCAGTCATATGTCCATTATCTATTTCCTGAAGGCAAAGATCAATTAATTTGGTAAGTTCTGTTAGAGTGGTAAATCCTGATTGCGCTTTATGAAATATAGAGTATATTTCAAACTAAATATAGGACACTACAAACCATACATGACATATCTGTTGAAGATAGATCAATGGGAAGACCTCAGGAAGAACCACATATCCATGGGAAGACACTGGCAAGCTTTTTCACATACCCACACTGGTCAAGCAAAGACTTACAATAATGTAAACAGAGAAGAGATCTGTAAAGACCTTAAACCTCTCAGTTCCTTTTCAAGTAGTAACTAGATTGCCTAAGAATGCACCAAGGGTTTCCTGAATAAATAATGATATGTGTAGGCACATTACCAAGTGTTATATGGCAACTTTTTTTTGGAATCTCTCACTCTTAACTTCATTGCCATTTAGTCTTTAACTTTAACTCCCCTCAGTGATTGATTGGTGATTCTAAGAATATTTGCATCCATATCAACAAAGTCACATTAGAAAGATTTCTTTTGAAGTCACTTGCCTCCACCTTTTTCGGCTGATATACAATTCACCGCTGTTACATGATATTGGTTAGTTTGTGTTACATACTAAGGAAGACAACTCACGAAATTCAATGGATTTCACTAGGGCAAAGTATCCTTAAGAACTTTTTACATTGATAAATTAATGCAAAGTAAGTTCTAGAAGTAATGTTGAGACGTAGGCCAACATATCAAGTTTTATCCACATATAATTTACCTACAAAGTGTTTATTTCACTTTTGCTTTAGCCTTAGGATGGAAACTGTTACAATTTTCTTTATCTCCAGTTCAAGAAATGTGCACATCCCCACACGACTCGACCATGTATCATGATAAAGGCTTCCTCCTCTCATTTACCCTAATCCACATTATAGCTAAGATAAATAATTTTTTAATAATCTTCATAAATATTTAAAGTGCTTACTGTTCTGGTATTGAATAAAATGCACAAGCAAAAAACAATGTATGCAGTGAGGCAGTTTATAGTGATGTCTTGCACTGGAGCATGATGCCGCAGACATGTAGCATGATGTCCCACCCAGTCACATTATCCTGACACCAGGCCGACCAGTTTTAACACTAAGCTCTTAATGCTGAGTGCCAAGCAAGGCAGCTAGTGGTACCATTTTTGTAAGTCTTTGGTATGACTCCACCAGGGATCAAACCCACGACCTCCTGTTTCTGTGGTGGACGCTCTATCCACTAGGCCACCGGAGCAGGGAGATGTTTTTTTTTTTTTTTTTTTATGGTTTAACACCATTTTTCAGCACAATATAGGCTATACATGGCGGCCAGTATTAATGGTTGAGGAAGAACCCAGAAAACCCCCCGGTAATAACCACCAACCCACGAGAAGCTACTGGCAAGCTTTCTCACATACCCACATAGGTAGAATCTGAGACTCGAACCCACACAAACAGAGGTGAGATGGCAGTGATCTGTAACAGACAGCACTTTAGAGCACTCGGCCACTCTAGGCCCTGAGCAGTGAGATACTAATTAATACAATATGAGATAATGAATAGCTTAGGTTACCTGTATTTTTTATAACCATTACTGATTTTTACTGTACACACTCGTGTACAAATCCAATTGCAAAGGTTTGATCTTCCGATGTATAATGTACTGACTGATCTGGGTCTATATAGTTTGTAAGGGTGTTCAGCAAAGACCCTGATCTGCTGGACCATTATGGGATGGCATATCAAAGTCTATGTTGCTGGAGCATTATGGGATAGCATATAAAAGTCTATGTTGTTGGAGCATTATGGGATAGCATATCAAAGGGTAACAGGCTGATTCGGACTATGGCTGATTCGGACCAAGCTGATTCGGTCCAAATTACGGGCTGATTCAGACCAGATTTCTGGCTGATTCGGACCAGATTTTTGGCTGATTCAGACCATATGAAATATCAATAGGTTTCGTCTGAGATTTAAATGTGTCACTTACATTTGTTTAAGACACGATATTTCACATTATTTCCCAGGTACGTTGAGCAGTTCAAATATGCATTTAAGGAATCATTAACTTCCATTTAAGGAATCGATCATTAAATTGTATGCATATTGTTGGGGACAAAAATCGCAGCAACATTTATTCATACATATTGATCTGAGTTTACAATATGGTAGGGTTATGCCTTTGCTAGATGTATGATGAATTTATTTGTATTGTCTATTTTGCTATATACTAACAGAACTATATAAAACTTATATCTTAAAGGAGAAAGTGAAGTGCTGTACAATTTTTGATTCAGTTCGATAAAATATCACACGTCAATATCATACGTTTATATTCTTCTAATTTTGTGGACCTTGTAAGACGAATTATATTTTAATAATATTTGTTTTAAGCATCATTTGTTAATGATTTCTGAATTCATAATCTATCTGTAAAGTGTCGAATTTTGAATAAGTACTGACCCTTAAAGTTGAACGCATTGAGCATTAAAATTTTATCATATTTAAGCCAGAAAAGTCTTTGTGAAGGGTCACTTTGACCTTTCTTCTCCCCCCCCATGTCAATGTTAAACATGAAAGGCCAGCATTTTAGATTTGTTCGGGGCATCGCAATGCTGTCCTGAAAAAGTAGACATTTGAACCCATGTCAAGTAGTCATTTTCAAAGGGAAGTTGATGCAACATAATTCAGAGATTCTAGATAGTCCAAAATCTGACGAAAGATATGATTATCTAAAAATTTAATGCAGATGATTTGTTTTCGTCTATGTATACTGGTATGAGTCTGAATATGTTAAAGCCTTTTTTAAAAGCAAGATTTATGTGGAATATTTCTTTATCCTAAAGAAATCATATTTACTGTAACAACGAGCACCGTAAGTGATTTTCATTAGCTTCATTTATTATGAATAATTTAACACTATATGCACATTACTATTGAATGTGTATACAGAATACTGTACAAGCGCAAAGATAAGAAGAATCATATTATTATTTAAATTAATTTTATTTACATAATATGGCCATGGAGAACTAACATGGTCCATAAATGATGGCACATTGTTTCAATAGCCATGGAGAACTAACATGGTCCATAAAAGCCGAATATCAACTTTTTATTTGCTCTTAGTATGTCTGCAAAAACAGTAATAACTACCAAACTAAATAATGTGTGTGTTACATGGTTTTTCTTATAATAATTCACATGGTCCGAATCAGCCCGTCATCTGGTCCGAATCAGCCCGTAATTTGGGCCAAATCAGCCCGTAATTTGGGCCGAATCAGCTATGGTCCGAATCAGCCACGGTCCGAATCAGCCAGCATTCTATCAAAGTCTATGTTGTTGGAGCATTATGGGATAGCATATCAAAGTCTATGTTGTTGGAGCATTATGGGATGGCATATCAAAGTCTATGTTGTTGGAGCATTATGGGATGGCATATCAAAGTGTATGTTGTTGGAGCATTAAGGGATGGCATATCAAAGTCTATGTTGTTAGAGCATTATGGGATAGCATATCAAAGTCTATGTTGTTGGAGCAATATGGGATGGCATATCAAAGTCTATGTTGTTGGAGCATTATGGGATGGCATGTCAAAGTCTATGTTGTTGGAGCATTATGGGATGGCATATCAAAATCTATGTTGTTTGCATTTTGACCCAACATAGAAGTTATTATATATTGTATCATTGATATTGATATTTAAGTAGTGGAGTGCTTCCATACCAAGCCATCACCACCAAAACATAAGTTATTGAAAATGATAAACTCATTGAATGCATTCATTGCACATAGCTCAAAAATAATTACAAACCACTTTTAGACTGCAGACAAAAATGTGTCATGTAAAGACACTTTTTGCTTTTTTTATTTCACTCCAAGGTTAGGGCACATACAACATCACTTATATCTAATGAATATTTGATATATCTGTCTAACTTTTTTGTATTGACTGGCAACATCAAGCCCATTTGGGATGATGCCCAACATTTTTACTGTGATGGATGGTATATCACAAGATCCCTGTGGTGTAGTGATATTAAAATTCTTCAACAGTAAATTGGATGTGTGACAAAGCCATACATTTTGTTATTACAAGCAATTGGATCTTATTTCCATCAAAAAGTACTCCAATTCAATTTCTTTTAAAAAAAATCAAATGAGTGTTCGTCATAAAATAGGTCTGACAGTTTTCTCCATACTTCATTGTTATTGAAAAAGGAATGTAAATGCAAACTGCTAAGTATGTTTGGTATCACACACATCATCCCAAGCTGTGATAATAATTGCCTGACATAATTTATGCTTTATGCAAAAATTAGTAATGCTAATAGGATGCATGTTGTGGTCAATGCAAGTTCCTATTTACACCTTCACTTTTTTATACTGTAATAATGAGGATGATATGCACATACAGTAATGTTTTAAATTAGTCATGTTTGTATTTTTAATTTAAATTTAAATTTAGTTGTTGATGGGAAAAAGCATCATACCCTACATACTTGCAAAATTTTTATTTTACTAAATGATCAGTGAAATAAAATGATTGCAAAAATTTAAAAGTCCCTGACAACAATAACTAGAATAAATAAGATAGAACGGTCATCAGAAATATAATTTACGTATTGGACACATATTTTGTTTCTTCAAAACACAGCCATAAAACTAATAACTATTATTAGTTGAAAAGAGCTTTCATTTGCGGTCAACATTGTTGTAAATATAGCACCTGATGGTTTCACCATGGTGGCAGGTTTCTGTTACATAGCCTGTGTTGCAACAAAAAAGACAAAATTATTTAACGATTACCTCAAAATAGGTATAGCAGTGTGTATTTCTTAGTAATAAAGTTTTTTTAATGCTCTGGTGAATTTTGTCTGTTTTAGGCTCATTTTAGTCATTCCCAAACAGAATAAATGGTACTGGTTTATAATAGCGTAACAAGGCTATGCTCTTAAAATAAGTAACATAAAAGAATAAAGATAACAAGCTTTTTAAAATTTAATAAAAAGTTTATTTTCCTAGAATATCAAGTGAAAAATGAGAAAAAAATTTCTTATGGTATTGCGAATTAAATCCAAAAATAATCCAAGAGTTATAGACACATGTCCTAGTAATATAAAGTCCTGAATGAAACTCATTTCAAATCCCGCAGAGTTACAAAATTAAAGGCAGTAATGTGTCTGTTATAGCCTACAAAGTACTGATGTGTCATCATTCTGTTGTTGAATCACAGAAATAGTACTCCAGGTTTGAATTCAGTATAAATTCCAATGAATGTCTTTATCCAAAGATATTGTCAGAGCACTTTAATATTTCCAGAGAAAATAATCACTTGAATTCAATAACTTGAAGCAAATAGAATTCAGCCCAAACTGGTCACAAAATAATTCAATATAAGTGCATGTTAAAGCATGATGGGTAAAATCCTCACAGTCACAAGATGATATAGTTCATGCTTGACCCCAAGTCACAATTTGCATTTTTTTAAAACAACCATTACCTAATGAAAAAACCCTTCTAAAATGATCTAATAAACCTTGTTTATTTACAACAAATAACCTCTGAAATTCACTTAGGATCCCTAAAACCTTGACCCTGATCAACATATTTTTCCTTCTTTGTTTACTTTAACAATAATCCTGATAATAAGCTCATATATATATATATATATATATATATATATATATATATATATATATATATATATATATATATATATATATATATATATATATATATATATATATATATATATATATATATATATATATATATATATATATATATATATATATATATAGATAGAGAGAGAGAGAGAGAGAGAGAGAGAGAGAGAGAGAGAGAGAGAGAGAGAGAGAGAGAGAGAGAATAATGAAGCTATTATTAGTTGTTTACATAAATGAAATTAAGTTTTTTTTAAAAGTCAATCAGGTCAAGCAGAAATGATCTCAATTTTGGACAGTATCATGTCCAATAAACCATATTACAATAACATGTAATGAAATAGAAATAATGTAAAACTAAAAGACAAACAATTAAATTAAACATACATAACACTTCACTCATAAAGAAAAAGAAAAATTTATACAATAAAGCTTTTTTATACTATATATCAAGTATACATTTGTTTAAAAAATACAATATAACATGAAATCTTATGATATCATTAAATCCAAACAAGACTATTAAGTTACAAGTGGATTAGCCACAATCTTGTCTCAAGCTAGGTGGTTGCCAAGTAATAAATTGATACCCTTAATGGATAAAGAAACACTGCTCCAATTGTTATGGGTCCTGAGACTAAGTCTGATACAAATGTACACAATGGAGAGGAACATTAACAAAGCTGCACTCTACTCCCTGAATAAAGAACACAATCATTTAAATAAGATTTCTCAGAAAAAGACAAAGTACTTGATAATAACAGACTTAAAGAAGCTCCTGTGTCCCTTAAAATTTTAATAGGGATAGGACTGACCGAATCACTTATGAGTGATATAGAACCCTTCAACATGAATGAGCCATAATTCTCCATAATAAAACCAGACTGGGGTTTATTAGATCCAACAAATGTATTGCTTTCAATACAAGTCTGTGACCTTGACCTCTTAGAAATAAGAGTATTTGGGATAGGTCTGTCTTGACTCTAATTCCAATTATTCAGTTTTGCAATCAGGAATAATGTATCCTTTCTTCTTGCAATAGGAACATTCAGGAAGAGATAGGAATCTTGAATCAAGCTTAGGATAAGCTTGATTATTAAAAGTTTTGCCAGACTGAGATTTGGAAGAAATTAGATTAGGCTGAAATACTTTCTTTACCAGAAGACTGCTGCATGGAAGACTGACTTTCAAAAGAATCCTTATGAGCACTGAAATACTCATAAGCAGTACAAGTAGCAGTTTCCAAGGTTTCAAACTTACCATGCTCATCAAGATAAGTCTTAATGTCACAAAGGATGCAATTCTTGAACTCTTCAAGTAATACAAGTTGCCTTAGATTTTCAAAATCTTGATCAACTTTCTTGGCTAAGCACCACCTATCAAATAATTGCTCTCTTTTTCTCTTGCAAATTTGACATGAGTTTGTGCAGCTTCTTTTTTACAGTTCCTGAATTTTTGCAAACTAAACTGTACACATATACCAGTAAGCATTTCATTTACTTGGTCCACTCATACATCTAAATGAAGAGGTTTTCCAGACAATATTATGTTGCTTGTACATTGGCAACACAAGAAGACATTTATAATCATCTTTGGTTATGGCCACTACTGGCATTGTTTCCACCATTTCCAGCCATTATTGTTTTGCTTGTTTTATTTTTCCCCTTTTTGTGTATTTACACCTGTCTTCATTATCCCCTTTCTTCTAATTCCTTTAAGAATAGAGAGACCAATAATAAAAGCTTTTTTATTATATGTGCTGTCTTGTGGGTTATTGAAATGCCTGGTTATTATTCTTATGTCTTGGTATTCTCTATGAATCTTTATCTATGGGATATTGTTATGCATATGATGGTGAAACAGCCCCTTGCTTTATGAATGATTTAGTCACCATGATCTTCAGGTGTACTAGCCTGTGTGCTGGCTGAATGCTTACTTTTGGTACTGGAGTAGTCTGGATGATACATTAACCATTTCTGGGCTATATGTTTGTTTAACCATCTCATGGGTTAAGATGACACTCTATTTTAGTAGCCCTATCATGGATGGGGTGGTGGGGTAAGTGTTTCTTCATGTCTTCTATTCTATTCTTCTGTCTTCCTATTGGTTATTAACATTGACTAGGTGTTTATCAGTTCAATATATAATTCTTGATAAAGATAACTTGCAGTTTCCTCTTCTACACTGTGCTGATGGTTCTCCAGGTATGATTCTTCTGTGTGACCATGGCAAATTAATGGAGGTGTGAATAACAGGAGCATTGCTTGTTTGGCTCATCCTGGGGTAGAATTCTGTAAAAGAACTCCATTGTGCATATACATGTATAACCAACTCAAATGGCAATTACCAGGAGAAAGTCCAAGGCAGGACTCCATATTAATATTTAAAATGGTCAAGACAAAATAAGGTTGTAAAGTTACTTTGTGCATTAATTTTTTTATGCTTCTTTTTCATGTCTTATTTACAGAAAAGAAATTTGCTTTTAAGTTTCAATCAACTTTTTATTTTTTCATGTATTGTTTTTGTCTAAATGCTCTCCATTTCATTTTTGAATCTGCTCTTGTCACAGAGCTGATATACTTTGCATTATTAGCACATGCAAGCACACACCACAATGTTAATAAAAAATGTTCTTGTTAACAACAGACATAAATATGGATTTGGTACAGTATTGCTGGATAGAACAGACAAATACAAATTTGGTACAGTATTGCTGGATAGGCTAAATATTCTTACACCAGAATAGCACTGGCTGCTGTTAGCACCAAAACATTTTGAAAACACCAAAACACATTGAAAATACCAAAACACAATGAAAACACCAAAATACATTGAAAACACCAAAACACCTGAAAACAGCAACACACATTGAAACAGCAAAACACACCAAAATACAATGAAAACAGCAACACACATTGAAACAGCAAAAAACACCAAAATATACTGAAAACAGCAACACACATTGAAAACACCAAAACACACTGAAAACATCAAAATATACTGAAAACAGCAACACACATTGAAAACACCAAAACACACTGAAAACATCAAAATATACTGAAAACAGCAACACACATTGAAAACACCAAAAACACACTGAAAACACCAAAACACATTGAAAGCACCCAAATAACCTGAAAATAGCAACACACATTAAAAACACCAAAACACTCTGAAAACAGCAATGCACATTAAAAACACCAAAACACACTGAAAACAGCAAAATACATTGAAAACACTGAAATGTATTGCAATTATGTTGTTCTAGTGGTATAAGCCATAGTGTATCACTGGTTGTTCTAGTGGTATAAGCCACAGTGTATCACTGTTTGTTCTATTGGTATAAGCCATAGTGTATCACTGGTTGTTCTAGTGGTATAAGTCATAGTGTATCACTGGTTGTTCTATTGGTATAAGCCATAGTGTATCACTGGTTGTTCTAGTGGTATATGCCACAGTGTATCACTGGTTGTTCTAGTGGTATATGCCACAGTGTATCACTGGTTGTTCTAGTGGTATATGCCACAGTGTATCACTGGTTGTTCTAGTGGTATAAGCCACAGTGTATCACTGGTTGTTTTTTTGGTATAAGCCACAGTGTATCACTGGTTGTTTTAGTGGTATAAGCCATAGTGTATCAATGGTTGTTCTATTGGTATAAGCCATAGTGTATCACTGGTTGTTCTAGTGGTATAAGCCAGAGTGTATCACTGGTTGTTCTATTGGTATATGCCACAGTGTATCACTTGTTGTTCAATTGGTATAAGCCATATTGTATCACTGGTTGTTCTAGTGGTATAAGCCACAATGTATCACTGGTTGTTCTAGTGGTATAAGCCACAGTGTATCACTGGTTGTTCTAGTGGTGATTGCCACAGTGTATCACTGGTTGTTCTATTGGTATATGCCACAGTGTATCCCTGGTTGTTCTAGTGGTATAAGCCAAAGTGTATCACTGGTTGTTCTAGTGGTATAAGCCATAGTGTATCACTAGTTGTTCTATTGGTATAAGCCACAGTGTATCACTGGATGTTCTATTGGTATATGCCACAGTGTATCACTGGTTGTTCTAGTGGTATAAGCCACAGTGTATCACTGGTTGTTCTAGTGGTATAAGCCACAGTGTATCACTGGTTGTTCTAGTGGTATAAGCTATAGTGTATCACTGGTTGTTCTAATGGTATAAGCCACAGTGTATCACTGGTTGTTCTATTGGTATATGCCACAGTGTATCACTGGTTGTTCTAGTGGTATAAGCCACAGTGTATCACTGGTTGTTCTAGTGGTATAAGCCACAGTGTATCACTGGTTGTTCTAGTGGTATAAGCCATAGTGTATCACTGGTTGTTCTAGTGGTATAAGCCACAGTGTATCACTGGTTGTTCTAGTGGTATAAGCCATAGTGTATCACTGGTTGTTCTATTGGTATATGTCACAGTGTATCACTGGTTGTTCTATTGGTATAAGCCACAGTGTATCACTGGTTGTTCTAGTGGTATAAGCCACAGTGTATCACTGGTTGTTCTAGTGGTATAAGCCACAGTGTATCACTGGTTGTTCTAGTGGTATAAGCCACAGTGTATCACTGGTTGTTCTAGTGGTATAAGCCACAGTGTATCACTGGTTGTTCTAGTTGTATAAGCCACAGTGTATCACTGGTTGTTTATTATTCAGAACTTTTAATATTAGTTATGAAGTAGGGCAGATGAAATTAGAAAGAAGGAATAAATGAAGGAATAAATTGATAAGTGTGAATAAAATGATAAGTGTGAATAAAATGATAAGTGTGAATAAAATGATAAGTGTGAATAAAATGAAAAGTGTGAATAAAATGAAAAGTGTGAATAAAATGATAAGTGTGAATAAAATGATAAGTGTGTATAAAATGATAAGTGTGAATAAAATGATAAGTGTGGTTCTGATGCAGGTATTGATATGAATACTTTATAAGTTTATATAAAATGCTTTACGTATATTTTGTTTAATGACTACATTTAATTAATTAATTATAAATAATTATAAATACTTTATATCAAACTGCTTTTATGTATATTTTGTTTAATGACTACATTTAATTAATTATTTTTAAATACTTTGTATCAAATGTTTTTATGTATATTTTGTTTAATGACTACATTTAATTAATTATTTTTGAATACTTTGTATCAAATGCTTTTATATATATTTTGTTTAATGACTACATTTAATTAATTATTTTAGAATACTTTGTATCAAATGCTTTTCTGTATATTTTGTTTAATGACTACATTTAATTAATTAATTATAAATACTTTATATCAAATGCTTTTACGTATATTTTGTTTAATGACTACATTTAATTAATTATTTATGAATACTTTATATCAAATGCTTTTACGTATATTTTGTTTAATGACTACATTTAATTAATTATTTATGAATACTTTATATCAAATGCTTTTACGTATATTTTGTTTAATGACTACATTTAATTAATTATTTATGAATACTTTATATCAAATGCTTTTATGTATATTTTGTTTAATGACTACATTTAATTAATTAATTATAAATACTTTATATCAAATGCTTTTACGTATATTTTGTTTAATGACTACATTTAATTAATTATTTATAAATACTTTATATCAAATGCTTTTACGTAAATTTTATTTTAATGACTACATTTAATTAACCCGTTCCAACTTGATCTCATAAGGATCTATTCACTGTCATAATAAATAATAACAAAAAGCTAATTTACAGTACAAATACCATAAGTATAATAACTACATTTGATTAATCAAGTCTAAATTAATCTTCTTGTCCAGATCTAAAAACTCAATTAAAGTATAATAAAAGAGAGCAATTTGATTTTAAAGCATACTTGAAAATTGTGATGATTTTACAAATTGTTTTACACACCTTCATTAAGTCATTTTCTCATAAAGTACCAATGTATAAATACATACAATTCCTAATTTTTTTGTAATTATGTTTATGATGAAGTGTAACTTTCAGACTATTTTAAAATGTTATTTATATTGAAAACATTGACTTCATTCCTGCAAGAAAATAGGCAGTGTTCCTCAAAATAACATAATGACTACTGCTTCTTTACTGTAATACAAATTTAAGCAGGTTTGTGTTTTTTGTTTTGAAATAAATTTTATCTCAATTTCTTTCCTTCCTTACTTCCTTCTGTCTATCTTGCCACCAGTACCTAAATCCCTATGGATTAAGAGATTAATCGATTCAGTACATGTACTAATAATGATTAGTAAATTAATTCCGCATGCAAAATGGAATAATGTTTTCAACGTTTTCAATTGGCACAATTACGATAAACTGTGCATTCATAAAACTCTCTTTACAGTCATTTTTATCAAACAAAATTTCTATATCACAGAAATTAAAATAAAATAAAGTTTGTCTGATAATCCAATCAAAGTAAATGTTTACTGATTATCTAATGCATGAATGAATGCTGGCTAATTTTTAAAGATTGATTTCAAGTAATTAAAGTTACGTTACGTACTTCTTCATAAATTTTTAGCCAGAATCAGAACAAAATGGATAATTGAGCATTCATCTCTTGATTTTTTAGACAACAAATATTGTGTAAGGAGTTTTGGATTAGTAATTCTATTTTATCAACATTTTTTTTTGCATGGAAAATCTCCAAATGGTACAACATATTGTGCAAGTTGTTTAAAATTTGAAATAAAGAACAGAAAGTTACAGTAGTATTGATTCAAAGTATTTTGCAAAGAACTGGTTCATGTTGTTATTGTCATTCAATGGTACCGAGTACCATGATAGTACCATCGTATTATCTCCTGAAACTCCATTCAGAGATGTCATTAGAACCTTAACTAGAATCTTGGAAGGTTACGATGTGTGAAATCATTCTGCTACAAAAATATGTTTCATGTGGATTTGAATGTTGCTTCCTGTTAGTCTCACATCTTTTATGACAAATCATTTTGCTACAATTACTAAATTACAAACTGCATACCCTGCTTAAAGCCAGGGGTAAATGCGGCAAAAGTATGGCGTATATTGAAAATACATATATTTAAGCAATTATTCCCATTGTAATTAATCTATCAGAATCTTCATCATCCATTGTCAGATGGTATTGGTGTTGTTAGAGTTGCACTCTTCTTGATATCTTCAGATAACATGAAGATTGTTCTCACTATTGTGGGAGGTAGATTCAAGAGACATGCAACATCAACCTCCATCATTCAAATTACCTCCAATTAAACTTCTAAAAAGCACTATTCTTCATTTAGTGGTTAGACCATCTGGCTCAGATGCAGAAGGTCACAGATTCAAACCCTGAGTCATGCCAACAACTTATAACAATGGTACCAACAGCTGCCTCACTTTACTCTCAGCATTAAGAGGTTAGTGTTAGGACTGGTCAGCCTGGTGTTAGGATAATGTGACTGGGTGGGACATGTTGGTGGCATTATGCCTCATTGCTAGACATCACTATAAACTGTGACACTTTAGACATTGTAGCAATATGACTGAAAATGTGTTAAAGCCATGTTAAAGGTCCAAATAAGAGACAAACTATTTGTAATATGGCTCTTGCAGACTTACCAGCATCCTTTGGAGAGTGCTTGAGAAACATGATGGCTATTGATAGCAGAGATATTTTGAGAAAAATAACAATCATGAATGCTATGAATACTGAACAAAGATTTGGGATCCCATTGCATAGCACCTAGCAGTATCATCGATGCTCAATAGGGCTGTTTGCATCTTTTGTGACTGGCTGTTTGCATCTCTTCTGACTGGCTGAAAATTGCAAAGAATAAAGATATAGCACAGTCCGAATCAACCTGACTTTTGGTCAGAATCAGCCTGATTTTGGTCAGAAACGGCCATAGTTTGTTCTGAACAGACACAATCGATTAGCCTGCACAAGCCTGAATGAACTGTGCAATTATACACTTTGTTAGTTTACTTTAATAATTAAACAGTACGTGAAGAATAGCAAGTACATTTTGTTTTTAAGTTCACAATAAAATGATGAGAAAAAAACTAATCAAACTTTGGATATTTTTTGGTTCATATTTCCAGCTTCTTATTAATTTTGTCTTCAAATCCTGCTTTTAAATGCTACTGTTACATTACTTTTTGTCACTACATGAAAATACAGATTACTCTGTTATATTCTAATATTAAATTATCAAAGCTATGAATGATGCTAAATCTAAAGCATATTGGTCCCTTTTGAAAAAGAATCTGTCACAAACTGAATTAAGAATCTTGATTTAAAATGAATCTGTCACAAACTGAATGGAGAACCTTGATTCAAAATGAATCTGTCACAAACTGAATTGAGAATCTTGATTTAAAAAGAATCTGTCACAAACTGAATTGTGAATCTTGTTGTAAAGAGAATCTATAAAAAATTAAATTGTGTGTTGTTTTAAAGAGAATCTGTCATGCCATGGATGGTGTGTCTTGTTTTTTCAGGGAATCAGACACAAATTGAATCATATGTTGTATTCAAGAACACCTGCCTTGGTTTAAAAAGAATCTGCCAAAAATTGAAGTGTGTGTCAAATTGTAAAGCTAGTCCATGCCAAATTGAATAATGTGTTGTAATTTAAAGAGAATCCATGATAAAGTGAATCATGTGCAGTATCAATAGGAAAAAGAAGAAAACCAAATATAGCACTCACAGATTGATCAATGCATGCAGTGAATGGCTTAGATAGAAATAGTTGCTGTCTGTAATCATATCAAGTAGATCAAGGGATAAGTTGAGTTTTAAATTGATTCAATAAAAAGTATTGTTTCAATTACTGTACATGTTCAGAAATATGAGTAAATGATGTAGCCTTGCCAGTGAAACACAGAATCAATTAAGGTCAGTCTCCAATCCTTATATCAGAAATGCTCAAGAGGGTCTATACACAATTGTCTGTGATGGGAAAATCTATCCCATTATTGTCAAATCTATATGAAAATACTCACACAAGGATCAGTTTGACTACATACGTAATGGTGGACTAATAGATTATTTCCACGTAAAACAATTTTTACAAAAAACATGGAATTTCTCAGTTATTAATAAAAGAACAAAACAAAAAGAAACAGTAATGAGTTAGTTACAACTATGCCAGGTACAACAAATATTGCAACTTATAATCATGACATCTCTCTATTTCTATCTTCAATTATTATTATCATTATTATTAATTATTATGATTATTATTATTATTATTATGATTATTATTATTATTTCTATTATTATTATTATTATTATGATTATTATTATTATTATGATTATTATTATTATTATTATTATTATTATTATTATTATTATTTCTATTATTATTAGTATTATTATTTCTATTATTATTATTATTATTATTATTATTTCTATTATTATTATTATTATTTCTATTATTATTATTATTATTATTATTATTATTATCAGTAATGATATGATACATTAAGTAATGTAATGAAGAATACATGTAGACAGATGTATGGATGAAGAACACATGTAGACAGATGTATGGATGAAGAACAAATGTAGACAGATGTATGGATGAAGAACACATGTAGACAGATGTATGGATGAAGAACAAATGTAGACAGATGTATGGATGAAGAACAAATGTAGACAGATGTATGGATGAAGAACACATGTAGACAGATGTATGGATGAAGAACACATGTAGACAGATGTATGGATGAAGAACACATGTAGACAGATGTATGGATGAAGAACACATGTAGACAGATGTATGGATGAAGAACACATGTAGACAGATGTATGGATGAAGAACACATGTAGACAGATGTATGGATGAAGAACACATGTAGACAGATGTACTGATGTACCACAGATGGCTTGAAAGTAGTTGCTATGTGTAGCTCTCACCAAGGAGTGCTTGAACAACATTTTCAATTGACACAAGAACATCACCTGGCCTGAACACCAGTACTTTGTAAATTAGTAGAAATGGTGCTAGGGCATGGCATGACTTAAACACTGGTGGTTAGGAAAATAGTACAAGTGGCACACTGGCCTGGCCTGGCCTGAATACTAGTTCTTGCTAAAATAGTACAAGTGGCACACTGGCCTGGCATGGCCTGGCCTGAATACTGGTACTTGGTAAAATAGTACAAGTGGTACACTAGCCTGGCCTGAATACTAGTATATGCTAAAATAGTACAAGTGGTACACTAGCCTGGCCTGAATACTAGTATATGCTAAAATAGTACAAGTGGTACACTAGCCTGGCCTGAATACTAGTATATGCTAAAATAGTACAAGTGGTACAGCCTGGCCTGAATGCTGGTACATGGTGAATAGTACAAGTGATACAAGGGCATGGGTTGGTCTGAACATTGGTACCAGTAAAAAAGATGCAAGTGGCCTAGGGCCTAGAGTGGCCTCAACACTCATACATGAACAATAGTACTTGGTAAATTAGTGCAAGTACCACAGTGGTATGGTCTGATCTCAACACAGGTACTTGCTAGACCAAATCACATTAGACAAAATGCAGGTACTGGTGTAAGGCCTGAGACTTGCATTATTGACTACAAGAATTTGAGCCTAACTAAGTTTTCAAGGCACTGTTTGCATATAGCACAAGGTACATTACTGCCATGTACCAAACCATAAACTTTATTTTGTCATTGGAAAGAGAAACAGATCTGCATCACAGTCTACAAAAATGCATGCATAATTCTATATATGTGGTCTTGGAGTATCTGAAATTGTTTTCCTGCTACATCACTATTAAAAAAACCAGAAATGTTAATCCTGAGCAATAATTCTTATTTCTATTTTTACACTCATCAAGGTAATAATTATTGTTTGGCTTAATATCAAGGTAATAATTATTGTTTGGCTTAATATCAAGGTAATAATTATTGTTTGGCTTAATATCAAGGTGGTAATTTTTGTTTGGCTTAATATCAAGGTAATAATTATTGTTTGGCTTAATATCAAGGTAATAATTATTGTTTGGCTTAATATCAAGGTAATAATTATTGTTTGGCTTAATATCAAGGTAATAATTATTGTTTGGCTTAATATCAAGGTAATAATTATTGTTTGGCCTAATATCAAGGTAATAATTATTGTTTGGCTTAATATCAAGGTAATAATTATTGTTTGGCTTAATATCAAGGTAATAATTAATGTTTGGCTTAATATCAAGGTAATAATTATTGTTTGGCTTAATATCAAGGTAATAATTATTGCTTGGCTTAATATCAAGGTAATAATTATTGTTTGGCCTAATATCAAGGTAATAATTATTGTTTGGCCTAATATCAAGGTAATAATTATTGTTTGGCTTAATATCAAGGTGGTAATTTTTGTTTGGCTTATTATAAAGGCAGTATATCTTTCTTAGCTCATTATCAAGGTAACAAGTCTTTTCTATCCATGATTTGTTTATCCATTATCAAAGTAGTAATATTTGTTTAACCATTATCTAGGTGGTAATATTTGTCTATCCATTATCAAGGTGGTAATATTTGTCTGTCCATGATCAAGGTGGTAATATTTGTCTGTCCATTATCAAGGTGGTAATATTTGTTTTTCCATTATCAAAGTGGTAATATTTGTCTGTCCATGATCAAGGTGCTAATTTTTGTCTGTCCATTATCAAGGTGGTAATATTTGTCTGTCCATAATCAAGGTGGAAATATTTGTTTTTCCATTATCAAAGTGGTAATATTTGTCTGTCCATGATCAAGGTGCTAATTTTTGTCTGTCCATTATCAAGGTGGTAATATTTGTCTGTCCATTATCAAGGTGGTAATATTTGTCTGTCCATAATCAAGGTGGTAATATTTGTTTTTCCATTATCAAAGTGGTAATATTTAACTGTCCATGATCAAGGTGGTAATATTTGTCTGTCCATTATCAAGGTGGTAACATTTGTCTGTCCATGATCAAGGTGGTAATATTTGTTTTTCCATTATCAAAGTGGTAATATTTGTCTGTCCATGATCAAGGTGATAATATTTGTCTGTCCATTATCAAGGTGGTAACATTTGTTTTTCCATAATCAAGGTGGTAATATTTGTTTTTCCATTATCAAAGTGGTAATATTTAACTGTCCATGATCAAGGTGGTAATATTTGTCTGTCCATTATCAAGGTGGTAACATTTGTCTGTCCATGATCAAGGTGGTAATATTTGTTTTTTCATTATCAAAGTGGTAATATTTGTCTGTCCATGATCAAGGTGATAATATTTGTCTGTCCATTATCAAGGTGGTAATATTTGTTTTTCCATAATCAAGGTGGTAATATTTGTTTTTCCATTATCAAAGTGGTAATATTTAACTGTCCATGATCAAGGTGGTAATATTTGTCTGTCCATTATCAAGGTGGTAACATTTGTCTGTCCATAATCAAGGTGGTAATATTTGTTTTTCCATTATCAAGGTGGTAATATTTGTCTGTCCATGATCAAGGTGGTAATATTTGTCTGTCCATTATCAAGGTGGTAATATTTGTCTGTCCATTATCAAGGTGGTAATATTTGTTTTTCCATTATCAAAGTGGTAATATTTGTCTGTCCATGATCAAGGTGATAATATTTGTCTGTCCATTATCAAGGTGGTAATATTTGTCTGTCCATGATCAAGGTGGTAATATTTGTCTGTCCATTATCAAGGTGGTAATATTTGTTTTTCCATTATCAAAGTGGTAATATTTGTCTATCCATGATCAAGGTGGTAATATTTGTCAGTCCATTATCATAGTGGCAATTCTTGTTTGGCTTGCATTCAAAATAGTAATGCAGGCTTGGTACATAATCAAGGTGGTATTTATTCTTATGTATGTTTGATTTATATTGTGTGCCTAACGTTTGTCTATGAGTGAGAGTTGTTGATTGTATTTTGGATACTGGATTTTCAATGTGAATATTAGTTGTAAACAAGATGTTTATCAGAATTTGATTTCAATTTCTAGCCATGTTTATTATTGAATAGAATGCTCCATACAGTTGTGTTTGGATATAATTCTAGAAGAATTATTTTTTAATTTTAATTTTTTATTTTAATTATTTAATTAATCATTTTTTGATGATATATTTACTTAAATCAATTTATTGGAATTATTAAGTGCTCACTGACTGGATCAACACATCATTTTTAGATTTTTATGAATTCTTGAAGGACGTTCATTTGGAACATTCAGTAATTTTTTACTTGTGACATTTGGAATTATTTGAGATTTAGTTCACAATGTTGTAAGTGATTCTAAAAAATTTCAATTTGTAACTTAGAGAAAAAAATTATTTGTTGATTTTACTAAATGTATTGCTTTCACTTCTTTCTGTTACATAGTTTAAAACCTTGAGTCATAACACCAAGATCACAGTGGTAATTCTAAAGCTGGCTTTAGTAATGTTTTTGTAAAGCTAAATTCATAAAACAACATCACCATTTTTGTTTTAGATATTTCATAATGTTGTAATACCGTATGGTGATAATATGGTGAAATATTTTTTATGATGCACACTGATGTTAAGTTACATAAGTCCAGTGATAAGGCATATATATTACCACCTGTAGAAAATTAAATTTGTATTTTTCTTTGTTCTTTCATTACTCATTACCTGTACACCTGGCATGTAAAGCCTGTGTCTTAGGCCTTTACATTGTTTGGCCCATAGACATTAAGACAGTCCTTTGGAAAATATATATTTTAATTAATAGGCATAATTAGTGATATGGAACTGTTCCTGCACATGCAACTCTTTACTTGAAGCATATTTTGAATCTGTTCTGGACCCCAACTAAAATATGTTGAATGTCCCTGATGTAGACTGTTGCTATGACAAACATGAATTAACTAAAATCTTGTAATGCAGAGGGTATGGCTTAATTAGGGCAATTCCTTATATTTTGATCACGCTGAATCCAATGACAATTTATCATGATAATATAACATTGCTATTGTCATGCTGAATCCAATGACAATTCATCATGATAATATAACATTGCCATTGCTATGCTGAATCCAATGACAATTTATCATGATAATATAACATTGCCATTGCTATGCTGAATCCAATGACAATTTATCATGATAATATAACATTGCCATTGTCATGCTGAATCCAATGACAATTTATCATGATAATATAACATTGCCATTGCTATGCTGAATCCAATGACAATTTATCATGATAATATAACATTGCCATTGTCATGCTGAATCCAATGACAATTCATCATGATAATATAACATTGCCATTGCTATGCTGAATCCAATGACAATTTATCATGATAATATAACATTGCCATTGCTATGCTGAATCCAATGACAATTTATCATGATAATATAACATTGCCATTGCCATGCTGAATCCAATGACAATTTATCATGATAATATAACATTGCCATTGCTATGCTGAATCCAATGACAATTTATCATGATAATATAACATTGCCATTGTCATGCTGAATCCAATGACAATTTATCATGATAATATAACATTGCCATTGTCATGCTGAATCCAATGACAATTTATCATGATAATATAACATTGCCATTGTCATGCTGAATCCAATGACAATTTATCATGATAATATAACATTGCCATTGTCATGCTGAATCCAATGACAATTTATCATGATAATATAACATTGCCATTGCTATGCTGAATCCAATGACAATTCATCATGATAATATAACATTGCCATTGTCATGCTGAATCCAATGACAATTTATCATGATAATATAACATTGCCATTGTCATGCTGAATCCAACGACAATTTATCATGATAATATAACATTACCATTGCTATGCTGAATCCAATGACAATTTATCATGATAATATAACATTACCATTGCTATGCTGAATCCAATGACAATTCATCATGATTATGATATATAACATTGCCATTGGGTTCATTATCCAGGTGTTGATCACACTGAATCCAATGACAATTCATCATGATAATATAACATTGCCATTGTCATGCTGAATCCAATGACAAATTATCATGATAATATAACATTGCCATTGCTATGCTGAATCCAATGACAATTCATCATGATTATGATATATAACATTGCCATTGGGTTCATTATCCAGGTGTTGATCACACTGAATCCAATGACAATTCATCATGATAATATAACATTGCCATTGCCATGCTGAATCCAATGACAATTCAGCATGATAATATAACATTGCCATTGGCATGCTGAATCCAATGACAATTCATCATGATAATATAACATTGCTATTGTCATGCTGAATCCAATGACAATTTATCATGATAATATAACATTGCTATTGTCATGCTGAATCCAATGACAATTTACCATGATAATATAACATTGCCATTGTCATGCTGAATCCAATGACAATTTACCATGATAATATAACATTGCCATTGCTATGCTGAATCCAATGACAATTCATAATGATAATATAACATTGCCATTGTCATGCTGAATCCAATGACAATTTATCATGATAATATAACATTGCCATTGTCATGCTGAATCCAATGACAATTTATCATGATAATATAACATTGCCATTGCTATGCTGAATCCAATGACAATTCATCATGATAATATAACATTGCCATTGTCATGCTGAATCCAATGACAATTTATCATGATAATATAACATTGCCATTGTCATGCTGAATCCAACGACAATTTATCATGATAATATAACATTACCATTGCTATGCTGAATCCAATGACAATTTATCATGATAATATAACATTACCATTGCTATGCTGAATCCAATGACAATTCATCATGATTATGATATATAACATTGCCATTGGGTTCATTATCCAGGTGTTGATCACACTGAATCCAATGACAATTCATCATGATAATGTAACATTGCCATTGTCATGCTGAATCCAATGACAAATTATCATGATAATATAATATTGCCATTGCTATGCTGAATCCAATGACAATTCATCATGATTATGATATATAACATTGCCATTGGGTTCATTATCCAGGTGTTGATCACACTGAATCCAATGACAATTCATAATGATAATATAACATTGCTATTGTCATGCTGAATCCAATGACAATTTACCATGATAATATAACATTGCCATTGTCATGCTGAATCCAATGACAATTTACCATGATAATATAACATTGCCATTGCTATGCTGAATCCAATGACAATTCATAATGATAATATAACATTGCCATTGTCATGCTGAATCCAATGACAATTTACCATGATAATATAACATTGCCATTGTCATGCTGAATCCAATGACAATTTACCATGATAATATAACATTGCCATTGCTATGCTGAATCCAATGACAATTCATAATGATAATATAACATTGCTATTGTCATGCTGAATCCAATGACAATTTACCATGATAATATAACATTGCCATTGTCATGCTGAATCCAATGACAATTTACCATGATAATATAACATTGCCATTGCTATGCTGAATCAAATGACAATTTATCATGATAATATAACATTGCCATTGCCATGCTGAATCCAATGACAATTCATCATGATAATATAACATTGCCATTGCCATGCTGAATCCAATGACAATTTATCATGATAATGATGTATTGCCATTGGGTTCATTATGCAGGTGGATTTAAATTTCTGTCTCATTTAGTCTTGCTCTTCATTTGAATTTTTTTAATTCATATATTTTTTAGATGAAGAAACTAGATTCCAAATGCATTTAATGGAAATCTGAACTTTTACAAATTGTAAATTTTAAGATCTGAAGTAATAATGTGTATGTGTTCAGTCATAATGAATACATGAATATATATCATAATTAATGAAAGAATCTTCTCATATTAACTACAAAATACATGCACTACATGTACACAAGAGACTCTCCACATGTAAGAACACATGTATGCAGGCTCCAAAACAATGAACACCATATTTATCTGATAGTAAGCCCATACTTGATAATAAGCCTCTGCCCTCCTTTTGAAACAAATTTCACCAAAGAACTGCTAATTGGACTCCAGAATTTAAGGTTTTATATAAGCAAAATTTACATTATACCAAGGCCAAAGAATGAATAGTTTAAACAGGAGCTTCATTATACTGGTCCATTGGTATGGATCAGCCTTCCCAGTGACATATCATTTCTCATTTCATAATGAATATCTTAAATGGATGAAATCTCAAGGCATTGAACAGTTCTGGTAATATAAATATCTCCTGGTTTTCTCTACTTATAAATTTCCAGACAACTTGATGGTATCATTCCACTGGATTTCGACAGTCTGGACATAAGACTGAGGTTAAATCACAAGCACAAGCCATAACACTGTTTCTCTCCCTCATCAAACACCTTCATGTCTTATAGCAATAGGCTTGCAGCAAAGCAGCATGTGTTGCTGCACTGGGAGCAGTAGCTGCAGACATACACACATGCAACTCAGGGCATAGTGGCACTTTTCACTGGATAAAATCAACAGTGGAACTTGGCAACCAAATGGTGATTAAGCAGCCCTTTTAGGGTCACACCAATCACCACCATAGCATGAAGAAAGGACTAGAAATGATGCCCTAAACATTGCTTACATCACCTTAAGCCTGATCAGCATACCACAGCTGATGGGGATCTTATCTTAGTGGTCAAACAATTCTGTATCTGGAACATGTACACACCAAGCCCCTTCCATTCCATAAAATGGGTTTAATTAGCCCCTTCTATGCCACAAGATGGGCTTTACTAGTCCCTTCCACTCTACAATTTAGGTTGAGGCAGTCCCTTCTACTCCATAAGATTAGTTTTAGCAGCCCCTACCACCCCACAAGATTGGTATTAGCAGCTCCTTCCATTCCACAAGATTGGTTTTAGCAGCCCCTTCTACACCACCAGATGGTCTTTAGCAGCCCCTTCCATTCCACAAAATTGATTTTAAGGACCCCTTCCAGATGATCTTTAGCAGCCCCTTCCATTCCATAAGATGGGTTTTAGCAGCCCCTTCCACTCCACAAGATTGGTTTTAGCAGCCCATGGTCTATTAAATATATATGCTTTTTAAAGATAGTTTGTTTCTCAAAGAGCAAGAATCAAGCTGGATGGTTTTTCAATTTTTATTCAGACTCCCTTGTCAAGTCAGATCAATTCTGAACCCTTAGGGCATCTCATTATGTTCATGACAAAAACAGAAAACAAAACAAAAACAACAGTAAATCTGTCTCTCTTATATATAGGATATACAGTTAAGAGTCTACTAAGCCTAGACTGGGCTGATTGCTGTAGTATATAAAGCTTTCTCTGCAAACTGACTTAGAATCAGTAAACCAGACAAAATGATGATAGATGTATTTTTTTCTCCCTTTAGTTTGGAAATGAGAAAAGGAATCCATGGCTAGACATGTGGGCTTGTTTGGAACAACTGGTGAGAAACGTATTAATATTACCATTTTTCAAAAACTATTTATGGCTCGACAGTTAGTGTTGGAATGAGCTGTATCACACAGGTTCCAAGCATGATTAGAATTTTTATTTCTCTTTAAAAAATCAATATTTATTTGATACTGTAGTTTGTAAAGCCATGCATTCATCAGAAAATCCAATTTAGACACATATTGGAAAGTGTGAAGCCTTCGTCTGGACAATGCTGAGAAAACCCTTATGAACTTGCAATAAATTTCCAATACAAGAACAATATACCTGGTCTATTGCTGGATAATTTTCCAACAGTGCTGCGTAATATTTCCAGCATGTTTTGTTAGAACTCAATGTTCTTAAACTAAGTATCAGAAAAGAGTAAAAAGCAACAAGTTTTGTAAAATTCAACAAATATTTTTTTCCCTACAACACAAAATGAAAAATGTAAAAAGAACTGATGGTACTGCAAATTCAATTTCAAATATTTCTCCAATTTCTAACACAATTCCTAATATTACAGCTCTGAATAAACAATAGTGGTATTAAAAAATCAAATGATGAATGTGCTGATGTGCCTGTGATGGCCTGTGTCATAGCGATGTGCCAACATTCTTTTGTTGACTCAAAATAATACAATCCAAGAATAAATACTTATTTGAATTTCACTATGAATCCAATTCTCTGTTTCCAAGAATGTTGTTTTTCAGCATTTTGTATTTCATGATAAGAACAACTTGAATTAAATAATTTGAATAAAAATATTTCAGCCCAAATGGTCACAACAATGACAAAACTAATTCTACTCTGATCTTACGGCACAAATGTATAAATTCCTGATAAACGAGATTATGTAGTCCTCTAAAAGAAAACTATTACCTAACAATGATTTCATTCTGGAAAGTTCTAAATTGATTACAAGATAACATTTTAGTTATAATTAGAAGGTTTCTGACTAAAATTATATTAAAGAATGTGGTAAACAACAGGAGAATTCATTGAGAATTTACAATGTTCAGGACTCAAGCTGAGATACACATTTTGTTTACAAACTCAAAATCAATGATTCAGGTCAGGTAGAATTGAACTTGATTTTGGATAAGGTCAAGTAAAAAATAAAATTATATAATGAACAAAAAACATCCTAACAAACAATACAAATAAAATGTACATAACAGTTTCCAGTACACTTACAGCAGTGCTTCATATATTTACAGCATGTTTCCAGTACACTTACTGCAGTGCTGCACACATTTCCAGCATGTTTCCAATTCACTTACTGCAGTGCTGCACACATTTCCAGCATGTTTCCAATTCACTTACTGTAGTGCCATATACATTTGCAGCATGTTTCCAGTACACTTACTGCAGTGCTGCACACATTTCCAGCATGTTTCAAATTCACTTACTGCAGTGCTGCATACATTTCCAGCATGTTTCCAGTACACATATTGCAGTGTTTCACAAATTTCCAGCATGTTTCCAGTGCTGCACACATTTCTATTATGTTTCCATTACACTTACTGCAGAGCTGCACAAATTTCCAGCATGTTTCCAGTACACTTACTGCAGTGCTGCATACATTTCCAGCATGTTTCCAGTACACTTACTGCAGTGCTGCACACATTTCCAGCAGGTTTCAAATTCACTTACTGCAGTGCTGCATACATTTCCAGCATGTTTCCAGTACACTTACTGCAGTGCTGCATGCATTTCCAGCATGTTTCCAGTACACTTACTGCAGTGCTGCATGCATTTCCAGCATGTTTCCAGTACACTTACTGCAGTGCTGCATGCATTTCTAGCATGTTTACACTTTGTGCAGTGCTGCATGCATTTCCAGCATGTTTACACTTTGTGCAGTGCTTGAAAATATTGCTGTTAGTCATCAGCATTATTCAATACTTGTTTCAGTTTCTTAAATTAGATTGAATCAAACTTTCAGCAAATCAAAGCTTGGTGGCACAAAGAGTAGATGTTGCATATTGAAAATTTCCATGTTACTTAACTTGGTCACTAATTACAACAACTACAGCATCCAGACTGATGTGATATTGTGAATGGCACATGGTACTCCCACCCCTCAATGCAGCCACTCACAGGACATGGTTGAAATATGGAGATTACTGACCAATGGGTCTCAGTGATCTGAATAGTTGTCAAGGTAGATGGTCTTGAAGTAAACATATTGAACAGAAACCATTATTTTCTTATTAGACTTACAATGAGTATGACCCTTGACCTTCAGAATCTAGAATGTACAGGCTTGTTTATTACTACAAATTTTCTACTACATGTGCAAGCAATTCATAAAGTTTGGTCCTGGTTTGTAATATAGAATTGATGTCATTGGGCAGAAACCAATGTCCTCTGACCCCACCCTGACCCCACCCTGACTGGCTTCTCTTTGACCTTAGGTGCTTAACTATCAATGAAGTGTCACAAATGTAGATGTTGGGAATAGATGGATGGATTGATAGTCCTACAATGAAAGATGTCAAAATTTTGTTATTTTATAAGGAATTGTAGTTGTCCTGCTTCACAAATAAGCGGAACTGTGATTTGTGTTAAACTAAGACCAAATTTTAAATAATATCTCAAAGTTCTCAGCCCATAATAATGACGTTAAACAGATGAAGTATAATTGTTTTAGTTTTACTACACTTACTATGATCAAGTTTACATTACTGAAGTATATTCAAATGGTTGAGATTGTCAAACATTTTTTTATTAAGAGTGAGCAATGGTAGCCGAGGAATTCTGAAGTTGGCTAGCTTAGGGAATATTTTCTTTAATATAAAACTATGGTTAATAATGCATGGCGAAATGTTCTCAGGCATATTTGTTTCATTACAGAAAAGCAAACACATGTTAAACAACATTGGCATTACTAAATTACCATCTCTTAGAAAATCTGGTCCTAGTTCTGGGATTGACATGCATTATGGCACAGAGTATTCCACCAGCATGATGTTGACCCATCCTTAGCATACAAATCTGAAAGCTGTTGACCCTTCTTTAGAATTAACAAGATGTTGACCCATCTGTGAAGTATCGAATTATGAATAAGCATTGAACCTTAAAGTTGAATGCATTGAACATTAAGATTTTATCACATTAAAGACCAGGGTTTATTGACTCACTTGACAATTAAGAAGGGTTATTTGGACAGACATTGATGGATATGTTAATGTCAGATGCTGTAGTAAGACTACCAGATATGACTTTGTCTTATGTACTGATTCCTGGTTGCTTATGGTAGCAGGAAGTTTGTGCCAGCTGAGCATAATTATTCAGTTACTGAAAGAGAATGCCTAATGATTATTTTTGGGATCTCTAACTTCCAGCGCTATCTGTATGGCGAAAGTTTATTCTGGAAACTGACTACATGCCACTTGCTTATTTGGCCCTAGCTAAATTGACAAATGGTCATTTAATGAGATGGCCATTATTTTGTCAGCAATATTAAGTTCAATCACGTTACATTAAGGGAAGTGCCAATGTATTAGCAGATTGTCTGAGTAAACTAATTGGTTCTGAGGTGAAAGGCTCAATTAAAGACATGTGAACAATAACTTAAATGCATCTTCAAAATTAAGCTAGCAAAATCCTAGATTTGACTCTTAAAAAGGGGCCTATGTGAAGTGTCAAGCTTTGAATAAGCATTGAACCTTAAAGTTGAATGCATAGAGCATTAAGATTTTATCACATTTAGACCAAGGGAGTCTTTGTGATGGGTCACTTCAACCTTTATTCTTAATTTCTTTCATATCAGTGTTAATCTTTAAGGAGGCCAGTGTTCTGACTCAATGAAGTTGATTGGATATCTTAGCACACTTTTGAGAAAGAGACAACTGAACTTCAGATCCATGTCAAATAGTTATTCTTCAAAGGGATTATAACATAATTCAAAGATTCTGACTGAAGAAAGTCTTAGGAAATTGTTTGGAAACCACTGCTTATGATTGGAAGTAATGTTCATTTAAAGTGACAACCTTGATCAAATTTTTTTAGTCTGAAATTTTCTGAGATGGAGAAGTTTGACTATGAGGAAGCCAAAGGAAAAAATGGTCTTTTCCTTGTTAAACAAGAAATGGACCAGGTGTCTGTCGTGTGAGAAAGACAGGGTTTAGTGCTAGTCTAAGTTAACAGCATTAAGGTTGTTGTTTGATTGTTTTCTGCAAACTTGTTTGATATGGTTAGGTTCCATATTATTTATCGTTTATTCAATTTTATGGAAATATGTTGATACTAGAGTTGTTATGCAATTTATCTTATTCAATTTCATGGAAATGTGTTGATGTTAGAGTTGTTATGCAATTTATCTTATTCAATTTCATGGAAATATGTTGATGTTAGAGTTGTTATGCAATTTATCTTATACAATTTCATGGAAATGTGTTGATGTTAGAGTTGTTATGCAATTTATCTTATTCAATTTCATGGAAATGTGTTGATGTTAGAGTTGTTATGCAATTTATCTTATAAAATTTCATGGAAATGTGTTGATGTTAGAGTTGTTATGCAATTTATCTTATTCAATTTCATGGAAATATGTTGATGTTAGAGTTGTTATGCAATTTATCTTATACAATTTCATGGAAATGTGTTGATGTTAGAGTTGTTATGCAATTTATCTTATTCAATTTCATGAAAATATGTTGATGTTAGAGTTGTTATGCAATTTATCTTATAAAATTTCATGGAAATGTGTTGATGTTAGAGTTGTTATGCAATTTATCTTATTCAATTTCATGGAAATATGTTGATGTTAGAGTTGTTATGCAATTTATCTTATACAATTTCATGGAAATGTGTTGATGTTAGAGTTGTTATGCAATTTATCTTATTCAATTTCATGAAAATATGTTGATGTTAGAGTTGTTATGCAATTTATCTTATACAATTTCATGGAAATGTGTTGATGTTAGAGTTGTTATGCAATTTATCTTATTCAATTTCATGGAAATATGTTGATGTTAGAGTTGTTATGCAATTTATCTTATACAATTTCATGGAAATGTGTTGATGTTAGAGTTGTTATGCAATTTATCTTATTCAATTTCATGAAAATATGTTGATGTTAGAGTTGTTATGCAATTTATCTTATACAATTTCATGGAAATGTGTTGATGTTAGAGTTGTTATGCAATTTATCTTATTCAATTTCATGGAAATATGTTGATGTTAGAGTTGTTATGCAATTTATCTTATACAATTTCATGGAAATGTGTTGATGTTAGAGTTGTTATGCAATTTATCTTATTCAATTTCATGGAAATGTGTTGATGTTAGAGTTGTTATGCAATTTATCTTTATAATTTTACATTTGTTAGGTCATTGGTATAATCGATTGCATGCAATCCAACTTTTCAAATCTGTAGGATTTAATAGGGTTATTTGAAATAAATAGGAAATAATTTCTTTTGTCTGCTTGGACAATACTGATTTTCTCGAGTTAACGATAACTACCTATTTTATTTGTTTTTGAAATGTTTACATTTTCTGGAAGTGAGTTAGGAATTGTGAATTTTATGCTTGAGTAACATGTAGAAGCATATTGTAAATTTTTGATAAAGAGAGAGAGAGCGTGAAACTTGACAGTCCGAAGATGGAAGTCCAGAATAAAGAGAAGTGACAAGTGAAGTCAAAACAAGGAGAAGTGACAAGTTTAGAATAAAGGACTGGGAAGTCCAAGAAGGATGAGGCAGTTGGAATTGGAAGATTCGAGGAAGCAGGAAACATAGGAAACCAAGTCGAGAGGAAAGTGATGCGATTGGTCATGGACATTGAGCTCTGTTTACGACTCATTATGATGATGAAATAAATCTAAATTAGACAGTGCTATTAAATCCTGTTTATATAACTTAAGTTGAATTGAAATTACAACTGTTCATTTTCTTGATTTAATTTTGCTATTTTTCTTGCCAAATGGGGCTCATAATGCATTATTTCTTCCCAATAATCTTGCCCAGTTCTCTATTAATGTTCTATCTTTTCACTCACACCAGGTCATAACATCAAGGGGAGTCATTATTCCCTAGATAACACAGCGAAATCCAACTAACTACCCCTCTTACTAAGAGGGAGACATTGCACCATCCTTGCCTCATTGATAGAATAAATATCAGCAAGATGTCTAAACATTGATAGCATAAACATCAGCAAGATGTCTAACCATCAATAAAATAAACATCAGTGAAGATGTCTACCCATCCTTAGCATGAAAATCAGCAAGATGTCTAACTATTGAGAGCATAAAAAATCTGCAAGATGTCTACCCATCCTTAGCATAAACATCAGCAGGATGTCTACCCATTCTTAGCATAAAAATCAGCAGGATCTCTACCCATCCTTAGCATAAACCTCAGCAAGATTTCTACTCATCCTTAGCATAAACCTCAGCAGGATGTCTACCCATAAATAGCATAAACATCAGCAAGATGTCTAACCATCCTTAGCATAAACATCAGCAAGATGTCAACTCATTGATATCATAGGAATCAGCAAGATGTCTACCCATTCTTAGCATAAAAATCAGCAGGATGTCTGCCCTTCCTTAGCATAAACCTCAGCAAGATGTCTAACCATCCTTAGCATAAACATCAGCAAGATGTCTACCCATCGATAGTATAAAAATCTGCAGATGTCTACCCATTCTTAGCATAAAAATCAGCAAGATGTCTACCCATTCTTAGCATAAAAATCAGCAAGATGTCTATCCATCCTTAGCCTAAACATATGCAAGATGTCTACCCATCCTTAGCATAAACATCAGCAAGATGTCTACCCATTCTTAGCATAAACATCAGCAAGATGTCTACCCATTGATATCATAAACATCAGCAAGAAGTCTACCCATTGATAGCATAACCATCAGCAAGATGTCTGTCCATTCTTAGCATAAACCTCAGCAAGATGTCTACCCATAAATAGCGTAAACATCAGCAAGATGTCTACCCATCGATAGCATAACTATTAGCAAGATGTCTAACCATCCTTAGCATAAAAATCGGCAGGATGTCTACCCATCCTTAGCATAAGCATCAGCAAGATGTCTACTCATTAATATCATAAGCATCAGCAAGATGTCTGCCCATCCTTAGCATAAAAATCAGCTAGGTGTCTACCCATCCTTAGCCTAAACATATACAAGATGTCTACCCATCCTTAGCATAAACATCAGCAAGATGTCTACCCATCAATATCATAAATATCAGCAAGATGTCTACCCATTTTTAGCAAAAAAAATCAGCAGGATCTCTGCTCATCCTTAGTATAAACCTCTGCAAGATGTCTAACCATCCTTAGCATAAAAATCAGCAGGATGTTTACCCATCCTTAGCATAAACATCAGCAAGATGTCTACTCATCGATATCATAAATATCAGCAAGATGTCTACCCATTCTTAGCATAAAAATCAGCAGGATGTCTATTCATCCTTAGCATAAACCTCTGCAAGATGTCTACCCATTCTAGCATAAAAATCAGCAGGATGTCTGCCCATCCTTATCATAAACCTCAGCAAGATGTCTACCCATAAATAGCATAAACCTCAGCAAGATATCTACCCATCAATAGCATAAACATCAGAAAGATGTTGACTCATCTTTTAAAGGAAGATGTTACCATCATATCACATATTTTAAGCAGTCTCATTTGCTTCAATATAATTTGTTCAGCTCAGTAGATCTTGATTCATATAAATGTGATGACTTAATTTGTTTTACCATTTTTTTTACAGTCTCTACACACTCATGCTACTAATGTGTTCATTGCAAAAATAAATATAAGAGTGCACATTAACACACACACATGAACACATATACACACTCTTGTGAACATACACATTAACACACACACATGAACACATATACACACTCTTGTGAACATACACATTAACACACACACATGAACACATAAACACACTCTTGTGAACATACACATTAACACACACACATGAACACATATACACACTCTTGTGAACATACACATTAACACACACACATGAACACATATACACACTCTTGTGAACATACACATTAACACACACACATGAACACATATACACACTCTTGTGAACATACACATTAACACACACACATGAACACATATACACACTCTTGTGAACATACACATTAACACACACACATGAACACATATACACACTCTTGTGAACATACACATTAACACACACACATGAACACATATACACACTCTTGTGAACATACACATTAACACACACACATGAACACATATACACACTCTTGTGAACATACACATTAACACACACACATGAACACATATACACACTCTTGTGAACATACACATTAACACACACACATGAACACATATACACACTCTTGTGAACATACACATTAACACACACACATGAACACATATACACACTCTTGTGAACATGCACATTAACACACACACATGAACACATATACACACTCTTGTGAACATACACATTAACACACACACATGAACACATATACACACTCTTGTGAACATGCACATTAACACACACACATGAACACATATACACACTCTTGTGAACATACACATTAACACACACACATGAACACATATACACACTCTTGTGAACACGCACATTAACACACACACATGAACACATATACACACTCTTGTGAACATGCACATTAACACACACACATGAACACATATACACACTCTTGTGAACATACACATTAACACACACACACATGAACACATATACACACTCTTGTGAACATGCACATTAACACACACACATGAACACTCTTGTAGACAGGCACATGAATGGACTCTTGAACATGCACATGAACACACATAAACACATATACACACTCTTGTGAACATACACATGAACACACATAAACACATATACACACTCTTGTGAACATGCACATGAACACACATGTACACTCTTGTGGACATGCACATGAACACACATGTACTCTTGTGGACATGCACATGAACACACATGTACACTCTTGTGGACATGCACATGAACACACATGTACTCTTGTGGACATGCACATGATTGCAGTTTTGCACATGCATATGAACATGCACACACACATACACTATATTTAAAATATGGTAAAATAGTTCATCTTGAGATTAATTCTTTCAGGCATTCATGCCTTCCTAACACTGATTAGCAATTTCTTTTACTTCCATATATTTTAATGTTGCATGCATTTAAAAATTTAGTCAGGAAATATTAACACTAAACAGAATTCAGGATCCATGTTTTTAACAAGTTAATTTCATTGCACTCAAAGAAACGGTAATTTAGGTCTATAGTTGTTCTAAATCCATTTCATATCTTGAACCACTCAAAGAGTCTGCTGTTCAAAGCATGTTTTATCACATGCAGTCAGACAGAAGTTTCAGATATTTCAAGTTATTTCCTGCAAAGACAGAACCCAAATTGAAACTGACATTCCATAACGATGTTGAGCCAAATTCCATTTCTTCTACCAATATCCTTGGCTCAAAAAAATGTTCCCCAAGTCTGCTAACATTGTTTTGCACAACTGTTTGCCAACATGCTGTCAACATCGAGGCATATTTCAAATTTAAGCAAGTCTACCTCCAAACAACAAAATGCATCATGTCAATCTATTTACTCTAGGCCACCAGATATATTTAATTTTTCGGAGGTCATGGAGAGGTCTGGGATTTGTTTTAAAGACATTTTCTGTCTCTTAAATAACTTCAAAGAAACATTTTTGCTCTAATTTATGGGGGGGGGGGGAATATTCCTATTATATCGTATATATTAATTGAAAATTAAAATTATCTTGAGAATTTAAAAAAAAATGAACCTAGTTCATGTAAATACTCTAGGCCCTAGTCCCCTCAAATAAAACTGTTGGACCCTTTTATTATTCCAAATCAATTGCTTTCTGTCCACTCCCTCCCAAGGTGGATATAAATTATAAATAAAGATCCACAATCAAACAGGTTATTTCCCCTGTTAATTACTCTTTGAAAACCTATATTTTTCATTTTTGTGCAAAGGCTTCTGAAATTTCCTATTTATTTGTTTTAAGATAAGAAAACTGCTGATTGTTGGGCTATTGACAATAAATATATAGTCTACTGAAGATACTCTTGTGGTCTGGTTAATTTCTAAGAATGGAAAGTCCATGGTTTCTCACAAGAAGAACACATTTTAAGCGACATCTATACTCACCTATACGACTAGTCCAAATGCACACAATATAGATTGTGATCTACCATTGCATAAAACAGCTACAGTTCAGAGTCTGTCTTACTGATTACTCCTAACAAACTGCCCAGACCCAGTACTGCCAGTGCATGATGCTATGACAGATCTGGGTCTGTGTAGTTGATGGTGCATGATGCTATGACAGATCTGGGTCTGTGTACTTGATAGTGCATGATGCTATGATAGATCTGGGTCTGTGTACTTGATAGTTGGATTAGTTTTTAGTAGTGAGTAAAGATGGATTCACTTAGTCACACTATCACAATTCTTTCTTTCTCTAGTTCTTTGAATAGGCATGTATGAATCTAAGATTTGGTAGTCCATACAGTGACAGATCTTTGCAACAGTCAGATCTGTTATTAATCTAAGGTCCAGTATTCCAGATTAGGACAGATCTTTTGCAACAGTTGGATCTGTTATTTCCAGATTCTGGTTGCCACCTGGTCACCAATTAGATGTTTCTATGGGTCTCTGACTACATCACCTTTGCTGTCAAATATATAGTTCCACAAGTTCCCATCTGGGTCAAATATATAGTTCCACAAGTTCCCATCTGGGTCAAATATGTAGTTCCACAAGTTCCCAACTACTTCAAATTCTTGCTTGTTGATTGGATCATAGAACTACAGCATGCAGCAAGTCACCACTTGGGTTGCAATCTGAGTCACTGAATCAGTCCTAATCTGAGTCACTGAATCAGTCCTAATCTGAGTCACTGAATCAGTCCTAATCTGAGTCACTGAATCAGTACTAATCTGAGTCACTGAATCAGTCCTAATCTGAGTCACTGAATCAGTCCTAATCTGAGTCACTGAATCAGTCCTAATCTGAGTCACTTACTGGGTCAAATCTGAGATGTCGACTGGAGACTTAGTCTGTGGTCTGGGTTGCTGACTAATTATATATTCTATTACAGAGTTAATAATAATAATGACTTTACTTAAAGAAAAATCTAATTTTGTCAACTGACCAATCTTCCATGGGGCTCTGTTTTGGAGTAATTCATCCTTCAAGATCAAAAGATAGATTAACAGAAGATAAGCATTGAGGGAAGAGGTAAAAAAATTTTCTTGCATGATGCCGGTTAACAAGCTCTTCATACCCATATATATATATATATATATATATATATATATATATATATATATATATATATATATATATATATATATATATATATATATATATATTTATATACCAATAAACCAGTATTCCGTCTAGTGGAAAAAATATATATATGTTTGTTTTTCCACTAGATGGAATACTGGCCCAAAACCAAAGACATTAAATGATACTGCAAAGCCTACCTACATTTGAAATCAAAGCTTTATCTTTCATAAAATGGAAATAAATTCCAATACATGTTTTTCTCATTACAAAACAGTTTTTTGTGCCCTACTGAAATGCAATTGATTTTCTATTAAAAATCAAATCAATAGATTGTTAAACATGTCATAAAATCCCAGATCCTGACAACACACACCTGACAACAAACACCTGACAACACATACCTGACAACACACACCTGACAACACATACCTGACAACACACACTTGTGCATGCAACAGTCTTAATTTTAAAGCATTTTTATCCAACAAACCCACTGTGTTTACGTCAATTTCCTCACTACCATTAGGAGGGGCTGACCATACATCAAGTTTTATATGTGTGTGTGCATTTGTGTGTGTGCACATGTGTGTGTGTGTGTACATGTGTGTGTATGCACCTACCAAGTCACATTATTCTAACATCAGGCTGACCTGTAATACACTAACCTATTGCTGAGTGCCAAGTGAGGCAGCTGCTGGTACCATTTTTATCTCTTTGGTATGACTCAGTCACTTGGCTGGGGTTCGAAGCAGTGACCTCCCACATTCAAGGCAGATTCTCTAACCACTTAGGCTACTGGAGGAGTCTCAGGTCTTATGAAGAACTGATGCTGAGACAGTGGTAGTAAAATGCATTGGAAAAAGATATGCCAAAATGACTAATTGATTAGTCTGTACTGGCTGGACTAGATATGCCATGATAACTGATTGATTAGTCTGTGCTGGACTAGATATGCCATGATGACTGATTGATTGATTAGTCTGTGCTGGACTAGATATGCCATAATGACTGATTGATTAGTCTGTGCTGGACTAGCTTTATCATTTGTACAATTGTAATCTCATTATAAATAAATTTGACAAAATGAAATGATAATTTTTCTTCATGATCTTACATTAAGTCAACTGTAATGTAGTGTGGTTACTAATGTAACTCAAAAATATTGGAGACTCCCTTGCACATATGCAAAAACAACCATATTGAAAAACAGACTGATCAGACAGACTGGCTGAACACCTGATAAATTACCACCCTACTCTAATGATGGCTGAATACCTGACAAATGGTCACCCTACTCTAATGATGGCTGAATACCTGACAAATGGTCACCCTACCGTAATGATGGCTGAATACCTGACAAATGGTCACCCTACTCTAATGATGGCTGAATACCTGACAAATGGTCACCCTACTCTAATGATGGCTGAATACCTGACAAATGGTCACCCTACTCTAATGATGGCTGAATACCTGATAAATGGTCACCCTACTCTAATGATGGCTGAATACCTGACAAATGGTCACCCTACCGTAATAATGGCTGAATACCTGACAAATGGTCACCCTACCATAATGATGGCTGAATACCTGACAAATGGTCACCCTACTCTAATGATGGCTGAATACCTGACAAATGGTCACCCTACTCTAATGATGGCTGAATACCTGACAAATGGTCACCCTACCGTAATGATGGCTGAATACCTGAAAAATGGTCACCCTACTCTAATGATGGCTGAATACCTGAAAAATGGTCACCCTACTCTAATGATGGCTGAATACCTGACAAATGGTCACCCTACTCTAATGATGGCTGAATACCTGACAAATGGTCACCCTACCGTAATGATGGCTGAATACCTGACAAATGGTCACCCTACCATAATGATGGCTGAATACCTGACAAATGGTCACCCTACTCTATTGATGGCTGAATACCTGACAAATAGTTACCCTACTCTAATGATGGCTGAATACCTGAAAAATGGTCACCCTACTCTAATGATGGCTGAATACCTGACAAATGGTCACCCTACTCTAATGATGGCTG
Source organism: Unio delphinus (assembly GCA_029339505.1). NCBI lineage: Eukaryota > Metazoa > Mollusca > Bivalvia > Unionida > Unionidae > Unio > Unio delphinus. The sequence goes on from JAQISU010000295.1 coordinate 3,279,229, forward strand.
AATACCTGACAAATGGTCACCCTACTCTAATGATGGCTGAATACCTGACAAATGGTCACCCTACTCTAATGATGGCTGAATACCTGACAAATGGTCACCCTACCGTAATGATGGCTGAATACCTGAAAAATGGTCACCCTACTTTAATGATGGCTGAATACCTGATAAATGGTCACCCTACTCTAATGATGGCTGAATACCTGACAAATTGTCACCCTACCGTAATGATGGCTGAATACCTGACAAATGGTCACCCTACTCTAATGATGGCTGAATACCTGACAAATGGTCACCCTATCATAATGATGGCTGAATACCTGACAAATGGTCACCCTACTCTAATGATGGCTGAATACCTGAAAAATGGTCACCCTACTCTAATGATGGCTGAATACCTGACAAATGGTCACCCTACTCTAATGATGGCTGAATACCTGACAAATGGTCACCCTATCATAATGATGGCTGAATACCTGACAAATGGTCACCCTACTCTAATGATGGCTGAATACCTGAAAAATGATCACCCTACTCTAATGATGCCTGAATACCTGACAAATGGTCACCCTACTCTAATGATGGCTGAATACCTGAAAAATGGTCACCCTACTCTAATGATGGCTGAATACCTGACAAATGGTCACCCTACCATAATGATGTCTGAATACCTGACAAATGGTCACCCTACCGTAATGATGGCTGAATACCTGACAAATGGTCACTCTACCGTAATGATGGCTGAATACCTGACAAATGGTCACCCTACCGTAATGATGGCTGAATACCTGACAAATGGTCACCCTACTCTAATGATGGCTGAATACCTGACAAATGGTCACCCTACTCAAATGATGGCTGAATACCTGACAAAAGGTCACCCTACCGTAATGATGGCTGAATACCTGACAAATGGTCACCCTATTCTAATGATGGCTGAATACCTGACAAATGGTCACCCTACTCTAATGATGGCTGAATACCTGACAAATGGTCACCCTACTCTAATAATGGCTGAATACCTGACAAATGGTCACCCTACCGTAATGATGGCTGAATACCTGACAAATGGTCACCTACCCTAATGATGGCTGAATACCTGACAAATGGTCACCCTACTCTAATGATGGCTGAACACCTGACAAATGGTCACCCTACCCTAATGATGGCTGAATACCTGAAAAATGGTCACCCTACTCAAATGATGGCTGAATACCTGACAAATGGTCACCCTACTCTAATGATGGCTGAATACCTGACAAATGGTCACCCTACTCTAATGATGGCTGAATACCTGACAAATGGTCACCCTACTCTAATAATGGCTGAATACCTGATAAATGGTCACCCTACCGTAATGATGGCTGAATACCTGACAAATGGTCACCCTACTGTAATGATGGCTGAACACCTGACAAATGGTCACCCTACTCTAATGATGGCTGAATACCTGACAAATGGTCACCCTACCGTAATGATGGCTGAATACCTGACAAATGGTCACCCTATTTTAATGATGGCTGAATACCTGACAAATGGTCACCCTACTCTAATGATGTCTGAATACCTGACAAATGGTCACCCTACTCTAATGATGGCTGAATACCTGAAAAATGGTCACCCTACTCTAATGATGGCTGAATACCTGACAAATGGTCACCCTACTCTAATGATGGCTGAATACCTGACAAATGGTCACCCTACTCTAATGATGGCTGAATACCTGACAAATGGTCACCCTACCGTAATGATGGCTGAATACCTGAAAAATGGTCACCCTACTCTAATGATGGCTGAATACCTGACAAATGGTCACCCTACTCTAATGATGGCTGAATACCTGACAAATGGTCACCCTACCGTAATGATGTCTGAATACCTGACAAATGGTCACCCTACCATAATGATGGCTGAATACCTGACAAATGGTCACCCTACTCTAATGATGGCTGAATACCTGATAAATGGTCACCCTACTCTAATGATGGCTGAATACCTGACAAATGGTCACCCTACCGTAATGATGGCTGAATACCTGACAAATGGTCACCCTACCATAATGATGGCTGAATACCTGACAAATTGTCACCCTACCGTAATGATGGCTGAATACCTGACAAATGGTCACCCTACCATAATGATGGCTGAATACCTGACAAATGGTCACCCTACTCTAATGATGGCTGAATACCTGACAAATGGTCACCCTATCATAATGATGGCTGAATACCTGACAAATGGTCACCCTACTCTAATGATGGCTGAATACCTGAAAAATGGTCACCCTACTCTAATGATGGCTGAATACCTGACAAATGGTCACCCTACCATAATGATGGCTGAATACCTGACAAATGGTCACCCTACTCTAATGATGGCTGAATACCTGACAAATGGTCACCCTACCATAATGATGTCTGAATACCTGACAAATGGTCACCCTACCGTAATGATGGCTGAATACCTGACAAATGGTCACTCTACCGTAATGATGGCTGAATACCTGACAAATGGTCACCCTACCGTAATGATGGCTGAATACCTGACAAATGGTCACCCTACCATAATGATGGCTGAATACCTGACAAATGGTCACCCTACTCTAATGATGGCTGAATACCTGATAAATGGTCACCCTACTCTAATGATGGCTGAATACCTGACAAATGGTCACCCTACCGTAATGATGGCTGAATACCTGACAAATGGTCACCCTACCATAATGATGGCTGAATACCTGACAAATTGTCACCCTACCGTAATGATGGCTGAATACCTGACAAATGGTCACCCTACTCTAATGATGGCTGAATACCTGACAAATGGTCACCCTACTCTAATGATGGCTGAATACCTGACAAATGGTCACCCTATCATAATGATGGCTGAATACCTGACAAATGGTCACCCTACTCTAATGATGGCTGAATACCTGAAAAATGGTCACCCTACTCTAATGATGGCTGAATACCTGACAAATGGTCACCCTACCATAATGATGGCTGAATACCTGACAAATGGTCACCCTACTCTAATGATGGCTGAATACCTGACAAATGGTCACCCTACCATAATGATGTCTGAATACCTGACAAATGGTCACCCTACTCTAATGATGGCTGAATACCTGACAAATGGTCACTCTACCGTAATGATGGCTGAATACCTGACAAATGGTCACCCTACCGTAATGATGGCTGAATACCTAACAAATGGTCACCCTACTCTAATGATGGCTGAATACCTGACAAATGGTCACCCTACTCAAATGATGGCTGAATACCTGACAAAAGGTCACCCTACCGTAATGATGGCTGAATACCTGACAAATGGTCACCCTATTCTAATGATGGCTGAATACCTGATAAATGGTCACCCTACTCTAATGATGGCTGAATACCTGACAAATGGTCACCCTACTCTAATAATGGCTGAATACCTGACAAATGGTCACCCTACCGTAATGATGGCTGAATACCTGACAAATGGTCACCTACCCTAATGATGGCTGAATACCTGACAAATGGTCACCCTACTCTGATGATGGCTGAACACCTGACAAATGGTCACCCTACCCTAATGATGGCTGAATACCTGAAAAATGGTCACCCTACTCAAATGATGGCTGAATACCTGACAAATGGTCACCCTACCGTAATGATGGCTGAATACCTGACAAATGGTCACCCTACTCTAATGATGGCTGAATACCTGACAAATGGTCACCCTACTCTAATAATGGCTGAATACCTGATAAATGGTCACCCTACCGTAATGATGGCTGAATACCTGACAAATGGTCACCCTACTGTAATGATGGCTGAACACCTGACAAATGGTCACCCTACTCTAATAATGGCTGAATACCTGACAAATGGTCACCCTACCGTAATGATGGCTGAATACCTGACAAATGGTCACCCTATTCTAATGATGGCTGAATACCTGAAAAATGGTCACCCTACTCTAATGATGGCTGAATACCTGACAAATGGTCACCCTACTCTAATGATGGCTGAATACCTGACAAATGGTCACCCTACTCTAATGATGGCTGAATACCTGACAAATGGTCACCCTACCGTAATGATGGCTGAATACCTGAAAAATGGTCACCCTACTCTAATGATGGCTGAATACCTGACAAATGGTCACCCTACCATAATGATGTCTGAATACCTGACAAATGGTCACCCTACCGTAATGATGGCTGAATACCTGAAAAATGGTCACCCTACCGTAATGATGGCTGAATACCTGACAAATGGTCACCCTACCGTAATGATGGCTGAATACCTGACAAATGGTCACCCTACTCTAATGATGGCTGAATACCTGAAAAATGGTCACCCTACTCAAATGATGGCTGAATACCTGACAAAAGGTCACCCTACCGTAATGATGGCTGAATACCTGACAAATGGTCACCCTACTCTAATGATGGCTGAATACCTGACAAATGGTCACCCTACTCTAATGATGGCTGAATACCTGACAAATGGTCACCCTACTCTAATGATGGCTGAATACCTGACAAATGGTCACCCTACTCTAATGATGGCTGAATACCTGATAAATGGTCACCCTACTCAAATGATGGCTGAATACCTGACAAAAGGTCACCCTACCGTAATGATGGCTGAATACCTGACAAATGGTCACCCTATTCTAATAATGGCTGAATACCTGACAAATGGTCACCCTACTCTAATGATGGCTGAATACCTGACAAATGGTCACCCTACTCTAATAATGGCTGAATACCTGACAAATGGTCACCCTACTCTAATGATGGCTGAACACCTGACAAATGGTCACCCTACTCTAATGATGGCTGAATACCTGATAAATGGTCACCCTACTCTAATGATGGCTGAATACCTGAAAAATGGTCACCCTACCGTAATGATGGCTGAATACCTGACAAATGGTCACCCTACCGTAATGTGCCATTCCTGCAATAAGTCAAGGGAACAACACAGGTTTTGCCTTGCACCCCATCCCCCACCTTGGTTGTTTCAGCCAAAATGTTTTTAGTAATCTTAGCACCAAAAAAGAGAGGAAGAGATGGAGACACTTCTTGCCCACCACTACACATGTCTGTAACCTGTAGTCTACAACTTCTTGCCAACCACTACATATGTCTTTAACCTGTAGTCTACAATTTCTTACCCACCACTACATATGTCTGTAACCTGTAGTCTACAACTTCTTACCAACCACATCATATGTCTGTAACCTGTAGTCTGCAATTTCTTAAACACCACATCATATGTCTGTAACCTGTAGTCTAAAACTTCTTGCCCACCACTACACATGTCTGTAACCTGTAGTCTACAATTTCTTGCCCATCACTACATATGTCTGAAACCTGTAGTCTATAACTTCTTACTCACCACTACATATGTCTGAAACCTGTAGTCTACATACATATGAACCTCCTCCCAAGAAAAGGGGTATTCCCCATCCCTCCCATCCCTCACTGAAATATCCTGTATTCTTAAAATTTGTAATTGATTGAAGAGCAAGCATTTTTTTTCCTTTCCAGTGTAGTATATACCTTTCCGGCAGACATTTCTTACATATCTTCTACTAGCCAAAAGAGTTGGCCGTTAAGATACAGAACTGGATTACCTCGGATACTGACCATTCTATGGGGATGTCAGTATAAATAACATTGCTTTATGCAAAATGAGGAGGGAAAGGTATCAATCCCAGAAAAAGAACGTGTATGAACAAGTCAATAAATGCTGAATCCTAATAAATAACTTCAATATTTTGAGAATCAGCAACCTGTTACATGCATTCACTCCATCCCTCCTTCCTTCACCATGCAATTACAGGGGCCTGTAGCATGTAGAGTGTGAAAAGAGAATGGGGATATACATTGGATAAGAAGTATGGATGACAATGTCTGCTTGCTTTATTCAGCACAATAGAAGAGGTCTTGATATCTCTATTTTGTTACATAACATACATGTAATATTATATCGCAAGAAAAATGAATTTGTTATTGTGCTCAGAGCATTTTAATTGTAGTGTATTTGGCAGCAGTGCTGCTTTTATTCATCCTGCATTAAAATGGATATTTTAGGATTATTTTAGCCTTGCTCAGTGCACTTCACTGACAGAGCTCTCAATTTAGGATATAAGAAAGACATTAAACCTGTTCACCAGTTGCTTGCAAGGCATCCCTACCAGTAGACTGCATAAATAAATAAATTTCTCTGTGTGTGTAAAAGCAATGAAATAATTTAAATATGTCTTATGTGACACTGCTAAGGAGATTTCACCAAAGTAAAACAAAATGATGAATAATTCAGTAAATATTGCATTGTTCTATTATTTGTGTTTATCAAATATCTGCACTATACCTATTTAATTGTTTCTGCCTTCTTCATATGTATTTTCTCTTTAGTGATCATGATTATTTAAACTTTTTAAATATTCGGATCAACACAATTAGATGCTAATATTAATAAAAATGAAGGACTGAATAATTATGTATGACAATGGATCTGGTCCACTAAGAGGGAAGAAGACGACTTATTTGGCAGTTATTTTTCTAACTTCCTGATCATTATAATAGTTTGTATTTAGGAATTACATTTTTTCTTCAATTTCATTGTACAATATTATTTATCTTATTACTGATGTCACTGTACAATATCACCTATCTATTTACTGATAGCACTGTACAATATCACTTATCTATTTACTGATATCATTCTACAATATCACTTATCTATGTACTGATATCACTGTACAATATCACTTATCTATTTGTTGATATCACTATACAATATCACTTATCTATGTACTGATATCACTGTACAATATCACTTATCTATGTACTGATATCACTGTACAATATCACTTATCTATTTACTGATATCATATCACTTATCTATTTGCCGATGTCACTGTACAATATAACTTATCTATTTAGTGATATCACTGTACAATATCACTTATCTATTTGTTGATATCACTATACAATATCACTTATCTATTTACTGATATCACTATACAATATCACTTATCTATTTACTGATTAACTTTTCTGTTGACATGATGGCTTGAAATAATTGGTAGTATTCAGAATCAACATTTTGGAAATAATTGTCTTTTGCGCTAACCGCAGAGGTGAATCAGTACTGCAATGGCAGACAGTCACATCAAACATATATGATTGTTAGCAAGGAAACAAAAACAGAAATGTAAATATTTCTTGTAAAGCCTTTTTGTGATCACATGACTGATTCAATCCCAGACAACCCCAATCTTGAGAAATTCTGACATGCAGTCAGAGATCTGAATCTGTCCATAGGTACGAAACAATTAAATTTCTTTGCGGATTCCTCATTAACATTGCCACAATCCAATCTGACATGACATTTTCCGTTTTGAGGAAAATTCAAGCTGACTCCATAGGAAACCTGGATCCAGTAACAGTACATCATCTCCTAAATGTTAATATCAACAATGATGAGGACTGTCATCTATATAATCCAGATAATGGTCCCATAAGAGATGCCAGAAACGCATCTGATAATAGATGCAGACTACAAATGGTAAAGATCTCACCAGAAATTTTAGAAGCAATAAAGCAGAGACTAAAATCAGTAGGAAATCAAGCTGACTATAGAGTTTGGAGGAATAAAGTTAATAAAATGATACATCAAGCTAAACAAGCACACTACAAAAAAGTGCTGGATGAAATCCATAATAATCCAAAAGCTATCTGGAAAGTGTTTACAGAGTTTGGTGTGGCGAAATGTAAGAGTAGTTCTGAAATTTTACCCCTCATGAGGGCATTTATACCAATAATCCAACTGATGTCTCAAATATATTTTATGACTTTTTCATTCAAGTTGCTGAAAAACTAAATGAATCCAGAATTTCATTTGATCATTTGAAATGAGTCTAGAATATTTGTTGAAATATATTTAAACGACGGATGATTGTAAAGCTACATGACTTGATATGATTGAGTCAAGGCTACTAAAGGTAGCTGCTCATGAAATTGTAGAGAGTATAGTTTTGAAATGAAAGTATTAGGTCTAATAAATTTCCACAAACATTGAAAACTTCCAAGATTACACCACTGCATAAAGCGACAACAAAAGTTGATGTAAATAACTAAAGACACATCTCTGTCCATACATGCAATGTGTATGCCTAATGAAGGTGGTTTTATAAATCAGTAATATTCAAGTTAATTCAGTCTGTTGGTAAGGTACAGAATTATCCAATTCCAAAGAAACATCCCTCAAATCGACTCACGCTTTACTCTCCAAAATTACTTTCCAGGAATTCAAGATAAACCATTTCTTGTTTTCAAGTGCCAAGCATTGAAACCATCGATGCTATTCTTAGCAAAAGTTTTCAATTTAGTCACTGTGGAAACAATTTTGGATGTAAAATCAGCACCATTTTCATCTAGGACAAAACTAGACAATATTAAAAGACTTGTGTTGAAAATCCAATGTTTATATTATTCAGGACAAAATGTTCAATATATAGCCATTGTGGAAGCCATATTTGTGGTTATTGCACCATTTTCATTTGAAACCAACTAAATACTATAATTCTTGATTTGACTTTGCATTCAGGTTTAGCAATAAGAATTAAGATGGCTGCCATAGTGGCCACACTGGATATGAAGACAGGCACCACTTTAATCCAGGACCAACCAAAAACATCATAAAAAGTCTTTTAGTGGAAACCCCATGTTGTTATGACCATCCATTAAGGTGAAGATGTACAAAATATGAAGTATTCTGGTGCAAGGACCAAGTCAGTATGACTTTCCATTCAGAAGAAATAATAATGTGATGGATACTATTGGTAGCCATTGCAACCTACTGAATATCAGATTTATTTGTAGTCATGGAAACCTATTGGATATCAGATTAATTTGTAGCCATGGAAACCTATTGGATATCAGATTAATTGGCAGCCATGGTAACTTATTTGATGTCATATTTATTTGTAGCCATGGCATCCTATTTAATATTATATTAGTTCAGTGTTCATTCAGGACCAAATAGACATCATCACAAGTTTTTTAAATCACAAGTTTTTTTAAATCATAAGTTTTCAAAAAGGGTAAAACCTCATCCATTTATGAAAAGTAGCAACAACAAGATTTATTAAGATGGATGCTGTGTCCAAGCAGAATCCTATTCATTACAGACCATCTAGACATCATTAAAAGTCTTTTAGTGAAACCTCTATGTTCATATGATGATCTAATCAGGGGGAGTAACTATAACATTTTAAAAATGGATGCAGTGGCAGCAATATTAAATGTCCAAGTAGAACCCAATTAGGCATCATAAGAAGTCTTACAGTGCAAACCGTATGTCAATTCCATTCAGGACGATTAGCACTCACAGGATTTTTAAGATGGCTATTGCAGCCATAATCGACATCATAATAGCACCATTTTCATGCAGGACCAATAAGACATTATGATAAATCTTTCAGTGAAAACTCAAAGTTGATATGACCATCCCTTATCAATAATATGCTCAATACGGTCAATTATCATTTTTATGTCTGAGCTGCTTTATTTTGATGTAGGACTAAGTAAACAGTGAGATCACCGTGTGTGGTCATTTTATCGGCAATCACCGTGTGTGGTCATTTTGTAGGCAATCCTGCAAGTAGTTTTTGAATACAGTAGTATCAGCAACAAATGTTTGCTCATTGTTGGATGACAGACAACTGCCCATCCCATAAATTCACAATTTCTATCACCAGATGTGTAAACATTACACATATAATTAATTATTACACAGGTAATGCTCTGATGGTGAATAAAGAATGCAGGTGTCTATTCTAATTAGCATTCATGAAATCATCAGGCATGTAATTTCCTAGTCAATTGGTGCAAAGTAAGTGTTTTGCAGAATATATATCATTTTTAGATACATCATTATTTTTTGCAGTGTGAGGTCTTATTAACAAAACCATTTTGGTGTGTCTTGAATCATTGCATTGTTCTGAAAGTTGCATTCTCTGCTAAAGAACTTCACATTGGTAATCATGAAAATGAAATGTTACATAATACCCTGTTAACATAACAGGAACAGATGATGTACAGTTCTCATCCACATATGAATTAATGTACAGTTTTCATCCATATCTTAACTAATGTTCAGTTCTCATCCACATCTTAACTAATGTACAGTTCTCATCCACATATGATGAATTAATGTACAGTTCTCATCCACATCTGAATTAATGTACAGTTCTAATCCACATCTGAATTAATGTACAGTTCTCATACACATCTGAATTATAGTGACCAAATCTACCAACTGTGACAATGACCTTCAAGCTAACAGTTCTTACATTAACCATCCCATTCTGGCAACAGGAAAACTTTTAACCCTGTTTCCATCAAAGTGATTACAGAAGAAGTACTATCTTAGATATGGGACACATTACAGAAGAAGTACTATCTTAGATATGGGACACATTACAGAAGAAGTACTATCTTAGATATGGGACACATGGACATGGTATAGTTCCCCTGACCTTGTACTTCAAACTAAAGACACCCTGCACCATATTGATAGGGATTTGACTAGTATCCCCACCTTGTACTTCATACTAAAGACCTCCATATTGATAGGGATTTTATTTGCATCCCTGACCTTATATTTCAAACTAAAGACCCCTGTAGTGATAGGGATTTTATTAGAACCCCTGACCTTGTACTTCAAACTATAGACTCCCATATATTGATAGGGATTTTATTTGCGTCCCTGCTACTACCATTTTTATAAGTTTTCATATGACTCAGCTGGGGTTCAAACCCTTGACCTCCTGCATCAAAGGCAAACACTATAAACACTTTGGCCACCAGAGCAGTCTTTGGAGCTATTGAAAGGGTCCCTTGCATTAGAGTATCACCAAATCTGCCCTTCAGCATCAAGGAATCATAAGAGTGCCAGAGGAATCTCCAAAATATCCAAAGATGCTTGTATGTTGCCAATAAAGACAGAAAGGATTTCATGCAGTTGCATTTTAAACTCTGCCATATGGATTTTATAAAAAAATGTGGCTATTTCTAAAAATGATTATCTTCTCATAAGTAACCAGTTCCCCCACACCTTTACAATCACATGTGCCTGAATTAAATATTTTTGTTAAAAGATCAAAATCTTGGTGCATACCTTAATTTATATATGATACTCTCTTCTGTTTTTAAGAGTGGACATACAACCCAATACATAACACTATAAGGCTTGTGGGATTCAAACTTTTCCCCATGTGGTACTCTCAAAATGACTGGCAACACAATTTAAAATCTGTCATTCTCACAGTTTAAAATCTGTCATTCTCACAGTTTAAAATCTGTCATTCTCACAATTTAAAGTCTGTCATTCTCACAGTTTAAAATCTGCCATTCTCACAATTTAAAATCTGTCATTCTCACAGTTTAAAATCTGTCATTATCACAGTTTAAAATCTGTCATTCTCACAGTTTAAAATTTGCCATTCTCACAGTTTAAAATCTGTCATTCTCACAATTTAAAATCTGTCATTCTCACAATTTAAAATCTGTCATTCTCACAATGTAAAATCTGTCATTCTCATAATTTAAAATCTGTCATTCTCACATTTTAAAACTGTCATTCTCAGAAATGCCTCCTCTTGTTTTTACCTCATTTGGCATGAGATTTGCAAAGATGAATGGAACACAATTTTTAAGTTAGCATTCTTATTATCTACTTTCATCTTGTTTTTTGTGCTTTTTCACTTCAAATTCCAATTTTAAAAAATGAGACCTAAACATGAGTCTAACCCTGGGATGAATGATCCCTGTGTGTCCTGGCATTTTTTTTCTTACATGACTGGAGCCTATGACTAAAAAGTCTAATAAATGAGTCGAGCTGCATAATTTAGATGAAAGATGAAAGAACCTTGACCATGTATGTCATTATTGCCCTGAACACTAGAGTAAATATTTTTGTTTTAATTTTGTGTATAATCCATAGTTAAACAACATCAGTAAACAAGAAGTCAATTCACACCTATTTTCTTGAGACAATTTCCTTTTGTGAGTTAAATGTGATAAGAGAAGGTTTCCCCAAATTGATATTTAAATGTAAGAAGAGAAGGTTTCCCCAAATTGATAGTTAAATGTGATAAGAGAAGGTTTCCCCAAATTGATATTTAAATGTGATAAGAGAAGGTTCCCCAAATTGATAGTTAAATGTGATAAGAGAAGGTTAAACAACATCAGTAAACAAGAAGTCAATTCACACCTATTTTCTTGAGACAATTTCCTCTTGTGAGTTAAATGTGATAAGAGGTCTCCCCAAATTGATATTTAAATGTGATAAGAGAAGGTTTCTCCAAATTGATAGTTAAATGTGATAAGAGAAGGTTTCCCCAAATTGATAATCTCATAATCTCATCTGCGTGTATAACTTATCCATAATCTGAGCATATTTCATTATAAGTGAATCGTAAGGATTTTAATTACTATAGTAGCATCTAAATATTTCTATCATAATTGATGTTCACTTTGAATATAATTGTACAAAAAGGTTTTTCTTTGGCTAAAATACATTATACTTTACAGTCTGTCCAACATATGTTAATATGCACTCTCTCTCTCTCTCTCTCTCTCTCTCTCTCTCTCTCTCTCTCTCTCTCTCTCTCTCTCTCTCTCTCTCTCTGACATATGTCCAAAAATTATATAAAAAGTAATGATAGATACTAAATTGTTTCATATTTCATAATTAAAAGACCAAGAGACTTGTGTGGGATTAATCATAATTGAGTACCTACAAGAATATGCAAATGTAGTACTCTAGACTGGTTTCTTAAGGACACATTGTACTAATTGTATGGGAAAATGGTAACCAGTCTGGAAAAATAAAAGAGAATATATATGGGTTCAGCTGGCAAGGATTGGTTGAGAGTGTAAGCTATTTTTTTTATTTATAAAAGACCCTTTTGAGAGCTTATCTATATTGTCACTGAAAAAAAAAATTGTTTTCTCGATGGAATATCAGTCTTTTAACAGTCTTGTGTTTGGAACACTCATTACTAAAATTAGCACCTGACTTTTTGGTGCAGAATTGAAGGCACATGTTTTAAACACATGTTGGTCAAAAAAATGCTGCGGCTCAGATCCTTTCCTCTACAAAGAAGCTGACATCAAGGTTTCATCTATACTAGTAAATATAGGTTTGATCATGAGCACTCAAAACGTTTATGTTACTGAATTTTTAATATCATGGTGTTTGCATACATTTACTATGGGAACTGAATAAGTACCGTGAATCTTTAAGTGATAACTGAAAAACAGACATGCAATCTATTCCAATGCTTTTTCTAAGAGTCAATCAAACATTCTTTGGCAGGACATGAAAGTTTTGGTGCTTGATGAGGAATATTTCTTGCCCTGGCCTTAGTGTATACCAAAAATGTCCTGGCCATACCCAAAGATTAGATGAGGATGGCAAACTGTTATGCAGCAGGAAAAAAATCAGCTGATGTGTGTGGTCAATCAAGGACACTACATAATGGCAAGGTGGCAAATATTGGAGTGTGTCCCATTAGCTTATGTGTGTGGTCAATCAAGAACACTACATAATGGCAATGTGGCAAGTATTGGAGTGTGTCCCAAGTTGATGTGTGTGGTCAATCAAGGACACTACATAATGGCAATGTGGCAAGTATTGGAGTGTGTCCCAAGTTGATGTGTGTGGTCAATCAAGAACAAGTACAATGATGATGTCTTAAGCCAATACACTGGCTATACACTCAAGAAAACTGCCTTGTTTCTGTTGATGATCTCCTTTACAACAGTAACTCAAAGTGGAAGAACAACAATAGCCAAATATTTTCCCCTTCTAATGTCAAGCACCGTGACATCTCTTCTCTTCATTCACACTAGTACCTCTTCCTAAATTTCACCTTTATTAGTTGGAAAATGTGGGGATATATTTTTTTCACATTTTTACCCCATTTCTTGTAAGATGTGTGGTACCTAATAAACAAGAAAAAATACAATACAAAATATAGTCTTGCTCTTCCAATTCAAGCATGTTTTGACCTCCGAGTTTTCCATGTCTTTGCTAAATTACATTTGTGCACTTGTACCTTTTAGACTAAAACATTGGTATGGTGATTAAACCTGAGATTGTAAAGGATGAGGACTTTTCTTTACTGGTACTTCAGTTCCTGATACTGTTACACAACTATGTTTTGGAATGACATTGACTTTGCACATGGGCTGAAGGGAGTGTCTTCCATTTGGAATGACTTTGTATGTCAGATAAAATGTGTGACCTTGCACGTGGGATGAAGGGAATAACTTTGCACGTGGGATGAAGAGAGTGACTTTGCACATGGGATGAAGGGATTGACTTTGCACTTGGGATGAAGGGAGTGAATTTGTATTTAGGATTAAGGGAGTGACTTTGCATGTGGGATGAAGGGAGTGACTTTACACATGTAATGAAGGGAGTGACTTTGCATGTGGGATGAAGGGAGTGACTTTGCATGTGGGATGAAGGGAGTGACTTTGCATGTGGGATGAAGGGAGTGACTTTGCATGTGGGATGAAGGGAGTGACTTTGCATGTGGGATGAAGGGAGTGACTTTGCATGTGGGATGAAGGGAGTGACTTTGCATGTGGGATGAAGGGAATGACTTTGCATGTGGGATGAAGGGAGTGACTTTGCATGTGGGATGAAGGGAATGACTTTGCATGTGGGATGAAGGGAGTGACTTTGCATGTGGGATGATGGAAGTGACTTTGCATGTGGGATGAAGGGAATGACTTTGCATGTGGGATGAAGGGAGTGACTTTGCATGTGGGATGATGGAAGTGACTTTGCATGTGGGATGAAGGGAGTGACTTTGCATGTGGGATGAAGGGAGTGACTTTGCATGTGGGATGATGGAAGTGACTTTGCATGTGGGATGAAGGGTGTGCCAAGGTATCTGAATATTAATAGGCAATACTTACTCATTACTGATTCTACATTTAAGTCAGGTTTTCTATCTTTTAAAGGGTTTGCAAACTAAGAGCATAAAGAAACCCAAAACTTGACCAAGACTTCAATAAACATGATCTTGTCTACTGAGCATACCTGGCTAGGAGTGCATGAATCCATAATGTTCTTTAAACTGAGCATTGACGATAATTTTGGACAAGTCTTAATTTTGGACCAGTCTTAATTTTGGACAGGTCTTAAGTTTGGACCAGTCTTAATTTTGGACAGGTCTTAAAGTATCAGAATGCTTTGGAATCAATGAAACTAAAGAAGTTTTTAAAAATCCTTATTGTTCAAGGTGAATTGGGTAAACTGAGTAATACCAAGGTCTCAACTATGCTAAATCAGATGAAACACGACAAGGGGTAGACAACTTTAACTTAAAAGATAACACATATTTCAGACCATACATTGTGTTAATAGTAGTTTATCTCAGTTACATGTGTACCATAGTTTGTCTCAGTTACATGTGTACCATAGTTTGTCTCAATTACATGTTTACCATAGTTTGTCTCAATTACATGTGTACCATAGTTTGTCTCAATTACATGTGTACTATAGTTTCTATTAATATGAAAACTTTTCATAAAGATATTCCACTTGATTTTTTTAATACTTTGGATCTTCTTTATTTCTTGTAAGCCTGAACTAAATTAAGTACAGATATACCGGTACTCACTTAAAAGTTGATTCAAACTGCAAACAACAAACATTCTCATCTGCCATAGCATAATGCAGGACCTATGTTGTTTTTACTCTTACAAATTTCACTGACCCAGAACTGCATGTGCATTATGAAATAGCATATCTGGGTCTGTGCAGTTTGCAGTTAGACTTATTTTATAAGGTAGTATATACAGTAATCATTGTTTAGACTTATTTTATAAGGTAGTATATACAGTAATCATTTGTTTAGACTTATTTTATAAGGTAGTATATACAGTAATCATTTGTTTAGACTTATTTTATAAGGTAGTAAATACAGTAATCATTTGTTTAGACTTATTTTATAAGGTAGTAAAATGTTTAGACTTAGTTTATAAGGGAGTATATACAGTAATCATTTGTTTAGACTTAGTGTATAAGGTAGTATATACAGTAATCATTTGTTTAGACTTAGTTTATAAGGTAGTAAATACAGTAATCATTTGTTTAGACTTAGTTTATAAGGTAGTAAAATGTTTAGACTTAGTTTATAAGGGAGTATATACAGTAATCATTTGTTTAGACCTAGTTTATAAGGTAGTAAATACAGTAATCATTTGTTTAGACTTAGTTTATAAGGTAGTAAAATGTTTAGACTTAGTGTATAAGGTAGTATATACAGTAATCATTTGTTTAGACTTAGTGTATAAGGTAGTATATACAGTAATCATTTGTTTAGACTTAGTTTATAAGGTAGTATATACAGTAATCATTTGTTTAGACTTAGTTTATAAGGTAGTAAAATGTTTAGACTTATTTTATAAGGTAGTATATACAGTAATCATTTGTTTAGACTTAGTTTATAAGGGAGTATATACAGTAATCATTTGTTTAGACTTATTTTATAAGGTAGTACATACAGTAATCATTTGTTTAGACATATTTTATAAGGTAGTATATACAGTAATCATTTGTTTAGACTTAGTGTATAAGGTAGTAAATACAGTAATCATTTGTTTAGACTTATTTTATAAGGTAGTATATACAGTAATCATTTGTTTAGACTTAGTGTATAAGGTAGTATATACAGTAATCATTTGTTTATGCCTAAATTGTTTGGAAGGGGTCTGCACATTTCTAACATTGTCTGGTCATGATAATACAACAAAAATTCACCATGCTTGTAGCCTGTCAACATGGATATTCTAGTCTTAGTATTATAGGGCTAAATCTAGTTAGTTCACTGCTAGATAAAACATCACTTGGGGTCAGTGTTAGGCATTAGTTGTTATTCTAAGGCTAGGTGTCAAATTACAAGTGCTGAGAAATTGAAACAAATAGAGCTGTATCAGTGTTAGATTATGTGTTTGTAAAGCTAATTAAAATCAATTATGGCAAGTTTGCCTTAATACTTAAACATTGTAACTAGTAACAAATTAAAAGGATATTGGTAACTCTTTTAGAAGGTGTAAAGTGCTCAATATACAACTGAGTAGCAATAGTTTAATTTTGAATTAATTGGCTCATATAGGTGAAGTTTCCAAGTAATTTCTTATTCTAAATAATATTTTTGGATTTTCTTGCATACAGTATCAGTGAGAAAAGAGTGTGTATGGAGAGTACATTTATGGCTTTATTGTGGATTACATAATTTAGATTATATGCATTTTAATATGTAGATTATAGTTAGATAAAGTGTCTGCAATTAACACAAGCAGATCAGAATTTAGTACTATGGAAAGGTATTTAGGGAATGCTCTCTCTGAAGTCCGTTAGGTTGGTATATATAGCCAGTTCAAATGTTGTGCTGTGAGTCAGCATTCTATTAAAATATACTACAAGAAGAAACCCTCTTGCATTTGTGACTAATTCCCCATACACCTCAAGAGGGCGCTACAATATTAGGATGCCATGAAATTCCTTGCCTGTGAGTGTGCAATGCATATGTCAGTCTACATAAAAAATGTGGTGTTTGAATGTCTCCCATCTCTGGATTATTCCTGTATAAAATATATATAAATTCTCTTTCAGTCACAAGTGGTGGATTAGAAGAGTATCACAGTAAATGATCTAACCATATGTACTTTTAATATAAAATCTAATTGCTTTGGAAAATTAATAACATTTGCTTCCAACTAAATCAAATATATAATTATTATCTCTAAGCAAGGAAAGACCCAGTTGTCAACTAACATAGTTGGACAAAAGCACCAATGTATGTTTTATATGTTACAAAATGTTTTACATGTGACAAAATATTTTACATGTCATGAAATATTTTACATTATTATAATGTAAGCATGTACTATGTAATATAGAAATGTTTGGTACACAGTCATTCACATCCTTTACCTCAAGCAATAATATCAGAACCACCAACATTAAATTTACACAGTCAGTATGAAACCTAGGTGTTACTCAAGACAGCAATCTCACACTGTACCAACATGTCATGAACATATGCAAGGCTGCATATCTTGAGCTGAGATGCATCAGCTTAATTCGCAAATATCTTCAATTGATGCCACCAAAATACTTGTGTGTTCATTAGTACTGTGTTCATTGGTACTTTAAATATGGACTATTGTAACCCAGTTCTGTCTGGTTCATCTCAATATCTACTCCAGAAACTTAAAAAAGTTCAAAACATGGCTGCTCTGATCATCTTTAGAATACCATGATCAGAGCACACATCCCTGCTGCTATGTACCCTATGCTGGCTATCCATTCAATCCAGAATCAAACACATAATTTTTTCTCTATGCTACGTTTCACTGACAAACACCAGTCCAGCATACCAATTCGGCTTCACCCATGTGTACACACCAGCAAGATACTTATGCTACTCTTCTGACAATCATATACTCATTATTCCCACTATGAAAATGGAGTCCTATGGACAATGTTCTTTTGTATACCAGGCCCAGCAATGTGGAATGAATCGCCCATTGAAATTAGACCCAAAGATACAGTGATCCCTTTCAAAAGTGCTCTTAAAACTCACCTTTTTCAACTGAAAAAACAAACATAAAGACCTAAAAATGTTTCCTACCTTAAATATTTTCAGCATCTTTTGTTTTCCAATTTCATGGTTGTTATTTGTTTTGTATTCATATTAATGAAGATGTTGTAAAGCACTTAGAACTTCTAAAGATTAGGCACTATATAAAGTGCTCATTATTATTATTATCATGATGTCCAGCTTTAACTTTCTTATCAAGATGGTCATCATGGTGTCCAGCTTTAGCATGCTTTTCAAGATGGTCATTCATGGAGTCCAGCTTTAACATACTTTTCAAGATGGTCATCATGCTGTCCAGTTTTAACATGCTTTTCAAGATGGTCATTCATTGAGTCCAGTTTTAACATGCTTTTCAAGTTGGTCATTCATGGAGTAAAGCTTTAACATGCTTTTCAAGATGGTCATCATGCTGTCCAGTTTTAACATGCTTTTCAAGATGGTCATTCATTGAGACCAGTTTTAACATGCTTTTCAAGATGGTCATTCATGGAGTAAAGCTTTAACATGCTTTTCAAGATGGTCATTCATGGAGTAAAGCTTTAACATGCTTTTCAAGATGGTCATCATGGTTCCCATATTGAGATAGACATCATAGTCAGTCTTAAATGAAAATGTGGTGTCAGTATAAGTGTCAATATGACTATTTATCCATTCATGAGATGTGATTATAAGTGTCAATATGACTATTTATCTAATATGAATTTTTATCCATTCATGAGATGTGATTATAAGTGTCAATATGACTATTTATCTAATATGAATATTTATCCATTCATGAGATGTGATTATAAGTGTCAATATGACCATTTATCCATTCATGAGATGTGATTATAAGTGTCAATATGACTATTTATCTATTCATGAGATGTGATTATAAGTGTCAATCTGACCATTTATCCATTCATGAGATGTGATTATAAGTGTCAATATGACTATTTATCTATTCATGAGATGCGATTATAAGTGTCAATATGACCATTTATCCATTCATGAGATGTGATTATAAGTGTCAATATGACTATTTATCCATTCATGAGATGTGATTATAAGTGTCAATATGACTATTTATCCATTCATGAGATGTGATTATAAGTGTCAATATGACTATTTATCCATTCATGAGATGTGATTATAAGTGTCAATATGACTATTTATCTATTCATGAGATGCGATTATAAGTGTCAATATGACCATTTATCCATTCATGAGATGTGATTATAAGTGTCAATATGACTATTTATCTAATATGACTATTTATCCATTCATGAGATGTGATTATAAGTGTCAATATGACCATTTATCTAATATGAATATTTATCCATTCATGAGATGTGGTTATAAGTGTCAATATGACCATTTATCCATTCATGAGATGTGATTATAAGTGTCAATATGACTATTTATCTAATATGAATATTTATCCATTCATGAGATGTGATTATAAGTGTCAATGTGACTATTTATCCATTCATGAGATGTGATTATAAGTGTCAATATGACTATTTATCTAATATGAATATTTATCCATTCATGAGATGTGATTATAAGTGTCAATATGACCATTTATCCATTCATGAGATGTGATTATAAGTGTCAATATGACTATTTATCCATTCATGAGATGTGATTATAAGTGTCAATATAACCATTTATCCATTCATGAGATGTGATTATAAGTGTCAATATGATTATAAGGGTCAATATGACCATTTATCCATTCATGAGATGTGATTATAAGTGTCAATATGACTATTTATCCATTCATGAGATGTGATTATAAGTGTCAATATGACTATTTATCTATTCATGAGATGTGATTATAAGTGTCAATATGACCATTTATCCATTCATGAGATGTGATTATAAGTGTCAATATGACTATTTATCTAATATGAATATTTATCCATTCATGAGATGTGATTATAAGTGTCAATATGACCATTTATCTAATATGAATATTTATCCATTCATGAGAAGTGGTTATAAGTGTCAATATGACTATTTATCTAATATAAATATTTATCCATTCATGAGATGTGATTATAAGTTTCAATATGACTATTTATCTAATATGAATATTTATCCATTCATGAGATGTGATTATAAGTGTCAATATGACTATTTATCCATTCATGAGATGTGATTATAAGTGTCAATATGACTATTTATCTAATATGAATATTTATCCATTCATGAGATGTGATTATAAGTGTCAATATGACTATTTATCTAATATGAATATTTATCCATTCATGAGATGTGATTATAAGTGTCAATATGACCATTTATCCATTCATGAGATGTGATTATAAGTGTCAATATGACTATTTATCCATTCATGAGATGCGATTACAAGTGTCAATATGACTATTTATCTATTCATGAGATGTGATTATAATATAACAGTGAGATAGGTACTATCTTAAATTTATTATATTTTGAAATTTAACATTTTATTTTAATAGTCATTGCCTACTACAATTATCAACCTTTGGTCCTGAATATTCAACTTGTAACTTAAAGCAATGTCTGGAGTTGAGATTTTCATGAAATTATCTATTTTACATGATTTTCTCCACTTATTTTATTGCTAAAATAAATCTGGATATATGCCAGAAATTGTTGTTTGCCCATCAACATTCCTGGTGGACAAGGGATTTTGACTCTTTGGCAAACTTTTGGTTGTACTAGACTGGTTGAAACAAGATAGACATTCCTGATTAAGTAAGACAAAAGTAGTAAAAAATGAATGAAACAGCATGCAGAGAGATTCCAATAAAACAAAATTTGTTATTTACGCCTAAAAAGAAACCTTTTACTTTTGCCATAAAGAAGCCACAAAATCAAACTCAAATTAATTATGCCTCAACATCAGCCAGGGACTGTAATGTTATGACCTGTCTTTACTGCCCAGCATGAGATCCGTAAGCTCTGCTATAACAGCATTTGCTCCTATTAACTCCATGCTGCAAGTATTCTGCAATTATCAAGGTGTACAATGGGCACTGACTGCATCATCAGTAGCAGTTGTCACTTTGTATTGACTTGTCAGGGAATAAATGGATGGAGAAGTAGTTTCCTTCCATTAAAAAACAATTTGGAGTCTGTAGGAATTAGTTCTTGTAACAAGGGATTTTTACAGCTGCATTACATTTAATGTCCAATGCAGTACCAGTTTCTATTCATTCTGAACCGTTTCTAATCAATATATCTAGTACTGACTAGTGATCTTAGTACAATTAGACAATTAGATCGAATTGCGAAGTCGCCCCTGTAGGCTTTCATGTCCATGACTTCACTAACCGAACTCTAATATACTAATCATCAGCATATTTTCCATATTTTACCAAATTTTGCGAATTTTTAGCAGACGTGTATTCAGAGGGAATTTTTTTTATATCTCTACTAACTTAGAAGTCGAGTTCAACTGCAAACTGAACAGACCCAGAGCAGCCGACTTCTAATGTACAGGAAGATCTGAGACTTTGCAGTTTGTTAAGAGTAATCAGTAAAACCAACAACACAGACCATGACCTGCAGGTCTGTACCGTGTTAGAGGTAATCAGTAGAACAGACAACATGAACCATGATCTGCAGGTCTGTACAGAGCTAGGAGTAATCAGTAGAGCAAACAGCACAGACCATGATCTGCAGGTTTTACTGTATTAAGAAACACAGAGGGACAAGACAGTAAATAGTAAGATATCAACTGATATACCATGCACACAGTTTTACTGTATTTGATCCTATGGAAATAAGTTATTTTAACTTGTACGATATCTATGCTTGATGCATATGGAATTATAGGTCACTTAAAAGTTACTTATAACTTGCAAATAATGAAGTGAAATAATTGTGTGTGTGTGTGTGTGTGTGTGTGTGTGTGTGATTTTAAATTTTAACACAGTTTTAACAATTTTCAAGTCATATCAACATGATGTCTGCCATATGGCAGTTTATAGTGATGTCTAGCACTGGGGCAAGATGCCACAGACATATAGGGTCATGTCACAACCAGTCACATTATCCTGATATCAGGCCGACCAGTCCTAACAATAATCTCTTAATGCTGAGCACCAGGTATCATTTTTGTAAGTTTTTGGTATGATTCTGTAAGACAGTCTATCATTATCATCATCATCAGTCCTTTAACCTAGTGTGGTTGTCAAGGCACTGTGCTGCTGAGCATCTGACCAGTTTCCTCCACTTGTCTCGATCATGTGCTGACCAGTTCCCTCCACTTGTCTCAATCATCTGCTGACCAGTTCCCTCCACTTGTCTCAATCATGTGCCAATGCCTGTGTCTCTGCTAAACTTGTCCTGGTCCATTCTGTGATGTTGTCAATTCTCATTTTTCTCTGTCTATTTCTCCTTCTGCCACTCTGGATGTTCCCTTGCAGTACTGTTGTGGATAGACTGTTGGCCCTAGTGACACTTATACGTGATGTACATATAAGTCATTTATAGGTTTTATAAGCATTCATTAGTATAGAAAAAGTAAAATGCAAGTTCAAGGACATTTTCTTACTAACAGTTTACTGCTAAATACAGTCTCAAGTCCAAGACTTACTAAACACAGTCTCAAGTCCAAGACTTACTAAATACAGTCTCAAGTCCAAGACTTACTAAAAACAGCCTGAAGTCCAAGACTTACTAAATACAGTCTCAAGTCCTAGACTTACTAAATACAGCCTGAATACCAAGACTTACTAAATACAGTCTCAAGTCCAAGACTTACTACTAAATACAGTCTTAAGTCCAAGATACTTAATACTGTCTCAAGTCAAAGACTTACTAAATACAGTCTCAAGTCCAAGACATACTACTAATACAGATTTAAGTCCAAGATACTTAATACTGTCTCAAGCCCAAGACTTACTAAATACAGTCTCAAGTCCAAGACTTACTAAATACAGTCTCAAGTCCAAGACTTACTAAATACAGTCTCAAGTCCAAGACTTACTAAATATAGTCTCAAGTCCATGTCTTACTACTAAATACAGTCTTAAGTCCAAGATACTTAATACAGTTTCAAGTCCAAGACTTACTAAATACAGTCTCAAGTCCAAGACATACTAAATACAGTCTCAAGTCCAAGACATACTAAATACAGTCTGAAGTCCAAGACATACTAAATACAGTCTCAAGTCCAAGACATACTAAATACAGTCTCAAGTCCAAGACATACTAAATACAGTCTCAAGTCCAAGACATACTAAATACAGTCTCAAGTCCAAGACATACTACTAAATACAGATTTAAGTCCAAGATACTTAATACTGTCTCAAGTCCAAGACATACTAAATACAGTCTCAAGTCCAAGACATACTAAATACAGTCTCAAGTCCAAGACATACTACTACATACAGATTTAAGTCCAAGATACTTAATACTGTCTCAAGTACAAGACTCACTAAATACAGTCTCAACTCCAGTGTGTGTGTGTGTGTGTGTGTGTGGTAATTGAAAAAAGGTACAGAAGTGTGCCTACACAACCACACAATGCTGACAACTTCCAAACAAAGACCTTTTCAGCTTCCAGCAATATATTATTTAATGTAATTTAATAAGGAATAGAGTTTTGCACAAAACAGTGTATATTCTAATGAAATCATAGAAAATAATTTCTTGTCGAACACTTAAAATTTGACCTCAAAATGATGTTCCATGGCAAAAATTCAGAGCCTAAAGCTGAAAAATGTCTGCCGTAAATGCCGTCATACTTTAGACTTGGCTATACTTCTGTTTCTGGAATTTAAAATATGATTGTCTGGATTTGTGTTATGCCAACTTGTTCTCTCTGGTGTTTTCTTTTGTTTGCTCATTGTGTTTTTATAATGGGGTAGATACAAATATTCTAGGGTTCACATGTTGACAAATGAATTGGGACAGCTTAAGTAGAATGGCAATTGAATACTGAAAGATAATCTCACTTTAGCCCTGGACTCAATAACCAGGTTTTCAGTTCAGTTAAAGGGACCTACTTGATGATGATGGAGTCTGCTGGAGATGTTATTCTTCAAAGAAAAATCCTACTTATTACTTGGTGAATAAATTATCTTCGTGCTTATTTTTGTTATTTCAGCAAACAATTTGTTACTGAGAGATTTACAAATCCACTTGCCCAGTTGCCAGGGACAAACTCAATTTCAGTTCAGGCAAGCTCAATTTTACTTGTCTGTGGGCCAGTCCAAGACATTAAGAGAAAGAAACAAGGTACAAGTAAATTTATTTATTGTAAGGTATGTTGAAGCTATTTAATTGAGAAGGGGACACG
This sequence comes from Unio delphinus, assembly GCA_029339505.1. NCBI lineage: Eukaryota > Metazoa > Mollusca > Bivalvia > Unionida > Unionidae > Unio > Unio delphinus. Next base: position 3,304,202 of record JAQISU010000295.1, read on the forward strand.
TACAGTTCCTAATGTTTTTTTCTGCATGTTTGATACCATGTTAGCTTATCAAAATGCACTAGACATCACCTTCATTTAGCATTTATATGTCATGATTTTTTTCTTCTTCAAGGTCATGGTTTCTTTCATTTATCATGTGTGTCATTTCCATCTGGTCAAGGTCAAGGTTAGTCTTGCATTTTCAGATTTGATAATGTGAATACTTACAATTTAAAGCAAGCTTTGACAAACAAGGAATAAGTATTTATATTATATATAATATTATATATAAGTATTTTTATTTTAACTTATCAGTTACAGTATGATTGTAATATTTATACATATCTGGTATTTTTCAGTTTTTCATATTTATATACATGTATATATCTGGTATTTGCTGATTTTCAGGTTCCATGTTAACCTTAGAAAGCTTGTCAGATTGCCAACTGTAAACAACTAGCTTTTGTCAGATTGTTTTGCTGCATGTCCCCAATATCAAGGTGAGTTAATTAATTAATTATAAACAAAATTCATAAGACATTTAAGACTTCTGCGTCAGGTGAATTTGAAAATAAATGTCGCCTGTCTCTAATGATTCACCACCAGGAAGATTTCATTCAAAGCAAGAGTGATGGCATTATAATGAAAGGGGATTTAGTGTGAAATAAAGTAAAAAATATAAGTTTGAATGGACAGCAAAAACACAATCATCAGTTACCAGTATCAGGTTTCTATATAGCCAGCGGATGGGTGCAGAGGAATGTGGCCTTTTTTTTGTGTGCAATGTTTGTAAATTTAATATTTAAACACTATCCAACAAAGATCATCTTTATATATTTTTGAGACCTTTATTTATCAGCATGTGGTTTTAAGAAGATTATAATTATAATGTGATTTCCTTAAAATATGTCCGGTAAGTTAATTGGATTGGGTCATAGTGGCACCCAGTTTGAATTGATATAGAGGGTGTGGTAACAATTTAGATCCAAATTATAACTTCGAACTAGCAAACAAAAATTTAGTCTCGCATAGGAAGATTGCTGAAGCAACATAGGGTTACTCTGGGAAAGCCACTTATATTTTGGTGGTAAAACTTAGAGAGAAGATTCCAAAGAAACACAAGCTTTGTAACAGTAAGCTTTTTGGAGGGACAGAAGTTCTTATTCAGTTTAGTCCCAAGTTTCTAAGAGGGAATATGGAAGTAAGACTAGCAGAGCAAAGTCTAGTTGGAGGAGAGAGTTGAGGAGGAGGAGGTAAAGGAGTCAAGGAGGAGAAAGTGGAGAAGGAGGAGGAGTATAGAGAAGTTGAGAGGAGAAAGAATTTGGAGCAAGTCAGGAGGAAGAGGAGAAGGAATTGGAGGAATAGGAGAGAATACACTGATGAGTAGAATACAAGGACAGTTGGAAAGCTATCTCACACTACATATCAAGTGATGCAACAGGCTATTGCAGCGTCAGGTTGGAGGAGAGTGCTTGGGAAGTTGTAATCACCTGACTATTAAATTGATATTCGTTAAATTTCACTTTTTTGTATTATTATCATTTAACCATCAGCATTGCTAACTGGGGGCTTGGAGCTTTACATCTATCTTTCACTAATTTAACTTCCAACCAAAATTTAGCATGGTGTGATTTCTCTAATAACTTATATAAAATATTAAGAGCATCCCACCCCAACCATAATGGTGGCATAACAAACTCATGCCGTGCCACAGTCACCAAGGACATTTCTGGTAGGAAACAGTTTTATTTTCAATAAACTAAACATCAAAATAATTCTTAGTAAAAACTTCACATTGATTCATCCATAGTTTCAGGATGGCAAGATTTTCAAAATGTGACAAAGTCTTGTTGCCTTGGTGATCATACAGCATGTCAGATTGGTACCATTTTCATGAGAGATTATAAAAGTCTTTAGTTGACATGATGACCATGATGGCTGCCATACAGCATTCAAATAACACATAATTACAACACCATTCAAATAACAAATAATTACAACAGTATTCAAATAACAAATAATTACAACAGTATTCAAATAACAAAATATCACAACAGAATTCAAATAACAAATAATTATAACAGGATTCAAATAACAAATAATTATAACAGCAATCAAATAACAAATAATTACAACAGGATTCAAATAACAAATAATTATAACAGCAATCAAATAACAAATAATTACAACAGGATTCAAATAACAAATAATTACAACAGCAATCAAATAACAAATAATTACAACATCATTTAAATAACAAATAATTACAACAGCATTCAAATAACAAATAATTACAACAGCATTCAAATAACAAATAATTACAACAACATTCAAATAACACATAATTACAACAGCATTTAAATGACAAATAATCACAACAGCATTTAAATAAATAAAAATGACAACAGCATTCAAATAACACATAACCATACCAAACCATTTCCACATTTCTTGCTAAAAATCCCCCTGGTCAATATAACCATGTTAACAAGATGGCCACCAAACATAATGGCTGACCAGCATGGCACCATTTTCATTCTGGACAAACTAGACCATGGAATGAATGTGTTTGCAGAGCAACACTCCTGTTAAGACTGACTGTCACTAAAATCAACATAAAAAAATATTATCAGATGAAGATTGGAAATACAATTGTAAGTCACATGGATAAATGTACACATTTTTTATTTTTGTAGTTTTCACACACTTGGGTGAGCAATAAATAAAAGTGAAAGTTAATCAGTTTGGTGTTCTGCAATTCAAGGGATCATTTTTGGAACAAAAGGACATTATACAAACATAAATCATTATGCAGAAATGGCTACAACAACCTGACCCAGACCACCACCACTTGTGAAAAAGAATCAACAAATAACCAGTTATTTATTTAAAATTATACTTTATACCCTTCTCAAGTATATATTTTGAAAAGGAAATAAAAACAATAATTAAAAATATGCAAAAGATACAATATATAAAAATATACCAAAGATACAATTATAAAAATATACCAAAGATACAATTATAAAAATATACCAAAGATACAATTATAAAAATATACAAAAGATACAATATATCAAAATAAAAAGATTTAATGTATACAAATGTACATAAGATACAATTATAAAATCTACAAAAATACAATATATACAAATGATATAATACATACAAATGTAAAAAAAAAATACAACATATATAATTATATAGAAGATATAATATATCAAACTATATAAGAGCTATATTATATCAAAAATATGCAAAAAAGATACAATATTAAAATTACAAAGTTACAATAAATACCAGTATACAAAAGAAACAATATATACAAATGATGCAATATACAAAAATACACAGATACACATATATATGCTGCATAATTTATGGGTATCATAATACAAGTGTGAAATATCATGATATTTAATGCTGTACCATGATATAATTAATGTTACCAGTACAATGAAAATATTTAAATTAGTCACATTATTTAATCTGAAAACACTGAATTCATGTGCTGTATTAATATTAATATCGTGTATGTATCTATTTTATTATATTTGCCCCCTGTTTCTTTTGTAACAAATTGGTGATTAAACAATACATGTATATCCAACATGGTTGATATGTGTATTTAATACAGTATTTGTTCCACTCAAGGAAATGGTTGTCTGCTTTTTTATTTAAATAATGTTTAACTTAACGATAAAGAATACATCAACAGTGAAGATGTATTTCTTTGCACTGCATTTAGCATGAACATTGATGGTAGAGTGATATGTGCACTGTCACCACAATAATACATTGCATATAGAGTGTGTCATCACAAGAGTAAATTGGATATAGAGTTTCATCACAAGAGTACATTGGATATAGTGTGTCATCACAAGAGTACATTGCATATAGAGTGTGTCATTACAAGAGTCCATTGCATATAGAGTGTGTCATCACAAGAGTACATTGCATATAGAGTGTGTCATCCCAAGAGTACATTGGATATAGAGTGTGTCATCACAAGAGTACATTGTATATAGAGTGTGTCATCACAAGAGTACATTGTATATAGAGTGTGTCATCACAAGAGTACATTGGATATAGAGTGTGTCATCACAAGAGTACATTGGATATAGAGTGTGTCATCACAAGAGTATATTGGTGCTTCCAACTCTACCGAAGACCCCAGAGTGCATTACCATTAAATATTGCCAAAAATCATAAAATAACATTTTAAATTGCTAATATATAAAGAAATGTATTATTGATTCTGTCATTTTTTTGGCAAATACTCACTGGCTATGAATTTCCACTCCTGACTTTGACTTTTTCTTGTTCTAATTTAAAAGTGTAATTTTGCAATACATACTAACTTATAAAATGGATATTATATAGACTGAGATCTGTCACTGCATATTATATAGACTAAGATCTGTCACTGCATATTATATAGACTGAGATCTGTCACTGCATATTATATAGACTGAGATCTGTGACTGCATATTATATAGACTGAGATCTGTCACTGCATATTATATAGACTGAGATCTGTCACTGCATATTATATAGACTGAGATATGTCACTGCATATTATATAGACTGAGATCTGTCACTGCATAGTGCAACAACCCAGATCTGTCACTACACAGTGCACATACCTGAATATGTCACTGCATAATGCAGAAACACATATCTCTCACTATATAATGCCTAGTTCTATATCTGTCAATGCATAAACATAGATCTGTCACTACATAATGCATATACCTATATCTGTCAATGCATAATGCATACACCTAGATCTGTCACTACATAATGCATACACCTAGATCTGTCACTGCATAGTGTATAGGCCTAGATCTGCCACTACATAATGGATATACCTATATATGTCACTTCATATTTCACAGAACCAGATTTTTCACTACATATCCACCAGCAGATCTGAGTCTATGCAATTTTCTTAGGAGTAATCAGTAACATACAAAACATAGACAATGATCTGCTGGAACATTATGTGATGGTGAATGAGGGTCTATGTTATTTATAGTTGAATCTGACTTGTAACAGAACACAGACAGCAAGTAGATTTGAATGACTTTGAAAGTCATTATATCATCATCATCATCATCATCATCATCATCATCATCATCATCATCATCATCATCATCATCATCATCATCATTATTATTATTATTATTATTATTATTATTATTATTATTATTTTTCAATATGATTAAGTATTCCAGAACATAATATTCAGTGAAGTACACAGCTGTTATTAAGTACATGTACCATTAACATACTTTTTTAAATCACCCAAATGCATGGCCGTTTTTTTACCTGTTCCCAGGAAGTGGTACAAGTGTTTCAAATATCAACTACTCCATGGTTATGTGATCTTAATTAAGGTTATGGAGGCACAATCATTGTGAATACATGCCATTACTCGGCACCAGATGTGGCCTGTAAGAAAACACAAATTCACATGTGAAAACAAATATTTACCGTGTTTTACTCTTCCACCATTATTCACATCCCACGAAAACCTCCAACTATAACTCAGATAATCTTCAGTTACTTGAATAAAACAAAGTAAACAAAATATAAAACAGGGTAAATCTTGATTATAATTTTTCATATAATTAAAGAAATAATAATTGCATTTCAGTGGCATGTAGGCAAACAGGTCAGAAATATACACAATTGGAACAGAGCCAATTTGAATCAAGCACTAACCTCCTTTTGCAGTTTGAATCTTAGATAATACTAATCAATACTTAGAAATTAATAACAGTACATGAAACAAATGAATAAGAATCCATTTTGTTCTTGATTAATTTTGAGTAAATTATAATTAATTTAAAATCTTTCCATTACTACACGTGACCTGAATAGGACTATTTTTTCCATAATGGATGTATCTTTTCTTATGCTATTGAACTTCATCAGTTTTCTCCAAGTCTTCTAAAGTTTTCATGATATAGGTTTTCATCAGCAGTTAATTAATATAATTAAATGCTTTATCAGTAGCAAAATTAAAGGTAAATCAAGATTCAATGAATTTCTCTGGCAAATACTTGTCAAGGTTGTTTCTGACAAATTTACATTTAGACTAATTCTGACAAATACTTGTCAAGGTTTTTTCTGACAAATTTACATTTAGACTTAGTCTGACAAATACTTGTCAAGGTTGTTTCTGACAAATTTACATTTAGACTTAGTCTGACAAATACTTGTCAAGGTTGTTTCTGACAAATTTACATTTAGACTTAGTCTGACAAATACTTGTCAAGGTTGTTTCTGACAAATTTACATTTAGACTTATTCTTACAAATACTTGTCAAGGCTGTTTCTGACAAATTTACATTTAGACTAATTCTGACAAATACTTGTCAAGGTTGTTTCTGACAAATTTACATTTAGACTTAGTCTGACAAATACTTCTCAAGGTTGTTTCTGACAAATTTACATTTAGACTAATTCAGACAAATACTTGTTTCTGACAAATTTACATTTAGACTAATTCTGAAAAATACTTGTCAAGGTTGTTTCTGACAAATTTACATTTAGACTTAGTCTGACAAATACTTGTCAAGGTTGTTTCTGACAAATTTACATTTAGACTTAGTCTGACAAATACTTGTCAAAGTTGTTTCTGACAAATTTACATTTAGACTTATTCTTACAAATACTTGTCAAGGTTGTTTCTGACAAATTTACATTTAGACTAATTCTGACAAATACTTGTCAAGGTTGTTTCTGACAAATTTACATTTAGACTTAGTCTGACAAATACTTCTCAAGGTTATTTCTGACAAATTTACATTTAGACTTAGTCTGACAAATACTTGTCAAGGTTGTTTCTGACAAATTTACATTTAGACTTATTCTTACAAATACTTGTCAAGGTTGTTTCTGACAAATTTATATTTAGACTAATTCTGACAAATACTTGTCAAGGTTGTTTCTGACAAATTTACATTTAGACTAATTCTGACAAATACTTGTCAAGGTTGTTTCTGACAAATTTACATTTAGACTTAGTCTGACAAATACTTGTCAAGGTTGTTTCTGACAAATTTACATTTAGACTAATTCTGAAAAATACTTGTCAAGGTTGTTTCTGACAAATTTACATTTAGACTAATTCTGACAAATACTTGTCAAGGCTGTTTCTGACAAATTTACATTTAGACTTAGTCTGACAAATACTTGTCAAGGTTGTTTCTGATAAATTTACATTTAGACTTAGTCTGACAAATACTTCTCAAGGCTGTTTCTGACAAATTTACATTTAGACTTATTCTTACAAATACTTGTCAAGGCTGTTTCTGACAAATTTACATTTAGACTTATTCTTACAAATACTTGTCAAGGCTGTTTCTGACAAATTTACATTTAGACTAATTCTGACAAATGTGTTTTGGCATTTTCTGACAAACACATGCCCATGCTATTCATGATTAACACATGTCTTGGCCATTTCTGACATGTACATGTATGTGTAGGCTATTTGTGACAAAACAATTGCCTATGCTATTTTGAACAAACACCTGTCTAAGCTATTTGTGACAAACACATGTCTGGGTTTTTTGTGACAAACACTTGTGTAGGCTATTTCTGACAAACACATGTGTAGGCTATTTCTGACAAACACATGTGTAGTTTATTTCTGATAAACACATGCCTAGGCTATTTCTGACAGACACATGTATAGGCTATTTCTGATAAACATTTGTCTAGGATATTTTTAACAAACACATGTCAAGGCTATTTATGACAAGCACTCATGTAGGCTGTTTCTTACAAACACATGTCTAGGCTATTTCAGACAAACACATGTCAAGGCTATTTCTGTCAAACAATTGTGTAGGCTATTTCTGACAAACACATGTCTGGGTTATTTCTGACAAACACATGTCTAGACTATTTTTGACAAACACATGTCTAGACTATTTCTGACAAACACTTGTGTAGGCTATTTCTGACAAACACTTGTGTAGGCTATTTCTGTCAAACACTTGTGTAGGCTATTTCTGACAAACACTAGTGTAGGCTATTTCTGACAAACACATGTCTGGCTTATTTGTGACAAACAGTTGTCAAGGCTATTTCTGACAAATACTTGTCTGGGCTATTTCCAGTAATAAACAAGTCACTCATCTACTTTCTGAAAACAATGTTGGTCTCTCCATCTTATCAATGAATAGCCATGATTGTCTAAAAAATATCTTCAAGATTATAATACACTGATGTCCACAAGGCATTAAAATAAGTTAGTTTGGCAAAAATATAGATGTCTGGAAACAAATGTAAATAAAATAAGTGCAGTGACCTCTTTTAAAGACCAGTTTGTGTTTCCAGAAAGAAGTAATGTATGACTATATTACTTCTCCACCAGAAGACCCAAGTGGGCCTAATCTTCACTCACCAGATTAACTGACATATGTAAACTGACAGTAAAGTAGTGAACAGTAACAGTAGGCATTAATGAATCATGCATTGTAGTCCATATTCAGAAACATTGGGAGAAATAGTATCTGAATGAATATGACATCATATCCTATGAACAATAGGTAATGCAATCTGTCCAAATTTAGAAAATCTGGCATTAGTTTTTTTTTGTTGGTATTTTAAAAAAAAAAAAACATTTAACAAACATATAATTCACAGGATCAATGTCCTGGAAATGTATGGGTCCAGATTTATGAATTAACACAACATTAGTCAAATCTGGAACTGTTTCTAGAGAAATGTAGATTGAGTTATTACATTTTCTTTTCATGAGAACCTAACATTAAAAAATATAAATTTAAAATAATTTGTGATAATGGCATTTGATGTATTAATATCATAAGAAGATATAAAGATATGTAATAACATTAAAAACAACAAACATTGTGGACATTTTATAATAATAATAATAATAATAATAGTAATAATAATAATAATAATAATAACAATAATAATAATAATAATAATAATAATAATAATAAAAAAGAGAGTGACACAATTAGTTGCATTGAACTAATCTCACTTGTGGCCCTCTATTATATGCATATATTTACATTCAGAGCACACACACACATACACACACACACCCCAATGACAATATGCTATATTTATATTTGGTCATAATAAACAGAAGAGTTAAATGAACATGCTCCAACTAGTTACATTGTGTATATACAGTATGACTAGGTACATTGTGTATATACAGTACAACTAGGTACATTGTATATATACAGTACAACTAGGTACATTGTGTATATACAGTACAACATTGTATATCATGTATATACAGTACAACTTGGTACATTGTGTATATACAGTATGACTAGGTACATTGTATATATACAGTACAACTAGGTACATTGTGTATATACAGTACAACTAGGTACATTGTATATATACAGTACAACTAGGTACATTGTGTATATACAGTACAACATTGTATATCATGTATATACAGTACAACTTGGTACATTGTGTATATACAGTATGACTAGGTACATTGTATATATAAAGTACAACTAGGTACATTGTGTATATACAGTACAACTAGGTACATTGTATATATACAGTACAACTAGGTACATTGTGTATATACAGTACAACTAGGTACATTGTATATATACAGTACAACTAGGTACATTGTGTATATACAGTACAACATTGTATATCATGTATATACAGTACAACTTGGTACATTGTGTATATACAGTATGACTAGGTACATTGTATATATAAAGTACAACTAGGTACATTGTGTATATACAGTACAACTAGGTACATTGTATATATACAGTACAACTAGGTACATTGTGTATATACAGTACAACTAGGTACATTGTATATATACAGTACAACTAGGTACATTGTGTATATACAGTACAACATTGTATATCATGTATATACAGTACAACTTGGTACATTGTGTATATACAGTATGACTAGGTACATTGTATATATAAAGTACAACTAGGTACATTGTGTATATACAGTACAACATTGTATATCATGTATATACAGTACAACTTGGTACATTGTGTATATACAGTATGACTAGGTACATCATGTTTATACAGTACAACTAGGTACATTGTGTATATAAAGTACAACTAGGTACATTGTGTATATACAGTAAAACTAGGTACATTGTGTATATACAGTACAACTAAGTACATTGTGTATATACAGTACAACTAGGTACATTGTGTATATACAGTACAACTAGGTACATTATGTATATACAGTACAACTAGGTACATTGTGTATATACAGTACAACATTGTATATCATGTATATACAGTACAACTAGGTACATTGTGTATATACAGTATGACTAGGTACATTGTGTATATACAGTACAACAAGGTATATTGTTTATATACAGTACAACTAGGTACATTGTGTATATACAGTACAGCTAGGTACATTGTGTATATACAATACAACTAAGTACATTGTGTATATACAGTACAACTAGGTACATTGTGTATATACAGTACAACTAGGTACATTATGTATATACAGTACAACTAGGTACATTGTGTATATACAGTAAAACTAGATGCATTGTGTATATACAGTAAAACTAGGTACATTTTGTTTGTAATGAACAACTAGGTACATTGTGTATATACAGTACAACTAGGTACATTGTGTATATACAGTAAACTAGGTACATTGTGTATATACAGTACAACTAAGTACATTGTGTATATACAGTACAACTAGGTAAATTGTGTATATACAGTACAACTAGGTACATTGTGTATATACAGTACAACTAAATACATTGTGTATATACAGTACAACTAGGTACATTGTGTATATACAGTACAACTAGGTACAGTGTTTATGTACAGTATAACTAGGTACATTGAATATATTCATTACTACTAGGTACATTGTATATATTCAGTACAACTAGGTACATTGTATATATTCAGTACAACTAGGTACATTGTATATATTCAGTACTAGGTACATTATGTATATTTACAATACTAATATATGGGGACAACAAAATGTATGTAGTTGTAATGTATCTGTCAAATCGAACAAGTTTCACTTTTGATCCATTTACTTAAATTAAAATTAAATGCATTTATTTTTGGACTTTCTCTAATTTCCTTTGGGCTTTTGTTCCAAATTAGTGATCCTGAATACTGGAAACGTTTCTTAAATTTTTTAAAATTTGGTTTTGGTTTGGAAAGGTGGTTAACTGACATTGATCTTAAATTGGGACTCTTGCTTTGTTTTCTAGCATTAGAAATTTCATTGAGATATAATGGGGCCATATTGTTTAAAACTTTGTGCATAAGCCTAAACTTTGTCCAAAATATTTATTCACTTGCTAGTAACACTTCAATATCATTTCTTGCATTTGGAATGTTTTCAGTACAGTCAAACCAGTCTTGAAAGACCACCTCTTTTGCCAAAAAGTGTTGGTCTCTCAATACAGGGGGCCTCTCAAAACAGATCACAATGCTATATAATAAATAAATTTGAGCACTGAAAATGTGTCACTCAAGGCAGGTGGTCTCACATAACAGTGGTCTTTCAAGACAGGTTTTACTGTATTATCTAAGATGAGTCTGCCAGCGGAATAATTTGTAAATATTCTTGTCAGACGTTTTTACCCAGATAACCGTACTGTAGTCTAGGTATGGTTGTATATAGCATTTGTATTGACTAATATGGTAGATATGACCTTATCTTGCTAAATAACCACAGACACGACTTGAGTTTATCATTCAAGAATACAGTTGTAAGGTTTGCTTAGTTAAGGTCAGGCAATTGTATTGCATATCTTATGCATCATCTGTGCAATAAATGTATTGCATATCTTTGCATTATCTGTGCAATAAGTGTATTGCATATCTTTGCATCATCTGTGCAATAAATGTATTGCATATCTTTGCATTATCTGTGCAATAAGTGTATTGCATATCTTTGCATCATCTGTGCAATAAGTGTATTGCATATCTTTCACATCATCTGTGCAATAAGTGTATTGCATATCTTTCACATCATCTGTGCAATAAGTGTATTGCATATCTTATGCATCATCTGTGCAATAAGTGTATTGCATATCTTTCACATCATCTGTGTAATAAGTGTATTGCATATCTTATGCATCATCTGTGCAATAAGTGTATTGCATATCTTTCACATCATCTGTGTAATAAGTGTATTGCATATCTTTCACATCATCTGTGTAATAAGTGTATTGCATATCTTTGCATCATCTGTGTAATAAGTGTATTGCATATCTTTCACATCATCTATGCAATAAGTGTATTGCATATCTTTCACATCATTTGTGCAATAAGTGTATTGCATATCTTTCACATCATCTGTGTAATAAGTGTATTGCATATCTTTGCATCATCTGTGTAATATGTGTATTGCATATCTTATGCATCATCTGTGCAATAAGTGTATTGCATATCTTTCACATCATCTGTGCAATAAGTGTATTGCATATCTTTCACATCATCTGTGTAATAAGTGTATTGCATATCTTTCACATCATCTGTGTAATAAGTGTATTGCATATCTTTCACATCATCTGTGCAATAAGTGTATTGCATATCTTATGCATCATCTGTGCGATAAGTGTATTGCATATCTTTTGCATCATCTGTGCAATAAGTGGTTTGGTTGGGAAAAACCTCTGTAAAGAATTTGGGTTTTGTTGACTTGTGGAATGGTCTTTTGCTGTGTAGAGAAGTTAATGAGAATGGGGTGTTATATGAAAGGACACAATGCAGTATGTATTCACTGCCAAGATCACATACACTTCCTTATGTTTGCAGTCTAATTTTATACATAACTTATTTTACATATTAAAGTGATTCTTGTTATATTGTCTTCAGATTCATATAAAAAAAATTATTCAAACTGATTCCCAAAGACCATTATTTCTATTCTAAATAAATTATTTCAGTAAAGTCAACAAATCCTGTATTCTAAAGTTACTTTAAAAATTGGTTGTACTATTTTTTTTTTAAGGGAGGGAGACGATTCATATCATCATACCTTTGATTGTCTGTACACCACCTCATAGGTTGATTCATTAAAAGTCAATCTGGCTAATTACACTCATTTTCTGTTGCTAGCAATAGCAGACAAAATTTCTTGGTATATTAATGTCTGTCTGTAGGAACATGAAAAAGAAATGTTGAAAAAGTTGGCATATGTAATTTAATTTACACCATTTCATTTGCAAGACTGCTGGCTCCTAATCAAGCCATCATCTTTATATCTGACTGGTTCACAACCTTTTTCAATCAACCAGTCTACTGCATGACCTACGCAATCAACCTCAGTTATTGGTACAGATCTGGAAAAATGCACACATGAAGATAGATTTAGTTGGCAGCAAAGTTACTGTCAGTCTAATTACCTTAAATGTATGGGATGCTATCAATAAAAGCTATCAGCAAAAACAAAAATTTGTGTGTGTAAATCTGTTTGGGGTGAGGTGGGGTGGTGTACAATTTTTAATTATGCAATATTTACCTTTCCTATTCTGCAGTTTTTACTTTTTCATGTTTAAAAATCTCATCCATTTGACCTGGAATACATCCACTGAGAAAATGGAGATATGCCAATAAGACACAGTCCACTCATGCATGTCACATGACCACAACATGTGTAGAACCAGTCATTTATTTCATATATGATGACTACGCTAGGGCATTAGAGCAGGGTGGAAAAAGATGGCAAGTACAGTTGGTAAGTAATGTATAATTAAAATTAGTTTTATCCCCAAAAATCACTAAATTTCAATAGCAGCAATAACTTCCTCATCGTTTATGAGTAGCTGAACTTGTCAATCATGTTGGTAGGCTAATGTGTTAAAAGAAGAAAACAAAAGGAAAATATAGTGTACATGTATCTATTATATGAGAGATCCGCTTTACAACCTGCTTTTGTTCCTCATTGCCACATGTTGTGTACCTCGAGGTCACAAGTTGTGTCCATCCAGCAATATGTTTTGTTTCTCTGGACCACATGTTGTGCTGCAAGCTAGGGTCCCAGATAAAACCTCAGCTTTCATAAAAATAAGACCTTTATCATTAAGGGGCTCTTTTGATTGTGGTAGTAATTCAATGTGGAGGCCAAAATATCATTCAAGTCCATAAGAGGAAGAAAACATTATTTCCTATTCCTCCCTTCCATTTTGAGGCATTTAGATAGAAACACAGTTTCCTAACTGAGCATAAAAGCATCTTCAGCACAGATTTGACTGAGACTGGGAATCTATACATGTTATGGGGCTACCGAAAGTAAATCAGTTTTGGCTAAAAATTCCAGCTTGTAAAGGAGTGAAATTGAATCGTATTTGTCATTAAAATAAAGAAAGTCAATGTCAACCAACAATACACAAATCTCACCACATCTTCTTACAGATGCCAAAGCAAGCGCAAATAGAGCCTTGACCGTGAGATCCTGAGATGAAGCCTCATTCAAAGGAAATTTGGTCAAGGGCCAGAAAACACAAATTCCATCTTGGCATAACATAGTGGGTGATGGGTCTCTGCAGCTCAAAATACTTATTAAGATCAGCATAATGATGCAATTTTTTAGAGATTTTGTAGTACATTTTCTTCGGGTCAGCATGACACGTAAACATCAAGATTGATGTATTACCTAGGATTGCAATAGCTTGGCAACTCATAATAATTAATCTGTTCTGTCTGGGACATGAATTGAGTTTAAATTAGGACCTGCTTGTTAACAGCTAGAACAGACAGTGGGGCATGATGTTAATGTGAGGTTATAGTGGTAAAATGTCCAAGTGACATGTACAGATGAAGATACTGTATGGGGTTGTGGTCCATTTGGAAAATGTGTCTTAAAGTGTTATTTCCCAGAATAGTTATTAAATTTCTGACTAATAAGAATTTTCTTACTGATATGAATTCTGGCAGGTAAAGGAGTAATCCTGGTTGGCTATGGTAATAAAATAGTTCCCCTAACAGAATTAGTAATTCCAAGTCTTTCAGTCAATGTGGAGAGTCTGAGGGACTCATTTTAGAGACCCATATCCAGACAGGGACAGATGGAATTTTCTGATGATAAGCAAGTGAGGAATAGGATAAAGCACAAGGTTAACCTCAATTACATTTGATGTATTCATTGATGTAAGTTTGTAATTAGTTGTTGAATTTATTCATTTTAAATTCACATTTCAATTTTTCCTTGAGTTCAAATATAACAGCGCATGTTTTATGATTTATGTTTGTTATATAATTGAGATGGATTTAGTTGTTTGTATGTTAAAAAATATCATCTAGTAAGGTTTCATACATTTCTTCTGAATTTGAATTTAATTTTGTCTTTTATTGATTTCTATAATTTAAACTGTATATTTATTTTCTATGTTTGAAAATCCATGTCAATGAATAGCTAATCAGCAAAAAACATAGGACAAGGATTGAAGTCCATTAATTAATGTGTAATTAAGTTGTGAATTCATTTTAAATGGATTGGTGGCTTAGAACATGTGCCCATTGATAGGTCAGCTGGTAAATTTATAGACCAGTGGAACAATGATAGTATCAGAGAAAGCTAATTATGTTATGGTACTCAATTAAGAATGTGGTAGCGGCCAATTAGACATTGATTTATGGCAACAAGTGTTTGTGTATTAGGCAAATGATATTAGCTAATTCTGTTGAATTTCAATAGATGATATCTGATGAAATGAGTGGGAGTATTTGTGAATCCCAGGAAAAAGCAAATGTGTCAATGTATTCAGGCTGGATGTTATATTTATTTGAAGGAAAATCAAGATAGCTTCATACGAACTGCAGAGTGGAAAGACAGAGTAGACTAAAACACAAGGTGTTGATGATCTGAAGAGTAAAAAATGAGAGAGAAGGAAAGAAATGGAAAAGCTGACTGATCACCAGCAGTGATTTGGGAGAGGACCAGAAGCACCAGATGATGCTGTCATGCTCACAATTTGAGTTGATCAGCCACTCAATCATATGATGAAATTTGTTCTGTCGGTAAGAGAATGGCTAAATGAATTTCACATAATTTTGTAACTCAGTTGCTGATGGAAAACATATAATTCACATTTCATTTTTGTTTATGTCATTAATTGAACTGTTGTATTTTACATACAGTGGCATGTTATTCTATTCTATATCACTGCTCAGGCTTTTGTTATTCCATCCATTATTTTCATATTTTATGATATTAATTACTTGATCTTGACAATAGCACTGTGGTCAATCATCACCTACATAACGATAACCAAAGACCCCAATGATTTAAGATCTCTCACATCTGTCCACTTCACCTCATCACAGCCAGTAATGTGTGAATCAGAACTGACTGCTGAGACCTGAGACAATTTAAGTGTGTTGGAAATTGCAGCCCTATAGCCCTTGATCAATGATACTTAACATATTTTGTCTCAAGAAGGATCAAAAGGAAATCAGCAATGGAAGTCACAGAGGGTAATGTTGGATCAAAATTTTCCTGCTGCATCAATCAAAGAAGATTCTCCATCTGGCATCATAAACCTTGGATGTTGAAGTTCTGGCAGATAGATTACTTGAGTTGAGCCAAGTATGAAGGTTGTGTGTATCTTGTTGTGTAGAATAGAGACCCTTTGTCTTGCAACAGATCCATCCTGTGAAGTAGAGACCTAGGTTGATCTATAAGCAGGTCTGGAAGATCAATGAACCAATATAGTTGTGGCCACAGTGAGAATTATATGAGCAGGTAGCAGATTCTGTCCACTGCCCTTGTTCTCTGGTTGGGGACTGGAGAGATGAAAGAGTGAAGTCTGTTGTTCAGCCTGGTCATAAACAAGTCCACCAGAGGCTTTCACTATAGTGAGAAAAGGAACTCTGTTATGGAGCAGTGAAACATTCATTCATGTGGATGGACTCCCCTCTCAATTGTTCTTTCCCTGATTGTCACAGACTTGTGAAGTAATGTTCACCAAGGTTCTGCACCTCTGTGTAAAGAGAAGGGACACATATGTCTCTTTGAAGTTGGAGACCTGGAATTTGTATTTTTTAATCCTTTTTAACAGATTTACGTTTTAAACTATAAAGATGAAAATAATGCATTTAATAAAAAAGATTTAACATGATTTTTGTGTTATTTTGCATTTTCATTACAGGATGTGTGCTATCATGATTTATATTTTTTCACCAAATTGGCTGCAAGAATATCAGTTCAATTAAAAGTAATAAGTCAGAGATCCATTTTTCTTGGTAAAAGGTAGGGGCATCAGTGATTCAGGATTTCTTCATTAAAAATCTGGTGAATACTGGCCCAGGGATTTTTTGTTGCTAATACCGGGAGCATATTTTTAAATGAGTTCAGTATTTACATTTTCAAGGCTAAAGTGAGTGTGTGTGGTTAACATAGCTTTAACAATTTTCCAGTCATAATGTTATGATCTCGGCAGTGTGGCAGTTTATTGTGATGTCTAGCACTGGGGCATCATACAGTAGACACGTAGCATGATGTCCCACCCGGTCACATTATCCTGACACAGGCTGAAAAGTCCTGACACTAACCTCTTAATGCTGAGTACCTAGCAAGGTAGCTGTCAGAACCATTTTTTAAGTCTTTGGTATGACTCATCTGGGGTTCAAACCTGTGACCTCCCGCATCCAAAGTAGACACTCTAACTGCTAGTCCACCAGAACAGTCCCAAGGCTAAAGAAAACATAATTACTAGTGCATTGATACAATATTCTAATGCAATAATGCTTAAACAAAGAAATATTAACTGAAGACAAAAGAGATAGGTTATGATTGTTCATGCTTACAGCAACCCAATAATGCTGAACTCTTTCCATCAATCAAAAAATTCACTTTCAAATTAAAGAAAACAGAGGGAAATTAATGATACTTATTATCTTTTCAAACAAATTCTATCAATTTATAACATTCTCATGTAATAATTCATGATGAAAGTCCCTTAACAACCACTGTCAGTTTTTTAAAATGTTGTTACAATCAAGAAAATACATGTACATTGACCGATTATGAGAAAACAATGTTGAAGGTGTCCTAAGACATATAGTGCATGAAAAAACTGCTTTAATTTTGTGTATCTAAATGTATAGGTTATAAAACAAATTACTGTTGAAAATAATTTAGGCTGTCCCAAGACTTACAGTCATTGTTGTAATTATACCCATACATACAATCTATACACACCCACATTTAAACCATTTACTGTTGACAATAATTTAGGGTGTCCCAAGACTTACATTAATGTAATTATACCCATACATACACTATCATTTACTATTGACAATAATTTAGGGTGTCCCAAGACTAACATTAATGTAATTATACCCATACATACACTCTATACACACCCACATTTAAACCATTTACTATTGACAATAATTTAGGGAGTCCCAAGACTTACATTAATGTAATTATTCGCATACACACACTCGCTACACACCCACATTTAAACCATTTACTTTGCAGCACAATTTCCTAGGACTTTATAAGTGAGAAATGACTAGTAAAATATTTCTTTATAAGCTAAATAATTTAAAATCATTTAAACAACCGAACATTTTACAGAAACAAGCTATGAATAATTTCACAACAAAGATGCAGAACTAAATGTTTGATTATTAAGGGGAATTTGCTATAAATGATTCATTACCAGCCTACAAACACACCATTGCTGCAAATAACGTTTTTATTTGTTTCACATCATTCATCAGCTTAATGTAACATCCCCCCCCCCCCACTGGCCAGATCTAGCTAAAGATAACACCACCTTTAGAAGGAATTCCACTTACTGACATTGACAGTAAATAAAAGTGTACTCATATATCAATATATGAAATAATTAAATTTAAAAAAACAAGTGAAGAAAATTATATATCTTCTTATCTCAGCTAACTGCAACATGCCTTGAAATAACATTCCATTCAGGACTCTGTATTCTGAAAGGTGTGGGTTGGAATTATATCATCAGATCAATCTATGTTGGCTTCCTATTGATTCCTGAGGCTAGACACTTTACTTTCATCAAATCCATTCCATACCATTATAACATTGTGTTTAAAAAACCATGGATTAGATGTTGAATGATAGATTACTCTGGTGTCATGAATCAGATTTGACGATCAATGTGCATTACAATGCCACAGAAGAAAGTAGGAACTTGGAAAAACCTCATGACACCACATGGAAGCATGCTAAAATGCTGCCTCTCAGCTGGATATTGACACACTCAACAAGTATGTGCTCCACAGTACACTTGTTAAGAATGTGGTCCACAACACACTTTACAAAAATGTGCTCCACAGTACACTAAACACAAATGTGCTCCACAACAAACTTGACACACTTGTCAAAAATGTGCTTCACAAGACACTTGACAAAAATGTGCTCCACAGTACACTTGACAAAAATGTGCTCCACTGTACACTCAACAAAAATCTGCTTCACAACACACATGACAAGATTGTGCTCCATGACACATTCATCAAAATGAGCTCCACAGTACACTCAACAAGAATGTCCTCCAAAATACACTCGACAAAAATGTGCTCTACAAAACACTTGACAAGAAGGTGCTCCACAGTATACTCAACAAGAATGTGCTCCATGACACACTCAACAAGAATGTGCTCCATGACACACCCAACAAGAATACACTCTACAGCACACTCAACAACAAAACAAATGTGCTCCACAATCAGTGGACACTGGCAGGGTATACACTATTAACCTTTTAAAGAATACCCACACTTTTGAAAACAAAATTTCCAGTTTTTTGCTCTGGGTGAACTTTCAAGACCTACTTGTGACTATTACTGTACAGAATTGAAAAATAAAAACATTTTGGTTAAAAGCTGTTTTTATTTTGAGACTATTCCATAACATCCAAATTAAACAACAAACACAGGCCTGTACCATCAGAAGATGGTAATGTAATTAATATAATTTTGCATGTAGCTCATGTCGGTATTAATAAATTCATTTTGGCAATTGTTTTTAATCTGTCAAAAAGGACCTTAAAACATGTTTACCATGCAATGAAAAGGACTGAGTTGTTGTCTGTCGTAATTCCCACTTGTGTCTAATATTTCCTTTCAGTGTAATCTGACTTTGTTTTGTATATTGAATGCAGTCCTAATGAAAAATAACTAGAGCATGGGATTTGGCACTGAAAATACTGCCAGCAGCTGGTAGAGTTGGGTATCACACACAATTTCTAAACATGCCAGGAAAGGTACAACATTATTCTGCAATTATATTAGGGACCAATAATTTCTGGGGTAGGGGCTATGACTCCATTTTAAATGTCCAGCTCTCAAATAGATGGAAACAAATATCTTACTCTGACAATTACACCAAGAGAAAAGAAAGTAAATATCCAACCTCCAAAGCAAATATCTGACACCCCTCACCACCTTCGCTCAAAAATCAAGGGGTCAGTACTTTATAGTAAATGAACTTGCTATGTGTACATTAATTGTTTTACAAGTTGTCATCTGGGGCCCCAAGTGGCTGAGTGGTCTAAAGCGCTCACCATTACGAATCATTGCCATCTCATCTTTTCCTTCGTGGGTTCGAGTCTCAGATTCAGCCATTGTGGGTATGTGAGAAAGCATGCCAGTAGCTTCTTGTGGGTTGGTGGTTCTTTTGGGGTTTTTCCTGGGTTCTTCCTCCACCATTAATACTTGCCACCATGTATAGCCTATCATGTGCTGAAAAATGGCATTAAACCCTACAACAACAAGTTGCCATTTAAAAAAAAAACTACAGGTAAAGGATTGACAGTACTATTGATATGGTAGAATGATAACCAGTCTTAAAATGGGTGAACATACTGTAGGCTATATATGGGTGTGGCTGGTAATGACTGGTCGATAATGAAAATCAGATTTTAGACAAATGAATCTTTTGGGTCTTATCTTAGTTGCAACTTACAAAAAAAAACAAGAACATAGACATTGTTTGACCTAAAATATCAGTCCTTTTACAGACTTGAGCTTGGAAAACCTTTTACTGAAATTAGCATTAGACTCTTTTCTGCATAACGGAAATTTTGTTTCAAACACATCCAGAAAATGCTGGTATAAATGTGGTTTTGTCCACAGAGAGGCTGGCAGGAAGGATGAGTCTGTGGGGATAAAATATAGACTTAATCAGGAGCATTTAGAAATTTAATGTTATTTAATTTTTAATGCCATGCGTTTGTTCAGGTTTACTATGAAAACTGAATTAGTAACTGGATTCCTAAAGTTGGATGTTTAAGTTTATACTACTGCTGACACCCACAACGTCCTGATGTTCCAGCTTGCTAATAAAACAGAAGCTTACAATTTATTAAACACAATATGGATATAATAAAACAAGAAACTTTGAGTAGGATGCCAACACCCAGCCAAGACTTTTTTTCACAGACCACTAAGCATTAAACGTACTGATTCAACAAACAAGAAATTTTTAGTGGGCTAGACAAAAAAAGGCAAAATTCAAACTGAAAATAACTTCTCATGTGACAATGCTAAAATGATTTTCAGTTTTACAAAGAATTGCATTTCACATACTAAATACATTATCACATGGTAGTACATAAAGAAAAACATGATTTTTTAAAAATATTCTTTTATCGATCTGAATTTTTTCCAAAGTTTGTTTTGACTTCAATATCTCACATCCATTTGGCTGTCATGATAATGTATAAAGTACATGTAATTTATTTAAGTCTAGGTTCATTAGTATTATTTGAAATTTCATGGATCATGTGTGGATTTTTAGCATGAATTCTATTCCAAGCAATGAAATTTCTCTTATTTACAATTCTGAAATTAGCTGCAAAACCTTACAATAGAACATAAAATATCTTTTTCTATAATCCACCTTCCTCTTTTAAGAGAAAATTGACAAAAGGTGACATTTTATTTTATTTACTAATGCACTGTTTTGAAATATAGGGGGTGGGGTGGGGTCTGGAAATCTATACAAATAAAAAATTAAATTCACTTTTGCTGTCTATTTATGTGCATTGACATACTGTAGACAAGTATTTTGCCAGAATAACTCTTTAGCATGGACCCTGTAGGTATTTGCATATTCCAGCATTTTTGCATTGTTAACAAAATACTGACATGTGAGCAGACAGCATCTCCATTTTCATAGTGACTGTTAAGTGTTTCTTAATCATAATGTTGTTGTCGACAAGATGTTTTGATGGTGGAGTATACTTCAATGGCAGCATAGGGGACTAGATCAGAACAACAGTCAGTCCGAGTTAGATCCTTGGTTCTGTCAAATGAAACATGCCATGCAAATATTGTGTACAATTATTTAACATTAATCTGGTAGGATAATCTGTATTCAAAATATCAGCCATCTTAACTTTGAGAATAGATTTTTGGATGTGTATCAAATGGTAAGTTTAGAATATATTTTGCTGCCCATTTTTTAAGTTTGTCAATTTGTTTTGATATTACCGGTAGTGCCAGTGGAGGGGTAGATAATATTTTATCCTCTGTAAAAGATAGATTACTGAGTTTACTTCAGAACAAATGTGTTTCACTTGCTTGCACCAGTCTAATGTCTTATCAAGGTTTACTTCCAAAATGTATTCTGTGTCAGCATTTTCTATTTCATTATTGAATATATACAGCTCAAGATTTGGATTTCAGTTTACTGATAATCTTTGTCCAGTTCCAAGCAACACTGCCTTGGGCTTTAGGGGATTGACAAACATGGTATTTACTGAGCACCAATATTCATCTTGACATTCAAACATTATCCAATTAGATGGTCTGTACCATTCAGAATACCCACTTAGATGGTCTGTACCATTCAGAATACCCACTTAGATGGTCTGTACCATTTAGAATACCCACTTAGATGGTCTGTACCATTTAGAATACCCACTTAGATGGTCTGTACCATTTAGAATACCCACTTAGATGGTCTGTACCATTCAGAATACCCACTTAGATGGTCTGTACCATTCAGAATACCCACTTAGATTGTCTGTACCATTTAGAATACCCACTTAGATTGTCTGTACCATTAACAATAACCACTTAGATGGTCTGTACCATTAACAATAACCACTTAGATGGTCTGTACCATTCATAGTACACACTTAGATGGTCTGTACCATTCACAGTACACACTTAGATGGTCTGTACCATTCATAGTACACACTTAGATGGTCTGCACCATTCACAGTACACACTTATATGGTCTGTACCATTCACAGTACACACTTAGATGGTCTGTACCATTCACAGTACACACTTAGATGGTCTGTACCATTCATAGTACACACTTAGATGGTCTGCACCATTCACAGTACACACTTATATGGTCTGTACCATTCACAGTACACACTTAGATGGTCTGTACCATTCATAGTACACACTTATATGGTCTGTACCATTCACAGTACACACTTAGATGGTCTGTACCATTAACAGTACACACTTAAATGGTCTGTACTATTCACAGTACACACTTATATGGTCTGTACCATTCGCAGTACACACTTATATGGTCTGTACTATTCACAGTACACACTTAAATGGTCTGTACTATTCACAGTACACACTTATATGGTCTGCACCATTCACAGTACACACTTAGATGGTCTGTACCATTCATAGTACACACTTAGATGGTCTGTACTATTCACAGTACACACTTATATGGTCTGTACCATTCACAGTACACACTTAGATGGTCTGTACTATTCACAGTACACACTTAGATGGTCTGTACCATTCACAGTACACACTTAGATGGTCTGTACCATTCATAGTACACACTTAGATGGTCTGCACCATTCACAGTACACACTTATATGGTCTGTACCATTCACAGTACACACTTAGATGGTCTGTACCATTCATAGTACACACTTATATGGTCTGTACCATTCACAGTACACACTTATATGGTCTGTACCATTCACAGTACACACTTAAATGGTCTGTACTATTCACAGTACACACTTAAATGGTCTGTACTATTCACAGTACACACTTATATGGTCTGTACCATTCGCAGTACACACTTATATGGTCTGTACTATTCACAGTACACACTTAAATGGTCTGTACTATTCACAGTACACACTTATATGGTCTGCACCATTCACAGTACACACTTAGATGGTCTGTACCATTCATAGTACACACTTAGATGGTCTGTACTATTCACAGTACACACTTATATGGTCTGTACCATTCACAGTACACACTTAAATGGTCTGTACTATTCACAGTACACACTTAGATGGTCTGTACCATTCATAGTACACACTTAGATGGTCTGTACCATTCACAGTACACACTTATATGGTCTGTACCATTCACAGTACACACTTAAATGGTCTGTACTATTCACAGTACACACTTATGTGGTCTGTACCATTCACAGTACACACTTATATGGTCTGTACCATTCACAGTACACACTTATATGGTCTGTACTATTCACAGTACACACTTATATGGTCTGTACTATTCACAGTACACACTTAGATGGTCTGTACTATTCACAGTACACACTTAAATGGTCTGTACTATTCACAGTACACACTTAAATGGCCTGTACTATTAAGAACACCAATAATCCTACTATTACTTACTTTTGAAATCCATGTACCTCTTGAATTGTAAAGATCTGCCCATGATATAATTTTTTTTAATCAACATTCAAATTAGAATATTTTACTGTCATCAATAGCATGATTTCAGACATTTAATTTTCAATCTCTTGAAATTCACTAAATTAAAAATTACCATACAAGATTTGATCTATTTACATTTACGTAGAAGTTGTATATTTTATATTAGTTTATTATATAATATAGTATATAAGTATGATTTGTTTAACAGCATATCAGCACAATATTGACTATATGGTTCCAATTAAATGAAAGTTCTAATAATATAAAAATGACTTACAGTTCATAGTTCATATTTTACCTTTAAGATATATGATGTCACATGTATAGTAATTTTCATTATCAATATTTTCATATGGACTGTTTCTCCAGTTTTAAAATGTTCTATTTCAGAGGAAAAATACAATAGGAAACTAATTTTGAATTACCTACTTGTGCTGATGTGCTGTAAAATACCAGACAGGAAATGAATAAATGCTTATGTTTAGATATGACTATCTAGTCAAATGTTTTGACAAGAATATTTTACAGTCATAATATGACTATCTAGTCAAATGTTTTGACAAGAATATTTTACAGTCATAATATGACTATCTAGTCAAATGTTTTGACAAGAATATTTTACAGTCATAATATGACTATCTAGTCAAATGTTTTGACAAGAATATTTTACAGTCATAATATGACTATCTAGTCAAATGTTTTGACAAGAATATTTTACAGTCATAATATGACTGATTACTACTTGTTTGATATGCATCATACCAAAATTAATAATTAGATCATATTTATGCATCAAATTTATCATCAATGATAAAAATATTAATAATTAATTTCATCATTTTTCTTATTATTTTATAGTATCAAACCTTTCAATACAACTTAATACAAAATATTTGCTACAAAAAATTTAAAGAACACTTCTTAAAATGTAAAAAAAAAACCAAAGCAAAATAATAAACAAAAAATGTTATGTATGCAAATTATTTTGACAATAAACACTTTTTCTTATCAATAAAAAAAGAACATGATTGTATATAAAATGGCCTCTTGAAAATACCATGTCTTTATTTGTAACATCACATTCCAAAATAATACTAAAATACTTATATAGTTCAAGACTGAATACAAATATTCACACATACATTTTAAAAAATGAGTGTGAAGGTAAAGAAAGCAAAATTTGAAGAGCTGCATGAAAATCTAATTGTTGGACCAAGTCATCTCTACCTACATAACTCAAAGTATAATTTGAAGTACAATCATTCAAAATATTTATAATTCTTAATTACCTATACCTTTAAACTTGGTATAGTTACCGGAGAGGAGTTCTGTTAAATGTATATTGCAATTTTATATGCATGTTCAGGCAAGGGAAATAATTCTTACCTTAACTCAAAATCTGAAATACTATAACCATTGAAGCCATGTTTTAGAAAATTCAAAAATAAAAAAGTGAATTTTTAGAGGTTTTACTGCATCTTGCAACAAAACATTATAGAATGTTTTATGACACAGAATATTAATTTCATTAAGTAGTGAAGCTGCAACCAAGATGACAAATCAACTATAATGCCAGGAAAGTGAAATCAACTTATATAGTTCAGAATTTGAATAAATCAATTGGGTGGGTGGGTGTGATTAGAACATTGTGTCATTCACTAGGATCCCCCCAAAAAAGTTAGATCTTTGATAAACAAGTAGAAAATTTTAAGAAGCATTTAAAAAATGTAAATGCTAGTTTGACAGACATGAGCAATTACCAAAATTCAGCACAAAAA
The DNA here is from genome assembly GCA_029339505.1 of Unio delphinus. Classification (NCBI taxonomy): domain Eukaryota; kingdom Metazoa; phylum Mollusca; class Bivalvia; order Unionida; family Unionidae; genus Unio; species Unio delphinus. The sequence continues at coordinate 3,330,638 of JAQISU010000295.1, forward strand.
AAAGTTTCTGTGAAATTTATCAGGTATTCGAGTGTTTAATATTTTGAGGTTCCGAGTTACCATTAATGTGGTTGTATGATTCATGAGTCACAAAATAAAATTGTTCAACTCCCTGTAGGCGGAAAGGTTGTGGTTTTCTTGTCATGTAAATCAGGCAACATGAAGACCTGCTCTGACTGGTAAACAGGCAAAGTGGTACATTCAATTGATCTGTGTAAAATTCTGCTAAACAGTTTCTAAAATAACACTGAAATCAAATTGTATCCGTTATAATCTATTCAGTCCGTACAAGCTAGGATAATAGTCAACAGTATGAGCTCAACCCTAGGTATAGTCATGCAAATTGTTTTTCCCCATATTTTGTCATTCAAGGGCAAATAGCATGGATTTCCTCCTTATAAAGTGAAAATAGAAACAAAAAATTCTTAGAATTTTGTCTTTTACTTCTTTGTGATAAAGAACAATTCAAACTACTGTATTGTCTCTAATTTTTCATCCACCATCAATAAGAAAAATATTAAATCATTAAATCTCTGATTTTAGGTATAGTAAATTGTTTTCTAATGAAAATTTAGCAAAATGAATGTACCTAGGAATATTAGAAATAATTTTTTCCCCTCCCTATAATTATTTGTACATATGAATTTTTTTTTACTTACAATGGTTGCCATAACTACCATATATGATGGTATACAACTCAGTTGGAACAGCAAAAAGCATAGATCCAGATTTGCCATCATATTTCAGATCTGGGTCGATGTAGTTTGGCAGATGTAATCAGTAGAACACATGCAATGGTAGATAATGTCAAAAGTAAAGCCGATCAGGGTCAATGTTATTTCCAGTTTGACCGGACTTATAATCATGTGTGTATGGTACCCACACTGCATGCTGTCAAGTTGTAGTAGGGTTTAATGCCATTTTTTCAGCACACGATTGGCTATACATGGCAGCCAGTATTATTGGTGGAGGAAGAACCCGGGAAAACCCCAAAAAAGAACCACTGACCCACGAGAAGCTACTGGCAAGCTTTCTCACTTAACTACATTAGCTGAATCTTAGACTCAAACCCACGCAGACAGAGGTGAGATGGCATTAATCCGTAATGGAAAACGCTTTATACCACTCAGCCACTCGGCCACTCGGCCACTTAATATAATAATTTGGAAATTCTAACATACATTATCAGTTGTTTTATTTGGATTATATCATTTAGATTTTGTGTATTGGGTATGAAAACTAGAATTAATGAAAGGTTCTGTAACTAATACAATCAGATCATACGTTTATCTCTGGAAAAGATCTTCAGGGAAGTTTGCTAGGATTGTTTATTAGCCAGGTTAAACATAGCGCACTTGGAGTCAGCATGTAGAACTTGAGCTATTAGGGAAACATGGAAAAGAAAAACCCTTGTGACTATTTTCCCTTTAATGCATTTGCATTAGATAGGTGCTACTACACATGACTGGATGTGATTTAATGTGATAGGACATGATTGGATGGGATGGGGCATGATTGGATGTGATAGGACATGATTGGATGGGATGGGGCATGATTGGATGTGATAGGACATGATTGGTTGTGATGGGACATGGTTGGATGTAATTGGATATAACTGGAAGTGATGGGATATGATTGGAGGTAAAGGAATATGACTGGATGTGAGTTTACATCACTAGACTTGATGAGGCATGACTGGATGTGATGGGGCATGATTGGATATGATGGGATATGATGTCATAAGACAAATGGATAGGTGGTATTATTTGCTCCTTCCTCAACACATACAGCTGGTGCATGTTTTTAAATTATGGCATAAATGGAAAATGATATTCTGCCAACATATGGACAGCACATGTACAGTCATTGTCTATCAATGGAACGCAAGGTTAAAATGTGATTTCAGTAATGGTGACATTTACCTTCAACCTCGAAATCAACAATAGGAATCAATATACAGCCTCCAGAATGATAAGATTCTATCTTTCATTAAGAAATGTATGTACCAAGTTTAATTGAAAGCAGTCAAGAGATTTACCGTAAACTTGTAGTCTGGAATGAAATGCAAAGGCAAGTTCTATTTTTGTATAACAAGGACACTGCTCTTAAAGATATACACATCTAAATGCTCTTTTCTGGCAGATAAAAACACATGTACAAAGTTATGTACAAATGCATTATGTAGCTATAAAGTTATTGTTGAGAAATTAAATGTCATGGTCAAATCTATTATTAGCAGCAAGGACCTTTACTTTGTGTTTTCCCTGAGGATAAGGGAAGCAACTGAATAAGTTTCATTCAGTTCTGTTATCTAGAACTTCAGTTATTGTCTGAACATGAAACAGTGTTGCCAAATCTATTTTTAGGGAGTGACTTGGACAGTGTAGCTACCGAATTCGGAATCTTAAAATTTCTTCTTTGGGCAAAGGAAAAGATATGGTACATGCATCATGTTTTATGTATTGCCCACTCAATCAAGTGGACAGAGAGGATGAGAATTAAGTGTCCACTATGAGTAGTGGACATCCACTCAGCCTGGTGGATTTTCCCTCCAGATTAGCAGAAATCCACTCAATCTAGCCCATCACATTATATTGCAGCCACCATGGGTTTTATGGCACCCTTTGGGAATTCTACTGTATTTGATCTATGAGTTGACCCCTTGTGAATTCTATTGTATTTGATCTATGAGTTGACCCCTTATGAATTCTATTGTATTTGATCTATGAGTTGACCCCTTGTGAATTCTACTGTATTTGATCTATGAGTTGACCCTTTGTGAATTCTATTGTATTTGATCTATGAGTTGACCCCCTTGTGCTATCTATTGTATTTGATCTATGAGTTGACCCCTTGTGAATTCTATTGTATTTGATCTATGAGTTGACCCCTTGTGAATTCTATTGAATTTGATCTATGAGTTGACCCCTTCTGAATTCTATTGTATTTGATCTATGAGTTGACCCCTTGTGAATTCTACTGTATTTGATCTATGAGTTGACCCTTTGTGAATTCTATTGTATTTGATCTATGAGTTGACCCCCTTGTGCTATCTATTGTATTTGATCTATGAGTTGACCCCTTGTGAATTCTACTGTATTTGATCTATGAGTTGACCCCTTGTGGATTCTACTGTATTTGCTCTATGAGTTGACCCCTTGTGAATTCTACTGTATTTGCTCTATGAGTTGACCCCTTGTGAATTCTATTGTATTTGATCTATGAGTTGACCCCCTTGTGCTATCTATTGTATTTGATCTATGAGTTGACCCCTTGTGAATTATAATGTATTTGCTCTATGAGTTGACCCCTTGTGAATTCTATTGTATTTGCTCTATGAGTTGACCCCTTGTGAATTCTATTGTATTTGATCTATGAGTTGACCCCCTTGTGCTATCTATTGTATTTGATCTATGAGTTGACCCCTTGTGAATTATAATGTATTTGATCTATGAGTTGACCCCTTGTGAATTCTATTGTATTTGCTCTATGAGTTGACCCCTTGTGAATTCTATTGTATTTGATCTATGAGTTGACCCCTTGTGAATTCTATTGTATTTGCTCTATGACTTGACACACTAAACAAACACAAGGGAGAAACACCACATGACCCTGGCAGGGATCAATTTTATACCATTACATCTACAAACTATACAGTTCTTCTTGTATTAATCAATTAATTTGTCATAGTGTTTCTTTTTTTTCCATACTATTTCTAATAAATAAATTATTGAAGGCATTATTGTCAAACTTGAAAAAGAGAAGAAGTAAGAAAAAAACTAGGCCACAAAAGGATTTTCAGTACTTTTACACATGAGCTTTGAAAATAACATGGCTGATGTTAGAGTACAACAATTTTTTAAAATAAATGGAACTGTATTTGCTGTGTTGATGGTTGCACTGTATCAATAGCTGTTTATGTCATTCAAAAAGTGATTTAAATTTTCAAAAAGTTTCTTTTTGTCTTGACTTTTCAAAAGACAAATCTACATGCATCGCCAGGTGATAGCTGAGAAGTAATATTCTTATTCTTAAGTCAGTTGCTGTACCCACTATTGCAGCTTTCTGCCTCAAGTCAGCAATAGTCAGTCAGGGCAATTCCTACATCTACCAGCTACTATTCAACGTCAAACTTCAATGTTCCAAACCTCACATTAACAGTTTAATGAAAATGTTGCAACACCACACACCTTAGAACTAAACTGATGTTAAGATTTGAAAAAAACCTTTGGACCATGAAATGCATTTCCTGTTAAGTTTCAAAAATACCATGCAGAACTGGTCTAACTTTAATTTAGAAAAAGTATAAAGGCCTTGATGTACATCTAGACTTTGTTCTTTCAGTTCTAAAAATCTGAACAGTGAATTTGTTTCAAGCAATGTCCTCTACCTCCATCTTGTTTTGTCTCCCAGCATGCAACTACATTCTTCCCCACTCCTTAGCATAATATATGGCAGCTGGTGGTCATTGTGACACTTTGATGTTTTCAAATAAACAATGTTGAATAAAAATATTGTTTGTTATCACCAAATCAAATTAAACAAAGATGATATTCGTGATAAGTTCTAAAGGTACAAATTCATCAGCTACACTCTAAATTGATGTAATTGTCAAAAACCGAGCTGATTTGTATGAAAAATTGTACTTTCTTTATCAGTTGCCATGGAGAAATGCGGACACATACAGTATCATGCACTTATCAAAAACAACACACTGATGTTTAATCAATTATTAAAAAACAATGTGATAAAACAAGATCTTATCAGAACTTGGCACTGAAAAAGATCTGGGGTTACCTGCATATGAACAGAAAATGAGATAGATTACCAGGTAATGTAATACTTGATTAAATAATGTTGAAGGGAAAACAAATATAGTTGAAACTCACAACAGGTTTTTCTCTGGTCATGTTTTGAGTGCACAGTCATTAAGATGGTGTCCTTGAAAATGATGACTGGTTCTATACATAGGCATGCTAGGTGTACGAGTGTACCCCATGATGACTGGTTCTATACATAGGCATGCTAGGTGTAAGAGTGTACCCCATGATGACTAGCTCTATACATAGGCATGCTAGGTGTTTGAGTGTACACCATGATGACTGGTTCTATACATAGGCATGCTAGGTGTATGAGTGTACCCCATGATAACTGGTTCTATACATAGGCATGCTAGGTGTACGAGTGTACTCCGTGATGACTGGTTCTATACATAGGCATGCTAGGTGTACGAGTGTACTCCGTGATGACTGGTTCTATACATAGGCATGCTAGGTGTACGAGTGTACCCCGTGATGACTGGTTCTATACATAGGCATACTAGGTGTACGAGTGTACCACATGATGACTGGTTCTATACATAGGCATGCTAGGTGTACGAGTGTACCCCATGATGACTTGTTCTATACACAGACATGCTAGGTGTAAGAGTGTACCCCATGATGACTTGTTCTATACACAGGCATGCTAGGTGTAAGAGTGTACCTCATGATGACTGGTTCTATACGTAGGCATGCTAGGTGTATGAGTGTACCCTGTGATGACTGGTTCTATACGTAGGCATGCTAGGTGTATGAGTGTACCCTGTGATGACTGGTTCTATACATAGGCATGCTAGGTGTACGAGTGTACCCTATGACAACTGGTTCTATACATAGGCATGCTAGGTATAAGAGTGTACCACATGATGACTGGTTCTATACATAGGCATGCTAGGTGTACGATTGTACCCAATGATGACTGGTTCTATACACAGGCATGCTAGGTGTAAGAGTGTACCCCATGATGACTGGTTCTATACACAGGCATGCTAGGTGTAAGAGTGTACCCCATGACAACTGGTTCTATACATAGGCATGCTAGGTGTAAGAGTGTACCCCATGATGACTGGTTCTATACATAGGCATGCTAGGTGTACGAGTGTACCCAATGATGACTGGTTCTATACACAGGCATGCTAGGTGTAAGAGTGTACCCCATGATGACTGGTTCTATACATAGGCATGCTAAGTGTAAGAGTGTACCCCATGATGACTGGTTCTATACATAGGCATGCTAGGTGTACGAGTGTACCCAATGATGACTGGTTCTATACACAGGCATGCTAGGTGTAAGAGTGTACCCCATGATGACTGGTTCTATACATAGGCATGCTAGGTGTAAGAGTGTACCCCATGATGACTGGTTCTATACATAGGCATGCTAGGTGTACGAGTGTACCTCATGATGACTGGTTCTATACATAGGCATACTAGGTGTACGAGTGTACCCTGTGTCATATTCACAATTCTATTCTCTGTGGGATGACAATGACTGTACACTGAATGGATGAAACTTTTGAACATTAAAAACAGTAAAGCTAAGTAAAAGCAATGGAAAGTTTTTGCTGCTTTTAAAATACTGTTGAATACCAGAATTCATTTTCTTTCCCACCTGACATAATTTTGAGTGCTGTATCAAATGAAACTATGTTTTTCTCTTATTATATATATATATATATATATATATATATATATATATATATATATATATATATATATATATATATATATATATATATATATATATATATATATATATATTTTATTTTTATATTTTTTTTCTGGACAGCAAACATTTCAGTTTCCTGGAAAAATGCTAAACATTTTAATGCTGTCACTAAAAGGCTTCTTCTACATCATCAATCAGTATTTATTCTCTCATGCCTGCCTTTTTTCACAAATGATAAAGCACTGCAAGCATTCCAAATGAAACAATTCATCAATATTTCAAATCTTTCCAAATGCTTTTGGAGTTCCAGTGGAGGCCAAATAAGACCGAATGATTACTATCCATTACAAAGTCCTGACATTTTAAGACATGCATTGACAAGAAGCCTGTTACCCCAACTGCTGCAATCTTCACCAGGTCACAATTATGTTGCTATTAAATTTCACTCTTGTCTTTATTGGAAGTCTGGATCCTGTTGATTTCTTGATCTAAGTTTAATAAAATCCAGCAAGGAGACACATGGGAGATCGATTTTATCAGTGAATTAACTGTGTTCATACGCATTTCCCTGAACTGTATCTTTCAAAATTGCTCAAATCCAATTCTGGAAGATAATCATTATGATTCCAAACTGTTTAATTTGAGTGAATAGGCCAAGAAAATGTAGCTTTAAAAACATTTTCAGTTATATTGATATGATGTCTGCTGTGTGCCAATTAATAGTGTCTAGCACACAATTCCATCTAATTGTCAAAAGCACAGTGTTTAAGCTGAAAGAATAAATAAATATGGTTAAAAAATATAAGAAGCCTTTATGGTGTTGGTCCATTACCAATTTATTTTATTTCCACAATCTATAGTTAACAAATGGTGTGACTGTCTTACACTTTGGGCCAAGAAGAAGCTCACCGATTTGAGGATGAAAAAGCCATGGTCAATGTCAGTGAATGAAAATGGTCTCCAGAGAATATGACATTGTACATGGCCAAATGTGATGATGTGCAATTACATTTCCTATCAATAAAAGAGTATGTCATATATGATTTTTTTCCCTTTTTCAAGCCTAATTGTGATGATGTGCAATTATCTTTCCATCAATAATTAATATGTCATGCATGATTTTTTTTCCTTTTTCAAGCCAAATTGTGATGATGTGTAATTACGTTTTTTATCAATAACAAACATGTCATATATGATTTTATTCCTTTTTCAAGCCAAATTGTAATGATGTGCAATTACCATTTCAATCAATAACAAAAATGTCATGTATGATTTTTTTTCCTTTTTCAAGTAAAATTGTGATGAACCTAAACATAAAATTATCTCTTTAAAAATACACCAATGTTTAATATACACTCAAAATATTGCTTTGACAATCATGCACAAAGACAATACTCTCTTTCTCTCTCTCTCTCTCTCTCTCTCTCTCTCTCTCTCTCTCTCTTTCTCTCTCATCCTCTCTCTCATCCTCTCTCTCTCTCTCTCTCTCTCTCTCTCTCTCTCTCTCTCTCTCTCTCTCTCTCATCCTCTCTCTCTCTCTCTCTCTCTCTCTCTCTCTCTCTCTCTCTCTCTCTCTCTCTCTCTCTCTCTCTCTCTCTCTCTCTCTCTCTCTCCATTACACAAATCAATGATGTGCATCATAATAACACGCAGTTCATGTACATACCAGATATTTATTGAAATTAAAAGGCAATCCTTTTTGTTGCAGATTAATTCAAATTGCTTTTCAAAATATCACTCTTACTCATAGTATTTTTATACCGCTGTTTTCAGATTATTTTGAAACTAGTAAAACTAGTTGTTCAGGAAGCAACATCGGCATAATTGGTATGACAAGTGCACCAGCTCACCTACTGTCCAGACACACAGGGTACACAGTACTTTTTGACACAGTGAAGCAGTAACGACACTTACCTAACTTTCACAAGAGCATATTTGCTGTTATTAATTACTTAATGACTGCATTAATCAGATTGCAGATTTTATTCAAGACAGAGCTATCAAGGAATCATCAGAAAGAAAATACAAATGGAAAGAATATTATATATGTATATATCTATATATGCTATGTTATAAAGCAATATTAGTCTCTCACACACACTCTCTCTCTCTCTCTCTCTCTCTCACACACACACACACACACACACACAGAGAAATAATAACCATGTACTTTTTGAGTGGAAAGAATAAATGCATTTAATATATTTATAATGCAATCATTAAATTTATAATGTAATTAATACATTTATACTGTAATTAATACATTTATACTGCAATTAATATATTTATACTGCAATTAATACATTTATACTGCAATTAATATATTTATACTACAATTAATACATTTATACTGCAATTAATACATTTATACTGCAAGGAATGCATTTATGATGCAATTAATACATTTTAATGCAATTAATACATTTATACTGCAATTAATACATTTATACTGCAATTAATACATTTATACTGAAAGTAATGCATTTATGATGCAATTAATACATTTTAATGCAATTAATACATTTATACTGCAATTAATGCATTTATACTGCAATACATTTATACTTAAATATAAAAAAGATATCTTATGAGCAATTAAACTACAATAAATAACTCTGCAAGTATCTTTGTTATTGACCAAAGGAAATTTAACAATTATATCTGGCATAGAAGAATAAAACCTTATTTTCATAGACCATGAAATCTTACCAGTGCAAAGTCCAAGACTGAACTAATAGAATCAAAATCAATAATATGACAAAATGATAAACATGTCAGGCTATTATTAAATTTTTATCATGTACTGACCATTTGTCATGACAGTGATTGAGGTTGTGGATAGAGTTTCTGCCTACCTGACTTTTGTCATGACTGCAATTGAGGTTGTTGATAGAGTTTCTGTCTACCTGACTTTTGTCATGACTGTTATTAAGACTGAGGATGGAGTTTCCCCCAAAACTTCCTGTGAAAACACAAGGACAATACAATATTTTCCTTAATCCTCTCATCTTCCATTACACCAAGCCTATCATCAGATGATGGCTATTAAATTGCTTTGGTCATACATTCATTCACATTGAAATATTCAAACATTTTTTACATTACAATTCATAAAAAGTACACAAATATTCAAATATCCATGCTCTGATATATCCATACATCTATATTAACTAATCTTACTTCAACCAATTTCCATATTCACAATTCAAGCATGTGTAAATTCTAACATATCACATGAATAAATGCACAAGTTTACTACAAAGTAACCTAATAGCAAATACCAAATTTAATTCTGAGCACAAGTTAACAATCTACATAATTCTCTACTCAAGCCCATTTCTTAAATACATTTGTCACTGAAACACTACAAAGGGAATTCCACCTACTAAATGAGCCTAGTAATAAATTATATATACTATAAACAATTGCAATTACAATGCCATAATATTCTGCAAATTCAAGCAAATAACTTACTGATCTTTACAAAGCTTAGTCTTTCCTTAGAATCTGGAGTTGCTTCCTCGGAGTAACCCTATATTGCTCAGCAATCTTCCTATTTTGCTTGCTAGTTAGAAGTTATAATTGGGATCTAAATTATAATCATACCCTCTCTCTCAATTCTGACTGGGTTTCACTGAAACCTGATCAAATCAAACTTAATGATCAATTTCCTTCTTGCTGTATGTTCATGTCCACACACACATTTTAAAACATGTTTACTGCAAATCCAGAATATTCTGATTTCAACAAATGAACAATTTCTTTAGCCTTCAGATACTGCCAACCATTGAGCATGCCTAGCTTTCATTTCTTGGAATACTAGCTTCTATTTCTTGGAATCCTATCTTCTATTTCTCAGAATCCTACCTTCTATTTCTTGGAATTTTAGCTTCTATTTCAACCTGTTTAAAGTGGACATTACTTTTATAAAATTAAAACACAAAATTAACAAACTTCCATGACAAGCTTAGTGACACCATCCATTAGGTCAAAATATCAATCTTAGTGAATCCATCCATGAGGTCAAAAGGTCAAATCTTAGTGAATCCATCCAGGAAGTCAAAAGGTCAAATCTTAGTGAATCCATCAATGAGGTCAAATGAAATCACAGATTAATTTTCCTCATAAATTTAGAAGCTGCAGTGGTTTACATCAAGGTGAGTCACTGGACAGGGAACATTCATTTATTTTAGCTGTCACTAAATTACCAATTTGTGTCACTGTGCCATTCAATGCCAAGCCAATCTACACAAATTTTTTGACCACTCCAATAACTTAGTGGTTAGAACGTCCACCTCAGATGCAGGAGGTTGTGGGTTTGATCCCCACCTGTATCACATCAAAGACTTATAAAAATGGTACTAACAGCTGCTCACTTGGTGCTCCGCATTAAAAGGTTAGTGTTAGGACTGGTCGGCCTGGTGTCAGGATAATGTGACTGGGTGGGACATCGTGCTACATGTCTGTGGCATGATGCGCCAGTGCTAGACATCACTATAAACTGCCTCACTGCAGACATCGTAGCAGTATGACTGAAACATTGTTAAACCTATGTTAAAAATCCAAATCACACACGCACTCACACACACACACAAATTATCTGCATTTAATTAAATTCATCTCTGCCACAATTTTCACTAATATACGTGTCATAGACTGGTTTCTTGTCTTATAAATTGTTTTTGACATTGAGAAACCATATTTGATGTACCAATCTATCATATTGTCAGTTTTCATGATAAATTTTAAACATAAAATTGTAACTGTAATCATAAAAAGCTTTACTTGAACACTTCAACTGATAAAATATTTTGCCGCTGGTTAAGAAATACCAATGTTCCACTGTGCTAGGTGCTACAGCAACTCAGTTGTTTGGCATGCCAGACATGTCTTCAAAAGGGTATATAATCAGCTACTGGGGGAGGGGGAGTTCTAAGGCACACAATCAGCTACTGGGGGAGGGGGAGTCCTAAGGCACAGCACTTTATTAGAATTAGATAACTACTAATAACATCTTTTTTGCCATTTTTCATTTGAGCATTTCAACACATTAAATGTTATGCCCCAATATCTAATACCTTGAATGAACATTTGGCATGTTAAAATCCTAAAATTCAAAATTGTCTTAAAAAGAAATGCTTGTTCCTGAGTAACCCTAATCTATGCTGGAACATTATAAGGCAGTCAAGATTTTACTTTTTATTTCATAACTTAAAAAACTCTTTGCATTCCAAGACTCCATTGTTTATTTTTTTTAATGATTTCATTTCATAACTTTAAAAACACACTATCTTTATGCATTCCCTGACTCCAATAATTAATATTTCTATGAACCTTAACAACTTTAGAGTTTTGGGATTCATCATGATTTCTTTGGAGCTATGCAGTCTACCAAAATGTGGAATTTTGTTCCTATGAAAACTAATTCCTGTTTAAGAACTTTGAACAACTGAGTTCTAAGACTCCAAAGTAATTTATTTATGACTGAAAGTCATTTCTGCCTCACCAATTCCTCGCTGAAGGAAAATCAGTCAATTGACAAGCAGTTCGTAAAACTCCCATTTACATAGAAAATCCATTTACTGCCTATCTCTTTCAATTATGCCTCCACCAAGATAGTGCTGAAAATAACAACATTTTCAAGTAGGAATTGACATGCAACGTTGGTTTTTATAGTCTTTAAAAACCAAGTGTTGCTGTCTGTAATATCCCATGCTATATGTTCACCTTATGTATGTCTCAAACCATAAAACCATGCAGAATACTCAAATATTAGCCCATCTCTTGATCTCAAATATTAGCCTATCTCCTGATTTCAAATATTAGCCCATCTCCTGATTTCAAATATTATCCCATCTCTTGATCTCAAATATTAGCCAATCTCCTGATTTCAAATATTAGCCCATCTCCTGATCTAAAATATTAGCCCATCTCCTGATCTCAAATATTAGTCCATCTCCTGATCTCAAATATTAGCCCATGTCCTGATCTCAAATATTAGCTCATTTCCTGATCTAAAAAATTATCACATCTCTTGATTTGAAATATTATCTCATCTCCTGATCTCAAATATTAGTATATCTCCTGATTTCAAATATTAGCCCATCTCCTGATCTCAAATATTAGCCCATATCCTGATCTAAAAAATTATCCCATCTTCTGATTTCAAATATTAGCCGATCTACAGATCTAAAAAATTAGCCCATCTCCTGATCTAACAAATTAGCCCATCTCCTAATCTCAAATATTCATCCATCTCCTGATCTCAAATATTAGTCCATGTCCTGATCTCAAATATTAGACCATCTCCTGATTTCAAAACAAGATCAAACCCCAGCTGAGGCATACCAAAGGCTTATAAATATGGTGCTTATAAATATGGCTTGGCACTCAGCATGTAGAGGTTAGTGTACTCAGCATGTAGAGGTTAGTGCACTCAGCATGTAGAGGTTAGTGTACTCAGCATGTAGAGGTTAGTGTACTCAGCATGTAGAGGTTAGTGTACTCAGCATGTAGAGGTTAGTGCACTCAGCATGTAGAGGTTAGTGCACTCAGCATGTAGAGGTTAGTGCACTCAGCATGTAGAGGTTAGTGTACTCAGCATGTAGAGGTTAGTGTACTCAGCATGTAGAGGTTAGTGTACTCAGCATGTAGAGGTTAGTGCTCTCAGCATATAGAGGTTAGTGTTCTCAGCATGTAGAGGTTAGTGTTAGAACCTTTACGAAAGGTGTGAGGATAATGTGAATGGATGGGACATGATGTTACATGTTTGTAGCATGAAACCCAGTGCTAGACATCACTATAAACTGACACTCTGCAGACATTGAAGTGATATGACTAAAAAACTGTTAAAACTACATTGAAAACCCAAATCACACACACACACACACACACACACACACACACACATGCAAAAGAGTGACCATCCCTTTTATTCTCATAATGTATATTACTAGAGAATTCACCCTGATTTTACTTTACTGTATGTACCTAGAGACTACACTGATTCACTTAGTTATATGTACCCAGAGACTACACTGATTCACTTAGTTATATGTACCCAGAGACTACACTGATTCACTTAGTTATATGTACCCAGAGACTACACTGATTCACTTAGTTATATGTAACTAGAGACTTTAGCATGATTCACATTGCAATATGTACCTGGAGACTTCACTCTGAATCACTTATTGTTAGAGACTTCACCCTGATTTACTTTGCTGTATGTTACTAGCATCTTCACCCTGATTCATTATACTATATGTACTTAGAGACTACACCCTGATTCATCATACTATATGTACTTAGAGACTACCCTGATTCATTATACTATGTGTACGTAGAGACTACACTGATTCATTATACTATATGTACTTAGAGACTACACTGATTCATTATACTATATGTACTTAGAGACTACACTGATTCATTATACTATATGTACTTAGAGACTTTACCCTAATTCACTTCACTGTAGACTGCAAAAAGCACTTGACTTCACTCTCTGATTTATTTTAAAACATTCTGGTTGTCTAGAAACATGCCCTAGCTTTTTTTAAAAGATATACTAGGCATGACAACAAACATGGTAGAAATATCAATAATAATCTTAGGTCCCCCTTTGCAAGAAATTTGTGTCTGTATACTTAGAACTATTAGGGCAAAGCTTGTGTGGAAACTCTGAGTAGAAATTAAACAATTTTGATGAACAAGAGAGAAATTTAATAATTTCTTGATAAGTGAATGCTAAAGACCCTTATTTGTGTATTTACATTGTTTCACACTCATTTCTGAGAAGCATTTTTTAATTTGTGTGGTACTCCCTAAATATAAGGTGTCTCAGTGTAAAACAGTTAGATAACATGGATCCCATTTCATTATTTAATAATATTGTGCATACATTATCTCAATATTAGGTGACTTCACTATAATGAACTCCATTTTTTATCTCCCTTGAACAGTAACATAGTGAGGGAGTAAGTATTATATATTCAAATGGCAATTATTGACCACACTTTACATAATAAACAATTAATATACAATATTATTAGCATTATCAAGTAATAAAATAGTTATCCGCATCAAGATAATTAATTACCATTTCCTTCCACATTTTTTAATTTTCTTTAGTGCCACTTTATAAGGTTATCCAAAATATTTATTATTACATGTATTGGTTTCATAATAACATTTTCCATTCAGGTACAAAATGATGTCAATCCAAAATCATTATAGAAGGGCTGATATTAAAACAGTTAAAGCATACTTACTACAATCATAGATCCCATTCTTTAAAAGAACAATATTTCCTCCCCATAAAACCCCTCTATATTACAGTCCTATAATGTGGGTATGATGAACAACACTGGTTTCTCACCATACCTTCCCTCCATATACCACTATATTATAATCTGGTTTCTCACATAAAAACCCCAATAGACCAATTTCCATCTTATGTTGTGGGTTTAATCTAAAATAACAATGGATCCTCACTTGAAAACCCAAAATATCACTGTCCATTTTTTAATATGGGTGTAATCTGCATTTCCTCAAAATAAACACCCACCCTTGATACACCGTGTTATATCTTATAATTTGGGTATGATTATGAATAATCATGGTTTCCCTGAATAAACAACCATGCATATGCCAGTGTCTGTCTGATGTAGGTATCATAAACAGCAAATGTTCTCAATATAAACCCTATCAATATACCACCATAACGAGGGCATAATCATAACCACTTAGCTGGCTAAATATTTCTTATGTTGCTACTGAGAATATTTATTCTAATTCATGGTAAAGCTGGTTCCATTCCATCTGAACTTGGGTCTACTAATTTTACAGTTAAGTAAAAAAAAAAAATGTCTAAAATGTGTACAAGTATCTATTTCAAATCTGCATTAAAAGGAAGCTTTTCTCCTCTTTTCTCTTTTCTTTAAGCAAACAATAATTTTCCCATCAAAATGTGTTATATATAGGAAAAAGCCAAAACAGATGAAAATTGTGTATACCTGTACCATGAATTACACAATGCCACAAATTCCTTTACCAATATTTCTGACAGCACAAATTCTTTTGAACTATATGATATACTTTTGTAAAGGAAGTTCAAGAACACAACATTTTATGAGTGATATTTAAAAAAAAAAGTTGAAATTTATAAACCACTGCACAGTTCATCATCATCAAATGTATTACCAGAAGAAAAGAAATCTGGAAATGCTAATATTTCATTTAAAACTTGCAAAACATGATAGACATAGGGAGTTTATAGTCATTTTATTTTATATTCATTTTATTTTTTATTTAAATGTACTTAAATACAAATATTAAAGTGAATTCTTTGATACCTTCTTGAGTACCAAGGATGCAAGTAGAAAATTATATCCTGTGTCATAAATATTAATTAGTCTAACCAGAAATCAAATAACAACTGCTTCCTCTTCTTATGCTTGTGGGTTTAACACCATTTTTCAACACTAGACAGGCTATACATAGTGGCAATATGGTTGCAATCAAAATAGTTAACATCGTGAAGTGACTGATAGATACCATGTATGACATTTCAGTTAGGAATACATGGATCGTAATTGCCCTTCTAATAAGGGGGAGATAATCCATTGCCCAAAGTTATTCAACAAATAGTAGAATAGGTATTATAGTGATTAGAAACTTACATGGCATTGTTTGTTTTGAACTGCTGACTGCAAAATTTTGAACCAGCGACTGGAAACTTGCATGGCATTGTTTGTTTTGAACTGGTGACTGCAAACTTTGAATGGCATTGTTTTGAACCAGTGACTGGAAACTCACATGGCATTGTTTTGAACTGGTGGCTGGAAACTTGAATGATATTGTTTTGAATTGGTGAAGGACATTTGGATAGCTTTGTTTTCATTGCCAGGCAACTGGAAAATTGTATGTCATTGTTTTGAACTGGTGACAGGAAACTTAGATGTCATTGTTTTGAACTAGTGATTGGAAACTGGCATGACAATGTTTTGCAGTGGTAATGGGAAATATGGATGGCTTTGCTTTCAACTGGTGATGGGAAATATGGATGGCAGTCTTTTGAACTGGTGACTGGAAATCAGCATGGCATTGTTTTGAACTGTTAATGTTAAATATAGATGACATCATTAAGAATGGTTAACCTGAAATATGGATGGCATTGTTTTCAATTTGTGATAAAAAATACAGATGGCATTGTTTTCAAATGGTGATGGGAAATACAGATGGCACTCTTTTGAATATAATGTATAGGAAAAATAGGAAAAATAAGCTGATGACCAAAGTAAAAAAACATTATAATCAATTCCCATCAGTAATTTTTTTCTTCACATCATTAAAAACCAAGTAGTGTTATGTTAGGAGCCAATGTTTTAGTCAGTTAAAATCTACACAACACAGGTACTACAAAATTTAAAATAGTATAAAAAAGGGTGCCTAAATTAGAATAAAAATAGTAATTCATTCAACTTCACTGACTTTAATTCAATTAAGTGATTCTTAAGATTGTATCGATTTTAATTCATGACAATTAAATAACTTATCAGAATTCACATTGCTTTGAGGGATTTTTAGGCATTTGGCATATACATATATATATATATATCACGTGCCTCTCATTATAATGTATATCACTTATGTGACTTCCATGAAAAGCATTCTAACACGGGAGCAATGTATCACACAATACAAACATTATTTGGTAATATACCTCAGATAAATACTGCTCATTATAATGCATGTTACTTCCTATGAGAAGTGTTACATCAAGGGAATGTTGTATCATGTTGATACACACATGTTGATACACACATTAGGAAGCATTCTCTTCGAAATGAAATGGAATGTCTTCATTGACTGTAATTCAACTTAACACTCCCTTGTGTGCAATAAGATAAAGTTTCAAATTTGGTTGTAATCCCCTTTTCCTGTCTTGACTTTACATAAATGGAATATAACACATTAAATTCACATTTGACTTTACTAAAGCCAAGGGGGTGTAATTTATAGTGGTTTTGATATCAAATAATTCCATACATCAAATCTGCCTGTCTTGCCACTGTCTCAATGGAACACATGTAGATCAATGATAGCGTCTCAATCCAGCTAAAAACAGCACTTCAGGAAGGAGTGAAATGTAATGCAGCTGATTTGGGTACTAATGGAGTTACTGAATAACTATTGTAGACTATGACACAATTATTGTGAGACCTGGCAAACAAATTTGTCTGGTTCTGGTAGCCAACAAGCAAGAAGGGTCGAATGGACAGTACTAGCTGCTTTTAACTACCCTTTTTGGTAATCAGGCTGATCATAACACTTATTGCTAAAGTTACTAGTTCAGAGGTGAAAAAATGGGCATGTTCAATACCAGGGTTTTTTATGGGTATAGATGACAAAATATTATAGCATCAGGGCAAATAAAACAGGCTAGGATGGGTTACCATAACTATTTGTGTGTGTGTGTGTGTGTGTGTGTGTGTGTGTGTGTCAAATCAACATTTACATTTGTGTAAAAAGATATCAGAATCCCCCAAACAGACTTTAAAAAATGATAGCAAGAGACTCAAGGCAGCCTTAGATCACTCATCTGTCTGACAATAGCTAAATGAAAACTCATATGGCCAAAACACTTGGGTCAGAGGGATTCCTGTATAAATTTCTTCCCATGCTGTGGATCATGGAATGTACATATTAATGTATATATGTAATGAAGAAAAAAATTGTTTCAATGTTGTAAATCCAACATTTGAATACAGTGTCTAATAATACTGAAATATTATGCCATATTATGAAGTTATTTTTTTCTAAAGACAGCCATACTAGTACAAACTTAAAATCATCTTATGTCATGATGCTATCGATCCAATTGTCTTGGGCTTTTTCTTAAATAAAATCATTTAAAGTCTTTTATATTTACTGTAATGACAACCAACATTAATAATAAATCAGCTTCATTTAAAAGCCTTTTATGCAAAGACAAAGAAGCTGGTTAAAGGTGGCAGCAACATTTGATGATGGATGGGCCAACATTTTACAAATTTGAAGCGCCATTAGCTTCTCGTGGGTCTTTGGTTCATTCCAAAGGGGGGGGGGGGGGTCCCAGGTTCTTCCTCCACCATTAATACTGGCTGCCATATAGCTTATCTTGTGCTGAAAAATGGCATTAAACCCTACAACAACAACAACAACAACAACAACAACAACAACAAATTTTGAAAGCCCTTCATGCCATAATGTTTCTATCTTATTTTATTGTAAGTTTTCGAGGGGTTTTAAAGTTTTTCAATGCTTAATAATAATTGGCATATGATGGTGAATTGACATTAAATGAAATAATCTGATAGGCAATTATGCAAGCATATGATAGGCAATTATGGATAATTTGTGTCCGATTTTGTCAAATATCATTGGAAGAGATTTTTGATTGGGAAGGAAAGAAAAGAAGGAAAGAGAAAAGAAGACTAAAAAGACATGAAGAGGAGTTGATGATGGAAACACAAATGCTAGCCTATTACGAATGCATAAATGAATACAATGACTATTCATATTAATATATACATATGGAAATAAATAAAATATAATATTAAAAAAAATTAAATTAAAACAAAATAATTTTAAAAAATCACAAATTACATGAATAACAAATTTTAAAAAATGTCAACAAAAATTCAGCAAACAAACCTCAACGAGAAACAAAAGTTAGGGTAGTAGGGTCTCCCCAAATGGTCTGTGAAGATCAACCGGGAGAGAGCACCCTCCACAAAAAAAGAAAGGCACTAAACAATAAAGTGATTTAACAAATCAAAGTATCAAGCCTGGAACATATGCACAAGAATCCATGAAAACATAAACATACATAAAATATAAAATATCACCCTGTAATAAAAACTTAAACTGAAAAAGATGCAAAAAGTACAAAAAACGCAGGCAGTATTTATTGTACAAGAACTGTTCAGTTGTCTTAAGTTTTCATCCATTTGAGAAAATGAAAACAAGAAATGTTAGGAGCTTGCCCTGGAAATGTTGTTCCATACCAGTAGACCAATATACTGAAAACCCATTTTCAACAATTCCTTCTTTGGCTTTGGTATAATGTAATTTTCACTTCTAATGGACCTTAAATTATAAGCATCTCTTTGGTGAAAGGTATTGCTTAGGTAAATAGCTTTACTGGACACCAGGTACATAAATATGCCCTTTCTAAGAAATATTCTTTCAATTATTGTTTTTTTCTATTGTCTATACTGTATTTAATCTAGAATTAAATGGGATGCCCTTTTTTGGAGTCTTAAAAGTTTTGCTGTGTTTGAATTAGAGGTATTACCTCAAAATACATTACAATAGTTCAGGTATGGCTGAATATAGCTTTAATTAAAGATGACAAAGGTATACCGAAACAGAATATATATGTTTTATTTTCCTCAAACATAGCCAAAGATAACAATTATCCTTATTTGAAAAATGTTTAATGGGAACAGACCAAGTATGATTGTTATCTACAGTATGAAATCACAAAGAATTGTGCAATGAGAGGTCGTAGAAAGGCTCACATGGTCAATAAGAACCTGCAGTTTGTCGCTATCTAGCCTTGCCCATTTTTGTTTTGTTGTAACTGGTTGGGTTTCTTCTTTATCTATGTTTTCCTTGCATGAAACTTTAAGTCTGTTGAGAGCATCTTGTAAAAATATTTTCAAGTACAGTTTTGGTTTTACCTATGACAGCCTGTATCAGCAATAAGGTCAGTGGAAGAAATTTGATTTTCTATCTTAAGAGGTAAGATGCTGATAAATAGAATGAATAACAGAGGTCTCAGGATTAAACCCTGTGGTACTCCATAATTAAATATTAAAAAAGTTGATAATTATATTTACTTTTTGCACTCTATCATATAAAATGTAAACCAATTTATGGAGTTTCAATGAAGTGATAGATTTTCAGCTTTTTAAGTCTACAAGATCAAAATCTTTACAAAAATAAAAATTCTTGTTCTAATGCAGTCATTTATCAGTCATAGGTATAAGTGCCGTTTAGTGATTGTGTTGAAAACCAGACTGATTATCATGAACAAGATAGAAGTATTCAAATAGTTGAGAAAAGAATCATGTACATGTTTTTGTAGTAATTTGGAGACAGGGAAGGAATTAGAAATGGGGGTATAGTTATTTACATTATGTTTTGCTGTAGCATTATGCAATGGTATTACATTAGCAGTTTTTCATGTCTGTGGAAATTTATTCGATCGAATACTTTCATTGCAAATGAAAGCTATATTCTCTGCCATAGCAGCTGTATGACCTTCAATAATGACCTTATTGACCTTAATGACCATAGCAGCTGTATGACCTTTAATAATGACCTTATTGACCTTAATGACCATAGCAGTTGTATGACCTTTAATAATGACCTTATTGACCTTAATGACCATAGCAGTTGTATGACCTTTAATAATAGTAGTCCAATCATATAATAAGTCCTCTAGCATTACAGTCATCCATTGTTTGAATTCAACAAAAGTTCTAATTCAGTTCAAGAATTTCAAACTTTAAAATGCAAAGGAGTCTTTTTTTGACAAAACTGTTTGAGTTTCAGATGATCAGATGAAGGTTTGGATTTTTTTCCCAGCAATTTGAATAAAAATATCATTAAAAATATTGGAGATATCAGTTGGATTATCAGAATAAATGTCTGCATGATTGAGGGATAAGATTTGAGTTTTACTCATACATTTCTCTGCACTAACTCAGTAAAACTCTCCAGATAACATCTGGGTTATATCTATTTTCATCCAGCAAATTTGTTGTGTATGGTAGTTGTTTTATTGTAGTAGTTATACAGTGTAGTAGTTATACAGTATAGTAGTAAAGCAGAAGTTGTGCATTGTAGAAGTAGTAGTAGTAGTAGTTGTGCACTGCAGTAGAAGCAGTGTTTGTAGTTTTATCCACAGGGCCTTTCATTAGATGTAAAGCTGGAGGCAGTGGCATAACGAGGGTGTTCGGCACCAGGTGCAAGGGTCATATTTTTGGCAACGCCCCTCCCCGGAGAGTATTTGATGCTCGAGGTGACTGGATAAGTACCCATGACCCAGATTCAGTCTGAACCAGAGTAAGTCTCAATCATCCAGACATCCTGGCATGGACTTAGTTGTTTACTTAGTTGTTTCTTCTGAAGCACACTTTGTAAAAGTATACACTGAATCCTCGAATCCTCTTCTTCTGGCACCCCCCAAAGATGGTGCCCAGTGCAACTTGCACCCCCTGCACCCAACATTCCCTCTAAGCTGCATGTACATGCATATGCAGCGGAATTCTCAATCCAACATTAAAGTTTGCTTGTCTCCATAATGCTTGCACAATGCAGCGAGCATTGCGCGCACATCTACCATTCGCTTAGAGGGAACGTTGCCTGCACCCCCCTAGCTATGCTATTGGGTGGAGGGTGAGTTGCCAAAGTAGGCATGGGGTTTGGAGGACCTCCCTCAACATGGATACAACTTGTGTTTTAAAGGAATCAGGTGTAAAGTCATAGTAGCCAGGTAAATCACATACAGGTAAATACAGGTAAATCAGATACAGGTAAATCACCAGGCTTCTTGCTGATAGGGAAAGCCATGATGCAGTAGTGGTAGATGCAGCTGCAGTAGTATCAGTAGTAATAGTTGTAGTTGTAGTAGTAGTATAGTTGTTGTAGTAGTAGTTGTAGAAGCAGTATTTGTTGTAGTAGTAGTAGTTGTTGTTGTTGTATAATCTAGTAGTAGTAGTTGTAGTAGTAGTAGTTGTAGTAGCAAAAGTCATTCAGTACAGCAGCAATTTGTTTATTTGGTTTTGACTCCAGATGCAGAGATATAATGTTGTTATGGAATAGATGAAAAAAGAAAATACAACCCCATTACAATTCCAGACATGGTAATTCTTACAAGATCATCTCCTAATTGAACTTGGGGGACCAGTGAATATTGACAGTCAGGGGCCTGTAATTGAACTTGGGGGACCAGTGAATATTGACAGTCAGGGGCCTGTATAACTTTTGACTACTAAATTGTACAATATTAGTTATACTGATCAACCAAATGTGTGACATGTGTATTTTCTTTCAGAGACTTGAATAATAATAATAATAATAATAATAATAATAATAATAATAATAATAATAATAATAATAATAATAATAATAGCAATAATAATAATAACAATAATAATAATAATAATAATAATAATAATAATAATAATAATAATAATAATAATAATAATAATAAAGTAATATATATTATTCTTGTTTTATTTTTGTATTCAGTAAGTATACATCAAACAATCCACAATTACCACTTTATATGTATTCAGTAAGTATACATCAAACAATCCACAATTACCACTTTATATGGCTATTCTTATCATTACCAAAATGTCATACTAGCTCAGCTGGAAGAGCTTCAGACTGCTAATCCAGATATTGCAGGTTTGATACCAATCCAGATCCTGTGCATTGGTTTAACCTTGTAAAATCTTAACTCACATTTTCACAGGATGATGATTCGCCCAACAAATGTGTTGATATTGCCAAAAAGTCACCAATATAGCAGTACCAAGACATGCATTAACACTAAACCCTAAAATCCAGTATATACACTTATTTTCCTTCTTTCCTTCACAAGCCCATTTCTAAAGTAACTACACCTCTCCCTCAATAGCATGTGCTCAACAAGGTCCAAATACACGGGCCATACTATAAAGAAGTTACTCAAAATCAGGCAATACCATAACTGATGGACATCCAGAAAGTCTGAAGGAAGTTACTAAGAAAAAAGGTAATGCCATTCCTGATGGACATCCAGAAAGTCTGGAGGAAGTTACTAAGAAAAAAGGTAATGCCATTCCTGATGGACATCCAGAAAGTCTGGAGGAAGTTACTAAGAAAAAAGGCAATGCCATCCCTGATGGACATCCAGAAAGTCTGGAGGAATAGGACATTTTAGTAGCTGAATATGCTTTCCATAAACACACTGTTAATATTTGTCAATAACAATCTTTTAATAATGATGTTGTTTACTTTTCTGTATAGATTACCTTTATTTTCAAATTACCCAACCTCTGAAAAGATCAACATTATTCCATCTAGTTTCAACAACCATCACATTTAATTATGCAAAAGCATTGTATATAATTAGTGTCACTGCTTTTTGTTGTTGTTGATTCACATTAAAAAGATTCCTTTTTTTGCATTGTCTTATTAGTAAAATAATGTGATTTCATTGCAACTAATGTTAAAACTTCTCCTTGAGGAAATCTCAGAGTACCAATTCAGGAATTCTAAGTTAACTAAGAATTAACTGAAATTCTCTTCTCCTTAATGAATGGTATTTATGAAACAGCTTTATATTTACTCATTGAACGAGGATGCCCTACTATTTTTGGTCACATTTGTAGCTAATTAAAGTTTAATTATATTATTACACATTAATTATATTGCTTGCACATTAATTATATACTTACACATTAATTATATTACTTACACATTAATTATATTGCTTATACATTAATTATATACTTGCACATTACTTATATTACTTACACATTAATGATATTACTTACACATTAATTATATTACTTACACATTAATTATATTACTTATGCATTAGTTATATTGCTTACACATTAATTATATACGTACACATTACTTATATTACTTACACATTAATTATATACGTACACATTACTTATATTACTTACAGTGCTTAAGTGATCAATTGATCTGACATGACCATGATGTCTAGCTCTTAGATATAATTTTGCATGTCTGTAAGCTTTACTTTCATTCCACTTTATTTGATCTGATAATTAATGTGATAATTAATGTGACAAAAAAAGGCATGTCTGCTTATAATTCAGTGCAACACTACAACAAATTTTTCCACAAGTTAGATCTGAAAACACATTTGGCACTTAATTAGTTTCTCACGTAAATGGTCACAGACATTGCAGTTATGGTAGATTTGGAAATTTTATATTTTAATCCATACATTGCTTTTATGATGATTACAGATAAATCAGCTAAAAGATGGAACTAAAACCAAAATTTTATTTAATTAGCATTATGTTTTAAAACGCAGCCCCCAGTAGGCAATAGAAGCATTTGGAGTGATTAAAATTTCCCTGAATATTGTTATTTATGGTGTACTTATTTGTTTGTGAAGAAATTTTTAAAAAATATATGATTTAATTTTGATTTAAATTTCTTCATGTTCAACAAACAGGAGTATAAATTAGTCACCCTCTTAATAGTAAGATGGGTAGGTAATTGGATTTAGGTACTTTATCTCGGAAATGACCTTTCTCGATATTATGACCTGGTGTGAGTGACAGATAGAATATGAACAGAGAACTTGGCAAGATTATTGGGAAGAAATAATAGAATACAACAAATTTAACAAATTTTATCAAGCAAATTAATAGTGGTAATTTCAATTCAACTTAAATGATATCAACATGATTTAATAGCAGTGTCTAATTTGGATTTATTACAGCATCATAACGAGTGATGAAAATAGCGCAATATCCACAACTGATTGCATCACCTTCCTCTTGACTGTGTTCCATTGTTCCTATTTTCTTGAGTCTTCCCTTTCTGACTGCCTCGTCCTTCTTGGACTTCCTAGATTTTACTCTTTAATCATCAATCCCCCTTTGGACATCACTCGTCCATTTATCCCTTATTTTCCCTTTTATTCCAGACTCCGTCTCTTGACTGTCGAGTCACCTCTCGTGTAGAAAACTGTTTCCATAAACGACAAAATTAACCCTAATTGCTATATGTACCACTTTCTAGATGTATATAAAATTGCTTCATTTATGTTACTCTCAACACAATCCATTCAAACACTGCACAGAGCCTACCTACGGTAGTTACCTTTGCTCTACATTACAACATGACCTCTCTATCAACAATGTACCATAAGTTACTACTGTTCAATCGCTATTGCATAAAATTCACAGATCTTTACTCACTTCTATTATATTTAAACATTACACAAGCAAATATAATACATAGATATCATTGACTCGTGATAATCATTATCGTATTAACAGACAAAGCAAATTATTTAATATCTATTCATATAACCCTATAAATCTTGGACATATGAACATTTGCATCACGTGCAATCAATTCTGCTAATGAACTAATAACTCTGAAATTAAAATATAAATTGCATGACAACCCTAGCATCAATACATTTCCATGAAATTAAATAAGATAAATGCATAATAACTCAAGCATAAACACATTTCCATGAAATTGAATAAACAATACATATGGAACCTCAGTAAGTTCCATACAACAAACCAAAAAATTAGAATTTTACCTGAAATTAAAATTGCATACCTTAACTTTCGAACTTGCGCATCGAGAACTAAACCTTATCTTTTTCACAAGACAGACACCAGGTCCCTCCCTTTGTTTAACGAGGAAAAGCACTATTCTTTCTTAGGCTTCCCTCAGAGTCAACTTTTCTCTCTCTCATGAAATTTCTTGACTGAAGAATTTTGACCAAGCTGTGACGTTAAAATGCCCATCAGTTTTTAGATGTATGCCTTAATTTCACTTGGCCAATTATAAGCAGCGGTTTTCTAAAAATGTTTCCTAAGACAAACATTTCTTTTATCAGTCACAATATCTGAAGTACGTTATATAACTTTTCCCTTTGAAGAATGACTACCTGACATGGATCGGAAGTTCAGCTGTCTCTTTCTCAGACCCATTCTAGAATCATGTCAATTTCATTGAATTGGAGCACTGGCCCCTTTGAAGTAACACCACTGACATGGCAGAAATGTAAGAATAAAGGTCAAAATTACTCTTCCCCCAATACTCCCCTGGTCTAAATGTGATAAAATCTCTAAGCTCATGACATTCAACTTTAAGGTTCACTGCTTATTCAAAATACAATATTTCACAAGGGGCATATTAGGGTTTATTTTATTATATTTTAAACAATGGGATCCATGCCTGACCCGCATATTAAGCAGGTACAGAAGTTATTGAGTTATGGAGGGAGTTGTGTACAATATGGAGGGAGTTGTGTACAATATGGAAGGAGTTGTGTACAATATTGAGGGAGTTGTGTACAATAGCTGGAAGCAGATGGGGTAGTAGGATGTTTACAGGATTGAGGGCAACATTTTAGTGAGTGACAGAGCTATTGAGTTATCATAAACACTTACTTAGAAGTTAGGTTCAAAAGCATACAGTCTTGACCCTAATATGTCATTGCATCAGGCATGTAAATCATAATTTAGGTTGTTTGTTCTACAAATTACTCCCAACAAACTGCACAGACCCAGATCTGCCAGCAGATTATGCAATGACAGATCTGGGTCTACGCAGTTTTTAACTGGATCAGACTCAAATGCAAGTATATGTGGTGTTAAAAAAGGTGATGTAATTTCCTGAAGGCAAACTTAATCTCTAGAAAGGCCATAGATCCCCATGTGCAATTAAAAAATCAATAACATCATGCTACTGTTTAATTGAATGTTTATGCAGGTCTGCAAAAGGTATTTTAGAGAGTTCAGTTGTCTACGTAAAGTGGGGTTTTTGTTTAATTGTACAAACTCGATTTTTGTCTGGCAGTTCCATATCCACTAAGTTGAAAAATGTGTTTAATGAAAAGAAAAACAGTTATAATGGCTTGAAATAAGATCCAACCATTTACATGAGCACACAAATATTACAAGTCAAATTTCATTCTTTACATTGAATAGATTTTGTGTGAATATTGCTAACAACTCATTTGGCATGGACAGAATCTTGATGAACATGACCCCAAAAAGATGTCAGCTTTACAAACAGTGGGAACCAAAACGTTCTTTCTTTATGAATTCTAGAATTTGGTTTGTTTTACCTCGTATTTTCTTTTTCTATGGTAACATGTCAAATCATTCACAAAGAATGGAAATAACGATCAAGTCAAAATGCTACATAATGGCTACAGTAAAATCTGAGAACCACTTGATTTCATTTGGAATAAAATTCTGAAAGGCTTTATTTAGACTGCTGCTATGGCAACCTGACTCGAGGAATGATAAATTAAACTTTACAGAACTATAATCTATATCTTTTCTGATTAAGAAGATGCAATTTCATTATCTAATGCATCTAATCAATAATGTACCTTTTCAACTTTTTAGTTGATTTCTGCACTCATTATCTTTTTTATATCACATAAGATTAGGTGTGAATCACCCAATACTGGCAGGCATGCTGTTCCATGTCAGTGAATATCTACTGCAAAATCAATCAAGCATAGTTTTCATTCCTGAACAATGACTTTGTTTGTGGCACAGCAGCACAAATAAACTACCATATATACTCACTTAAAAGTCAAGTTAATTTGCAAACAACAAAATACTGCTTTGCCATTGCAGATCAGGGTCATTTATTCATCTGATTACATTTAATAAACTGCACAGACCCAGATCTGCCAGCACATTATGCAATGACAGATCTGGGTCTATGCATTTGGCAGTTGTACTCATAAGTGAGTATATACAGTAATTAATGTGGCCCTTGAAATAAAGTGCTTGTTGTTGTTGTAGTTGTTGTTGTAGGGTTTAACACCATTTTTCAGCATACAACAGGCTATACATGGCTACCAGTATTAATGGTGAAGGAAGAACCTGGGAAAAACCCTGGAAAGAAGCATGACTCACAAGAAACTACTGGCAAGCTTTGTCACATACCCACATTGGCTGAATCTGAGACTCGAACTGATGCAGACAGAGGTGAGATGGCAGAAATCCGTAATGGTGAGCGTTTTCGACCACTTGGCAACTCAGGGCCCTGAAATAAAGTGCAGTGCCAAAGAACACACCATGGCTGCCATTGAAGGTGGATCAATTGGCAGGAGTTCCCATTCAGTCACATGCATGTTATCACAAATACTGAAGGTACATAAGGTGTATTTTATATAAGGTGTATTTTATATAAGGTGTATTTCATAGCCCACATTTGAACCATGAATACAGCTCCAGAATTCGTACAGCTTTATAAGTAAAAGTCTTAGATTCTTACTCGACAATCAAACTCTTTGATTCTTCCTCAACGCTCAATCATTAAAGACTTGTAGTCTAAATTCTTATTCTTCAATATTCTGCTACTGGCAAGCATTCTCACATACCCACATTGGCCAAATCCGAGACTCGAACCCATGCAGACAGAGGTGAGATGGCAGTGATCTGTAATGGACATTGCTTTTGACCACTCTGCCCACTTGGGGCCTCTCCAAAAATTATTTATACTCATGAAAATAAAAGAATTCACAGTATACTGTCTTCACTGCAGTATTTTAAAGGAATACATTTAGTCATGATCAAATTTCCATGTAATTAATGTTAGAAAATATAGTCATTTTCGCTCTCACAATTGGTACAACAAAATGTAGGGCTTGGTATTGTTATTAGCAGATTTTATTTTTTTCCTTCATGTCACTGATGTCTGCACATGTAATTCGTTTTCATTGATAAAATGAAGCAAAGGCAGAAATTGCTTGAAAGATATGCAAGGGTCTAAATTACTTGACAGATATGCAAGGGTCTAAATTATTTAACAGATCTGCATGGGGTTAAAGCACTTGACAAATATGAAAGGGTCTAAATTACTTGACAGATATGCAAGGGTCTAAATTACTTGACAAATATGTAAGGATCAAAATTACATGATGAAAGGTTCAGCAATAAATACAAAAAAAGGAAACATCAGATAAAGGAAACATCAGATAAAGGAAACATCAGATAAAGGAAACATCAGATAAAGGAAACATCAGATAAAGGAAACATTTGACTGATACCAGTGATTAATGGGCAGAAATACAATTTAAAACAAAAGCCATATTTGGATACCTTAGTGAAGGCCTTTTCTGGTATACTAAATAATTGATTCAGTCCAAATTTTGCAACTACCTGAAACATTTCAGTGTTAACCAAGTCTATGAGCAAAGTCTTGAAAGGTTTATAATTTGCAATGCATGGAAATATTTTGCAAATGTTGAAAATCCCACCATATTGAACACAACAATTGAGTCTCTGAGAACTGAAGATACAGGCATGATGGGCTTCCACCATTTTCAGCTTCACAAGTTATTTCCATGATAACAAAATTGTTGTCACATTCTCACCAGACATATCATTAAGTACTCGTAATATCATGATGTTGCCATAGTGATTTTGTACACAATTTTAACTATAGCTACTCATTAGAGAAAGATAAATTATGTGTTGTTCATCTTACATATACACATATGCACATACACAAACACACATACATGATACATACCCACATCTATACATACACAAACATTTATACCCATCCACTCTGGTGGCCGAGAGGTTAGAGCATCTGCCGTGAAAGTGGGAGGTCATGGGTTCGATCCCCGGCTGAGTCATACCAAAGACTTTAAAAAATGGTACTAACAGCTGCCTCGCTTGATGCTTAGCATTAAGAGGTTGGTGTTAGGACTGGTCGGCCTGGTGTCAGGATAATGTAACTGTGTGGGACATCATGCAACATGTCTGCGGCATGATGCCCCAATGCAAGACATCACTATAAACTGCCTCACTGCAGACATCATAGCTATATGACTGAAAAATTGTTAAAGCTATGTTAAAAATCCTAATCAAAGAAAAAGAAATACCCTTCACCCCCCCCCCTCCCACACATATGTGCATAC
This sequence comes from Unio delphinus, assembly GCA_029339505.1. Lineage (NCBI taxonomy): Eukaryota > Metazoa > Mollusca > Bivalvia > Unionida > Unionidae > Unio > Unio delphinus. The sequence continues at coordinate 3,360,861 of JAQISU010000295.1, forward strand.
ACATACATACCCACATATGTTCATACTTCTAACTTATTGTCAGGTATATAAATTTACAAAACAACTATCCCATTCTTCTCCTACAAACTTTACATTGGGACTGAGAAATAAACTCAGACTCAGTTGAATTTTCCAAGACAGGATGACATTTTATATGTTTATGTGTTCCCAGATATCTGTGCATATGTTCCAGGCTTGACACTTTGAGCTTAATTCTAAAGTGTCAATCCAAATTTATTGCACAATTTATAACACAAAAAATGAGGGGGGGGGGATGGAACTAGTTTTAATGATGTAATATATATTGCTATTCCATTGCATTTTCTTTTCTTTATGGAAAAGGCATTGAACCTCTTTCTTTAATAAACTGAAACCACATGACCTAACTAAAACAAGGTGTGGAAACATAAGGCAATAGGACCCACCCATTGTCAACAAATTTTATGCTGGCACTTTCAAAAGTAAATGGAAATTGACACACTACAAGAGAGGGAGTCCCTAAAACTGCCTGTCCCCAGGCTTCCTTAGGAAAGAGAAGTTCCTCCTTGGGCCTATGCATTGGAGTTATTGCCTGGATTGGGGCTACAGAGCTTAGAGGAACTCAACTGATGTACCCTGGGGGCAGCCAAGATAATTCTGTTTCATGGCTGTTTTCAATGGGTCAGAATGCAAGGGATCAGTGTTGCCATGGAGAGTATAGATCCTCCTCCAAAGGTCTCTACTTCCTGCGAAGCAGACCTGAAAAGGTTCTTACTGTGCTCCAGCAAAACCTTGGATGTGAACAAGGCAATATTATTATGGAGGTAAAAAAAGCTCTGCTACTAAATCAAGGATAATTCTATACCTAGTAGTTCTGGCTTTCAATAAAAGTTAAGGCTACCGAGATTTCTCCTTCAGCAGGCTGAAAGAGGCTGCAGAAAATACACCAGAGTGTGAGCCTATGATAACAGGAGACCTAGCCTTTAGTTCTGAGAATTCAGGTGTTGAAACTAAAAGGTATGCACAGCTCCTCATAGAAATATCCACTTGTGTTGTTCCAGCAATCTGTGTAGTGGAGACAAAACTTGGCAAAACACCAGATTGATAACAATAATTCACTCTTAATAAGGTATATTATTTTTTGGGAAACTTTAGGAATGAAAGCTGTTAGATCGCTAAACACACATAAATGAAAGCAATAAGAAAAACCAAATCAGGTTAATGAGAATTCATTTTTGTATTAAAAACATTAAACTAAATAAAGATTAGTCCTCAGACTGATTTGGCAAGGACAGGAATAACTAAATACCTAACCAAGCCAAAAAAAAAAAAGATTTAAACATTCTCCCAAAAAAATAACTGTTATGATCACACCACTGTGCAAGAATAACATAAATTGGAGATTATCAAAACAAGAAAAATAAATAAAAATAAATAAAAATAAATAAAAATAAATGTGAATAATTCTGGATAGAGCTAATTAAACACTGATGAGCAATATCTAAGTCAGTTTAATTAGAATTCATTATTGTTTTAAGAAGATTAAATAGAATAGTCTGCAGACCAATTTGGCAGGGTTAACTAAATACCTAACCATGCTTAAAAAAAACCAGAAATCTCCCAAAAATAACTGCTACGATGACACCCTTGTGCAAGAGTAATTAACCTTAAGGAGTAATTAACCTTAAAGAGTAATTAACCTTAAAGAGTAATTAACCTTAAAGAGTAATTAACCTTAAGGAGTAATTAACCTTAAGGAGTAATTAACCTTAAAGAGTAATTAACCTTAAAGAGTAATTAACCTTAAAGAGTAATTAACCTTAAAGAGTAATTAACCTTAAAGAGTAATTAACCTTAAAGAGTAATTAACCTTAAAGAGTAATTAACCTTAAGGAGTAATTAACCTTAAGGAGTAATTGACCTTAAGGAGTAATTAACCTTAAAGAGTAATTAACCTTAAAGAGTAATTAACCTTAAAGAGTAATTAACCTTAAAGGATGGTTATAAAAAAATTCCACACAAATAATGTGAATTATTCTGGACAAAGCTAATTCCACAACAGGAATTGCAGTAAAGCAAGGTATATGATGAAAATGCTCAATTCATGGCTTATGTCTTGAAACAAAAGCTATTTTCTTTCTTTGACTTATTTAAGTAATCATAATGATGACCAGAAAAAGAATGAGGGCTAGAGTGCACAGACCAAGGTCAAGGGTTAGACTTAAAATCTTTCTGAAAGTCACCTTGTGTAAAGATGAATTCTCATGGGCTTAATCCAACTGAAAAAGATTAACCAACACAATAGTGTTTTGTGGTGGTGGTGGTGGAGGTTATCATTATCTAGAGAAAGTGTTATTGCCGGGTTTGAGTGGATGATAAAAATATGAAATTAATTGATGGAATAAATAGAGATCGGATCAGAGATATAGAATAAAACAACACAAGCCACAATATCTAAAATATAATAATTTAATCAATTAGATAAGCAAAACAAAATTGTAGAAGACATTTGAAGAATATACTTCAATTAGAAAAAATATTACCAAAATGTTATCACAGATTGCAGTTCTCATTACAGAGAGATGACAATTTTCATCATAAAATGAATGAGACTGTTTGAACTCAGCTGTCCAATGCATAACCAGTTGACGATATGCTGTCAATTTAAATTGTAAACATGTAGTGGACTGGGGATGGTTTAAATAGCTAACTTCTCATGTGATACGGCCTACAGTGACCTTTCTCTTGCATCCAGCTTTTAATGGGTCTCAACTTCAATTTGGATCCCTTCTATTTCCCATTGCATTGTGTTGTGTTGCGGCATTGTGTGGAGCTATTTCGATTTTAACTATATAGATAGGCAACCTAAATACTTCTTTAACTTCTTACTACTTAGATAGAAATAATTTCTCTCATTACATTAAATATTGTCACATCATAAATTAATGGACACTAACTGCTAATCTATATTTAACCCTAGATAATAACATGACAAGACTTCAATCATCTTGTTTTAATCACTAAAACTGTTCATTATATGGTGCCTTCATTATCTGATCTGGGATTATTAATTATGAAAATGCAAGACTAAAGGTTAAACATGCCAACTATATCATTAAAAGATTATTGCATCATTAAAAGATTAATGCATCATTTAAAAGATTAATGCATCATTAAAAGATTAATGCATTAAAGAGATTAATGTATCATAAAGAGATTAATGCATCATTAAAAAATTAGTGCATTAAAAGATTAATGCATCATAAAGAGATTAATGCATCATTAAAAGATTAATGCATCATTAAAAGATTAATGCATCATAAAGAGATTAATGCATCATTAAAAGATTAATGCATCATTAAAAGATTAATGCATCATTAAAAGATTAATGCATCATAAAGAGATTAATGCATCATTAAAAGATTAATGCATCATTAAAAGATTAGTGCATTAAAAGATTAATGCATCATTGAAAGATTAGTTCATTAATCCATGATTGCACAAAACTTCTCAATCTTGACTATGTAATTTACACAGTTTATGATTGGCTGATATAACAATCTCAGCTTACATATAAATTATTGGGTCAGAAATTAATCATTTTTAAGTTTACTTTTTAAAATGTCTTCTACTCTATAGACTGGTTGTCAAACTTTACCTCATTTTATACAAATATTATTCTATTTTTAAGTGTACTTTTTAAAATGTCTTCAACTTTATAGATTGGTTTCCAAGCTTAACCTCCTTTTTATAAAAATATTATTCCATTTTTAAGTTGTTTTTTCTAATAAAAAAAATGTCTACCCCTCTGTAGATTGGTTTCCAAGCTTAACCTCATTTTATAAAAATATTATTCCATTTTTAAGCACATAATGCAATACAGTCTAATATTTTCTTTGATATTTTTGATTGTGGTTTTTACACCCATGAAAATAAGTTTGATTATTAGATCACTCACAGTTCATGAATCATTTGTAATTGGTTTAATGAGTCAATCAAGATCGAGATTAAGGTCATAACACATTGTAATCACTCTTATCACATTTCTGCAGATCTAAGAACTGTTTTACATCAAACAGTATGATGACATGAAGCAAAGAGGTAATAAATGAAAATCTAAATTATGAGCAAAGAGGTAATTAAATGAAAATCTAAATTATGAGGAAAGAGGTAATTAAATGGAAATATAAATTATGAGCAAAGAAGTAATTAAATGAAAATATAAATTATGAGCAAAAGCAATATTCTGAAATAAATTTGTTAACCAGCAACAACCATTTTTAAAATAACAAAGCGAGGAATTTTAAGCAGCACATTTGCACTACATGTATCAGATTTGTATTTTACGAATTAGGGGGCTCCTGTTGAAACTTTGTAAATATATGTTACAAAGATTCATTAGGAAATGTTTTTCTCAACAATTTACAGAATTATGCAATTAATTAATATAGAAACAAAAACAACTGACAAAAACATAACTGTCAGTATAAATATTCATCGGTTGTGCTGTAAAGATTCTTGGTTTTGTATGTATTCAAATAATATTGTAAATTTTTGTAACAATACTGACTTCCTCATTCAATTTTTTTTTTTCGTCATCAAAGTTTACTTTGCCAGTATTTTTAAAAAGAATATTCCTTCCTAAATTTTTAGCCAAGGGTAGACTGGATGGAATTAAAAGTCCCCAAACAGGCAGAGTTCCCAAAACTCAGTAAGCTCTAACTAAGCGGATGTCTCCATTTGGAATGAACTATATGGAAGGCTACACATAGAGAAGGCAAACAACTGCATCTTCATTGCACATCAAATTAATGGATAATGTCTCACACACGTTATAATAAATGGTATTTTATATTCATACTATGACACAGGTTCTATAAGTGAGAAAGGTACAGAAATGTATTTTTTTTAAATAATTGATCTTCTAATGCTTGTGTCAATAACAAAAGTTGACAAATAATTTATCTTTATACAATGATTTCCAAATGTGTAAAGTTACATCAGATATTTGAAACCCGTTTCACAGGTTTGTGACTAATATTTATGATACTGACACCATATTTTGATATTGATGTATGATAAGCAATAGTTACATAGCAAATTGTTTTACAGAATTACATTACATGTCCCTGTTCTGGCCATTTAAAAACCATGTAAAACAAATAGTCAACATAATGCATACATTACAAACGCAAACAGAGAATTGATACATTCACATCATATTCCTTTATTCTTGGGGATTTTTTTTACTTATTTGCATTTTTACCTGATATTTTAATGTACAATCAAGAAAAGGATGTGGATCAAAATTAATAACCTATTATGGCATTCAGGACTCAGGTGAACTCACGCCAAGACAGGTGAACTCAGGTGAACTCAGCCAAGACCAATCAATCGACAATCATATACTGGTTAAAGTTACAAATGTTTCTTGTATAACAAATGATTAAAGCCTCAAAACATGAACAATAATTCTTACATAATTTGAAAATTATACCCTGTGAATATGTTCAAATTTATGGTTTCTGCACAATACCTTGACTTCAATACCTATGACCTTGACACTTTCATCCACAATCTTAAAAGTCAACCAAACTGTAAAAGTATGGGAATTTATTAAGTATGGACCAAATATCAATGACTGTTTGTAGACAGCCAGTAACCATAGCGACATTAATTTCACATTCATAGTATTAAATGGTAATGTAATTTATTTCATTCATTCTTAGATTTTATATCAAGTAAATTTAAAACAACTACTGCAGCTTATGATGATGTGGGGTAAGGTGGGGTGGGTGAGTCTGAAAAAAATATGACATAAAAAATATGACATCACAAAAAATATGACATCACATCACAAAAAAATATGACATCACAAAAAATATATCATCACAATAGAAACCCACCAGCACCATGTAGTACCATTGACAATGTAAATTATGTAGTATTGCAGTATCACCATGAGAGTAAGAGAACATTGAAAATAAATACTGAAGATGATTTTGAGACTTTTCCTTATCCATATGTTTCCTCTTTAATATAGATTTCCAGACATCTAAATCAAAGTTGATCTTTTTCAAAAAAAATTTAATGCACTGTAGTTGTTTCTTTATATGTGCAAAATGATTTCAAACCAAATTGATTTTTGAAGTTTTTATTTGGGTGTAGTTGAAGCTTTGTATTGTCATAAATGGGAGTGGGTGGGCTGAGCGTTTGTGCCAAAATGTGAGGGAGGAGTGGATACATTTTTTTACTCAAATTGTGTTATGTCCCTGTCTCTCTCTGTCTCTTTCTGTCTCTGTCTCTCTCTCTCTCTCACACACACACACATACACACACACACACCTTTCTTTTACTTATTTCTCTTTAATCTTTTACTTACTTAACATTAATTATTAATTTCTTTCCAAATTCATTGTCCATTATACCAAAATAGTCATCATTTCTTAGGTAGAGGGAACAAAAGATTTAAAACAACATATACATTTGCCGATACTGAATTTGAATCTGAAATAAATAAGTCGCATTGGAGACCATACCTCTGGAGAAATAGGTTTTAAATTTGATTTGGAAATTATTTACAAAATTTATTTATTTATTTATTAATTACAAATTATGACAGGAACATGAATTATTGCCAAAATTGCAGGTGAATGTTAACCTTAAAAATGAAATACTGATGTGAGAAAAAGTAAGCTCTTCTTGGTTAAGCAAGTCAGATGTGTTTCGTTAAACAATAAACAGTATGGGCAATTTCTGGAATACCGTACATCGTGTTAGCATTACTTCATATTAGCACACAAATTTTTTCTTTTGAACATTTTACAAAACCATATGCTCCATGATGTTTGCTTGCAATAAAATTGTTTAAGTTTTAAAAATATTTAACTTCATCAAATTTATTAACAAATTTCAAAATATTTTTAATGACTCGATTGCTTGGAATGTGTAGGAATTACATGCATATGTGCTTTTCTTGGTTAGTACACCTTGTGTATTGACCATGTTGCCTCCAAGCACACATCTGGAACTATGAATCACAATTATTATTAACCAATAGATTACAGTACTGAATTTTATCACTGTCTGTGAATTACTAGATTTTTAAAATAAAGAAACAATTTTAATAAATCACTGTAGTGAATCAAGAGAACTTTTTTTTCATTGTGATTAGTAGACATCAGTAACATTATAATAACTGTGCAACTAAATGGTTCAAAATGTAAGTACTATTTTGGCACAATTAACCCTCTAGTTAGAATTAATTAACCCCTAGTTAGAATGAATTAACCCCTAGCTAGAATTCTTCAACCCCTAGTTAGAATTCATTAAACCATAGTTAGAATTAATTAATTAATAAACATCATAGCTGGTCTCACCAAGGCTTGTTGTGACAGGGGTTAGGGTCCTGAGCGTTATTCGTACAATATTGCACAAGCCCACTTGTCAGAGGTATTGCACAATTTGGAAGAACAACACTCTAAACCACTTCCCCCCTAATACTCGCTATCTAGGAGATGACCGCCCACGGTGTAATCGCCCGGTTGGAGTATAGAATGTATATGGTAAACTGAGATAATATATTGAACAAAGAAACTACGAGCCCCCATAAAGATAAATAAACAATTTAATCAAAAAAGAAAAGAAAGAAAAAAAACATACACAGCGAAATTTCCTCCTGAATACACAGGGTTTCAGAATTTACTTTAACCGAATTTCGAATAAATGGCATATAAAATTAACAAAGTTAGCCTTTTTATGGCTGATAGCAAATTTCATCATAAGAATTGAGTGTTCAATATTTTTCATCCACGTTGTTTGTTTTTCATGACCTGTTTCGTAGAACTGCTTCTCTGCTCACTTCTCGAACTCTGACTTGGCCTTCTGTGTTAATGTATGCTCCTTGCACTCCGTGCTTCCCAATTACTTTCCCACGTCTTGTATGTCCTTGATCTTCTCTCCAAATAAAAACTATTTTCCTCGTGTTTCAGCTGCGTTTCTCACTGTTGGATTCAGCGGACTTTCTGAGCCTCTTGTTTTCGAAGGCACTGCTGTAAAAAATACCCCCAGAGTCTTTATTTTAGTTCCACGCTGGTTTTTTTCAAACCTTGCACAGCGATTTCTTCCAGAAGAATGAGGAAAATTTTAACTTGTGGATATATAAATATTCTAGATTTCTTTGTATAGAACACACCCCTTATCCCACATTGACCAATCAGGACAAATATAATTTCTTGCGCTCCCCTTGAAAATCTTTTCATCAGCATGTCAAGATGCCACGCTGTCTGTTCCAAATCAAGTCTGACATGATTCATGAGAGAATGACTCTTCTAGGAGGTCAATTTTGGTCAGTATAATTTAAACAAACACAGTTAACTGGGTGAACTGTTTAGAAAAATATCTTTCCGTGCAGAATGTCCCATAAATCTAACAAATGGCTGCTGGCTAGAACTAAGTGTTATTTAATGGATTTGACCAAAAATTTGGCACTTCACACTTGTGCTAATTTGATTACACATCATTCCATTATGCAAGATGGAAATTGTATAAACATTATAACTGGTGCCACTTTAAATACACATCAGCTTACACTGGCTTTACTCATGCTCAAAGAATCCACAATAAACTAGAAGTGAGCTCCAGTCTGTCGAAAGAGCATAAGGCCAAAAGCACCTTGTGGAGGGGATGTAAAGCCATAACCCTCTTCGTCAACGCCAAATCAAGTGTTTCAGTAACAGTATTTAAAATGAATAAAATAGTAAGTCTGGAAAATCTATAGAGAATAAACAGAAATGTTTCACTTATATTTATGTGATTACCTCTCCACAAAAATACTCCTTTCTAAATAATTTATAAAATGATGCCAATGATAATGGTATTCAAGTGCTATATTGGAGCATCTCCTCTAGATTGAGCATAGCTCAGACTTCATATATTTGAGAACAGTTCTCAAATTTGAGCTGAGATTTTTCCCATTGTTTTTCCTGTGAAACTGGATTTGAGAAAAATCTAAAATGTTGAGGATAAATCACACAATTGGTATCAAAAGACATACTCAAGATGTTTGGTAAATCTGTCCCCATGGTCTCCATGCAAGGATTTATTGATAATTCAGTGTTATGACTTGTTATGAGATAATCTATCTCGTTTGGCACAGAAGGTTGTCTTTTAAGACAAGCATCAATATACTACTACTACCACTACTACTAAAGAAGAAGAAGAAGAAGAAGAAGAAGAAGAAGAAGAAGAAGAAGAAGAAGAAGAAGAAGAAGAAGAAGAAGAAGAAAAAGAAGAAGAAGAAAGAAAGAAAGAAAGAAAGAAAGAAAGAAAGAAAGAAAGAAAGAAAGAAAGAAAGAAAGAAAGAAAGAAAGAAAGAAAGAAAGAAAGAATAGAAAAGAAGAAAAGGGAGAATAGTTAAGGAATTAATCTACCTTGAAGCCTACTGTTGCATACAATATATAATCTTTGCAGCACAATGGGACTAACTTTGAACACTAGGGAAATAATTTCTTCAGAAGATTGTCCAGGAATTCAGGATATGACAATTTCTTCCTTTTAACTGTAGAGTGTCAACACTACAATGTCTGATATTTTGTAGCAGTAACAAGGTTTTCAACTTAAGCTGCTGCAGTGGACATACTGGATATCAGATTGACACCTTTTGTTGTTGTTGTTTTTGTTGTAGGGTTTAACACCACTTTTCAGCACATGATAGGCTATACATGGCAGCCAGTATTACTGATAGTGGAAGAACCTGGGCCCCCCCCACCCCCACCCCCTCAGAAATAACAACTGACCAACTAGAAGCTACTGGCAGGCACCATTTGTATTTAGGACCATCATGACACTATTTTAGGACCAATAAGACATCATAAATAGTCCTTGGTGCAAACCTTGAGTAGACAACATTGTTTTCAAGAAGATACAAAAACAAGACTTGAAGATGGCTGCCATGGCAGTCACATTAGAGATTTGGATGTCAGACCAGTATTAAGAACCAACTAGATATCATAGAAGTGTTAATGTAACCAACTAGATGTCACAGAAGTGGTAGTGTGACCAACTAGATATCACAGAAGTGTTAATGTGACCAACTAGATGTCATAGAAGTGTTAATGTGACCAACCATTCAGGCAGAGTTAATGAGCTCTTGATGCCTGAATTGAACCAAACCAAACCAATCACTTCTGCACTGTGCTGTAAAAGACCAGATCAAACCAAACCAAACCAATCACTTCTGCACTGTGCTGTAAAAGACCAGATCAAACCAAACCAAACCAATCACTTCTGCACTGTGCTGTAAAAGACCAGATCAAACCAAACCAAACCAATTACTTCTGCACTGTGCTGCAAAAGACCAGATCAAACCAAACCAAACCAATCACTTCTGCACTGTGCTGTAAAAGACCAGATCAAACCAAACCAAACCAATCACTTCTGCACTGTGCTGTAAAAGACCAGATCACACCAAACCAAACCAATCACTTCTGCACTGTGCTGTGAAATGCCAGATCACACCAAACCAAACCAATCACTTCTGCACTGTGCTGTAAAAGACCAGATCAAACCAAACCAAACCAATCACTTCTGCTCTGTGCTGTAAAAGACTAGATCATTCCAAACCAAACCAATCACTTCTGCACTGTGCTGTAAAAGACCAGATCAAACCAAACCAAACCAATCACTTCTGCACTGTGCTGTAAAAGACCAGATCAAACCAAACCAAACCAATTACTTCTGCACTGTGCTGTAAAAGACCAGATCAAACCAAACCAAACCAATCACTTCTGCACTGTGCTGTAAAAGACCAGATCAAACCAAACCAAACCAATCACTTCTGCACTGTGCTGTAAAAGACCAGATCAAACCAAACCAAACCAATTACTTCTGCACTGTGCTGCAAAAGACCAGATCAAACCAAACCAATCCAATCACTTCTGCACTGTGCTGTAAAAGACCAGATCAAACCAAACCAAACCAATCACTTCTGCACTGTGCTGTAAAAGACCAGATCAAACCAAACCAAACCAATCACTTCTGCACTGTGCTGTAAAAGACCAGATCAAACCAAACCAATCCAATCATTTCTGCACTGTGCTGTAAAAGACCAGATCAAACCAAACCAAAGCAATTACTTCCGCACTGTGCTGTAAAAGACCAGATCAAACCAAACCAATCCAATCACTTCTGCACTGTGCTGTAAAAGACCAGATCAAACCAAACCAAACCAATCACTTCTGCACTGTACTGTAAAAGACCAGATCAAACCAAACTAAACCAATCACTTCTGCACTGTGCTGTAAAAGACCAGATCAAACCAAACCAAACCAATTACTTCTGCACTGTGCTGTAAAAGACCAGATCAAACCAAACCGAACCAATCACTTCTGCACTGTGCTGTAAAAGACCAGATCAAACCAAACTAAACCAATCACTTCTGCACTGTGCTGTAAAATACCAGATCAAACCAAACCAAACCAATCACTTCTGCACTGTGCTGTAAAAGACCAGATCAAACCAAACCGAACCAATCACTTCTGCACTGTGCTGTAAAAGACCAGATCAAACCAAACCAAACCAAACCAATCATTTCTGCACTGTGCTGTAAAAGACCAGATCAAACCAAACCAAACCAATCACTTCTGCACTGTGCTGTAAAAGACCAGATCAAACCAAACCAATCCAATCACTTCTGCACTGTGCTGTAAAAGACCAGATCAAACCAAACCAAACCAATCACTTCTGCACTGTGCTGTAAAAGACCAGATCAAACCAAACCGAACCAATCACTTCTGCACTGTGCTGTAAAAGACCAGATCAAACCAAACTAAACCAATCACTTCTGCACTGTGCTGTAAAAGACCAGATCAAACCAAACCAAACCAATCACTTCTGCACTGTGCTGTAAAAGACCAGACCAAACCAAACCAAACCAATTACTTCTGCACTGAATGTTCCACATGTAATGAAATCTGATGAAAATGATTATTAACTTTGCGATTCAAACATTTCTAGATAAAACTGATTAACATTTGTTCCTGTTTGAGGTTCCAGATTATTTGTTTCATTGCTAATTATTTTCAAAAGATAATATGAGAACCACTTCTTTGTACATTAAAATATTTGCTGGTACCCAGCTGTTTGCAAATGGAAGAAACTACTGTACAACTGAAGCAAGTAACAGATACAGTGCATAATAATTAAATTTCATGCCTGTTTGTAAGATGTGACCACTATAACAACATGTTTTGCAAAATTCAAAAATAATTTAATTCTGAAGAATGCAAAGTGAAAATTTAAAAAGAACTTGCAGTATTGTGACTTAAATTTCATGTAGTCATAAAAGTTCTATCACAATTCCAAAAGTATAGAATTAATGAATTTTGATGTTGTTGTAAAAGGAATTCTAATCTTGAATGTGCTGCTGTACCAATATCCTGGAGGTGTTGATGTACTAACAGTTTTGATGTATCATGATATAAACCAAAATGTCTGTAAATGAATTCACAATATTTACAAAATAGTGAATAGTCTAAAAGTATTATTCAGTATTTTGCAGTTCCAATGACTAATTTAAATAAATAAATACTCTCCATTTAATACTAAACACAAAAAGACTGATTCCACTTCAGATGTTAAGATAGGAATAAGTAATTCATAAGCAAACAACCTAATATAAAAACCTAAAACAAAAAGTGGACCAAAATGAACAAGGGTCTTAACATAATTCCATCACACTTTAAACAAAAATTGTTTCTGGATACATCAAAGGTCAGAATCAAGGCTGTATGTAGAAGTCCAAAGCAAGTAAACGAGTTTACTTAAAATGATATTAGTCATGTAGACACAAACTTCTACCTTCAATTATGGACAAAGGTCAATCACACAATACTAATTAAATACACATAACACTAGTGTGTGGCGAGAAGTTTTTCAGCCAGTAGAGATTTTATTAGCTATTTGCATTATGTGTTTTTTTTTAATGCCCATGAAGTGTTCCAGTGTGTTATCACACATCCAACCTAAATAATAAATTTAAAATTAAAATGAAATAAAAATTTTTGTCTTCATCCACCAATATTTGTCTGACAACCTGAAACATTGCTACTGGACTTTACCAGAAATGCCCATCAATTAGGTCTAGAAGTTTCCTAGCACAAAGTCTATCTGTTGTTAATTAAAATGTAACTTTTAAAACAAGCATGGAATAAAATACGTTTCTTGGTGGAATCTATTTTTACGAAAGATAAAAAGATTTTTTTATATAAATAAATAGTACAAGAAAAAACTGATTAATAGGAAAAGGATGACTAAGCAATTCTGGAACTGATAATGGTATATTTTTAAGTATAGTACAGTAAATACTTAAGTCTATCAATATTTGCTATCTCGTTTAAATTAAATTTATATGATAGCATTTACACACCTTCCCATTTATTTGTACCAGCCTATTAATTTTGAAAATGGAAAGCAATTAGGATATGAAAAATGCATAACATTATGCCATTTCTTTCATCAGTTTAAAAAAATTGTAACCTAACTGTCCCTAACACTGTCAACTTTTGGGCATTTAAAGCAGACAAGAATTCTCTTGATGTAAACAAGGAGATATAATTCTCACTGACCTTATCTGGTTAATAAAACAGTCCATTTCAGTCAACACTGTGCTGTCTGCATCCACTATTTGCAACGTCTGGTTTAAATATTTGAAAACAAAAATTTAACAAACGAAACAGAAAAAACTCTATTATGCATGCATTGTTCATAGAAATGTATCTCCTAAATTTACAGAATTATTGAGATTATCAAAGACTTTGACCTACATCATATGTAATGGCAAATATCTCAGCTCTGATACTTAAGAAACTCCTATTGGATTTGAAATGCCAACAAGATGACAGTGGTAGGGACCCCAAAGTGATAAGGTAAGAAATTTTAAATTGAGGAATAAAATGACCAGGATTTTTGCATTTTTTATATCCATCAGAGGTTTGTTTTTAAAATCAGATGGGGGTGGGGTAAATTAAACAAGGCTGTGCAAGTATTATAATTTCATGAATATCTTAATTCCATGTTCATTTCATGGGGAAAAAATTTATTCAGCATGGGCTAGTAGAAATTATTAAATCTGCATATATATATATATATATATATATATATATATATATATATATATATATATATATATATATATATATATATATATATTTTACCCACAATATGGGGTACACCATAAAGTAGTTACAGTTGAATTAGAGAAACTGTACTAGATGACAGACAACACAGGAGATAACATGCTGCTGTCTAAAGATGTTTGGCTGCTGATTCATCAGATGTCATGGCGACCAGACACATTTATCCCCATCCTAACATTATGATGACCTAATGTCTCATTATGGAATATATTGAGTCTCTCATCACAGACTATAGGAAAATGTAATGTCTTGTGTGTGCAGGGGATTTGTTAGTCATACCATATATTGAATGATTTCTCAAGTATGCAATCCAGAAATCCATGCCAGTCCTTCATTATTAATCAGATGGCATTGATTGAGAATGACATAACTGCCATCAGAGCATCTGTGATATCATTAAACAACTGCTAACAGATTCTGTTTAATATCAGTATACAACTGTTATCAGATTCTCTTTAATATCAGTATAGAACTGCCATAAGAGTCACTTTAATATCAGTATACAACTGTTAACATATTCCCTTCAATATCAGTATACAACTGCCATAAGAGTCACTTTAATATCAGTATACAACTGTTATCAAAGTCCCATTAATATTAGTATACAACTGTTATCAAAGTCCCATTAATATTAGTATACAACTGTTATCAAAGTCCCATTAATATTAGTATACAACTGTTATCAAAGTCCCATTAATATTAGTATACAACTGTTATCAAATTCCCATTAATATTAGTACACAACCGTTATCAGATTCCCATTAATATTAGTATACAACTGTTATCAAAGTCCCATTAATATTAGTATACAACTGTTATCAAAGTCCCATTAATATTAGTATACAACTGTTATCAAAGTCCCATTAATATTAGTATACAACTATTATCAAAGTCCCATTAATATTAGTAAATAACTGTTATCAAAGTCCCATTAATATTAGTATACAACTGTTATCAAAGTCCCATTAATATTAGTATACAACTGTTATCAAAGTCCCATTAATATTAGTATACAACTGTTATCAAAGTCCCATTAATATTAGTACACAACCGTTATCAGATTCCCTTTGATATCAGTATACAACTGTTATCAAAGTCCCATTAATATTAGTATACAACTGTTATCAAAGTCCCATTAATATTAGTATACAACTGTTATCAAAGTCCCATTAATATTAGTATACAACTGTTATCAAAGTCCCATTAATATTAGTATACAACTGTTATCAAAGTCCCATTAATATTAGTATACAACTGTTATCAAAGTCCCATTAATATTAGTATACAACTGTTATCAAAGTCCCATTAATATTAGTACACAGCCGTTATCAGATTCCCTTTGATATCAGTATACTACTTCCAACAGACTCCCTTTAATATCAGTATACAACTGCCATACAAATCTTTTTAATATCAGTATACAACTGTCATCAGATTCCCTCTAATATTAATACACAAATGTTATCAGATTCCCTTTAATATCAGTGTGCAACTGCCATAAGAGTCACTTTAATATCAGTTTACAACTGTCATCATATTTCCTTTCATATCAGTATACAACTGCCATAAAAGTCACTTTAATATCAATTGATATGCAATTGCCAACACATTCCCTTTAATATCAGTATACAACTGCCATAAAAGTAACTTTAATATCAATTGATATGCAATTGCCAACACATTCCCTTTAATATCAGTACACAACTGCCATAAGAGTCACTTTAATATCAATTGATATGCAATTGCCAACACATTCCCTTTAATATCAGTATACAACTGCCATAAAAGTCACTTTAATATCAATTGATATGCAATTGCCAACGCATTCCCTTTAATATCAGTACACAACTGCCATAAGAGTCACTTTAATATCAATTGATATGCAATTGCCAACACATTCCCTTTAATATCAGTATACAACTGCCATAAGAGTCACTTTAATATCAATTGATATGCAATTGCCAACACATTCCCTTTAATATCAGTATACAACTGCCATAAAAGTCACTTTAATATCAATTGATATGCAATTGCCAACACATTCCCTTTAATATCAGTATACAACTGCCATAAAAGTCACTTTAATATCAATTGATATGCAATTGCCAACACATTCCCTTTAATATCAGTATACAACTGCCATAAAAGTAACTTTAATATCAATTGATATGCAATTGCCAACACATTCCCTTTAATATCAGTATACAACAGATATATAGTTTGACAACTGATGGAATGCAAACAAATATCTTAATTTACCAGAAGGCAAAAATTTGAACAAACACCATAATTTGTGAGGTCAGTTTAATTTGTCAACCCAATACTATTAATGGCAGATTAATATTTTGATTAAAATGTTAAACTTAATAATAATAAGCTAGTGTCTGCTGTCACACATTTTTAATTGTGTACATAGATGCAATTAGTATTCTTAAGAATGAATACTGTTTATACTTTCTTACATTGTTATCTGTGTAAAGAGATACCATTAGTATTCTTAAGAATGAATACTGTTTATACTTTCTTACATTATTATCTGTGTAAAGAGATGCCATTAGTATTCTTAAGAATGAATACTGTTTATACTTTCTTATGTTGTTATCTGTGTAAAGAGATACCATTAGTATTCTTAAGAATAAATACTGTTTATACTTTCTTACATTATTATCTGTGTAAAGAGATGCCATTAGTATTCTTAAGAATAAATACTGTTTATACTTTCTTACATTGTTATCTGTGTAAAGAGATACCATTAGTATTCTTAAGAATGAATACTGTTTATACTTTCTTACATTATTATCTGTGTAAAGAGATGCCATTAGTATTCTTAAGAATGAATACTGTTTATACTTTCTTACATTGTTATCTGTGTAAAGAGATACCATTAGTATTCTTAAGAATGAATACTGTTTATACTTTCTTACATTGTTATCTGTGTAAAGATATGCCATTAATATTCTTAAGAATGAATACTGTTTATACTTTCTTACATTATTATCTGTGTAAAGAGATGCCATTAGTATTCTTAAGAATGAATACTGTTTATACTTTCTTATGTTGTTATCTGTGTAAAGAGATGCCATTAGTATTCTTAAGAATGAATACTGTTTATACTTTCTTACATTGTTATCTGTGTAAAGAGATGCCATTAGTATTCTTAAGAATGAATACTGTTTATACCTTCTTACATTGTTATCTGTGTAAAGAGATACCATTAGTATTCTTAAGAATGAATACTGTTTATACTTTCTTATGTTGTTATCTGTGTAAAGAGATGCCATTAGTATTCTTAAGAATAAATACTGTTTATACTTTCTTACATTGTTATCTGTGTAAAGAGATACCATTAGTATTCTTAAGAATGAAAACTGTTTATACTTTCTTACATTATTATCTGTGTAAAGAGATGCCATTAGTATTCTTAAGAATGAATACTGTTTATACTTTCTTATGTTGTTATCTGTGTAAAAAGATGCCATTAGTATTCTTAAGAATGAATACTCTTTATACTTTCATACATTGTTATCTGTGTAAAGAGATGCCATTAGTATTCTTAAGAATGAATACTGTTTATACTTTCTTACATTGTTATCTGTGTAAAGAGATGCCATTAGTATTCTTAAGAATAAATACTGTTTATACTTTCTTATGTTGTTATCTGTGTAAAGAGATGCCATTAGTATTCATAAGAATGAATACTGTTTATACTTTCTTACATTGTTATCTGTGTAAAGAGATGCCATTAGTATTCTTAAGAATGAATACTGTTTATACTTTCTTACATTGTTATCTGTGTAAAGAGATGCCATTAGTATTCTTAAGAATGAATACTGTTTATACTTTCTTACATTGTTATCTGTGTAAAGAGATACAATTAGTATTCATAAGAATGAATACTGTTTATACTTTCTTACATTATTATCTGTGTAAAGAGATACCAGTAGTATTCTTAAGAATGAATACTGTTTATACTTTCTTACATTATTATCTGTCTAAAGAGATGCCATTAGTATTCTTAAGAACGAATACTGTTTATACTTTCTTACATTATTATCTGTGTAAAGACATACCATTAGTATTCTTAAGAATGAATACTGTTTATACTTTCTTGCATTATTATCTGTGTAAAGAGATGCCATTAGTATTCTTAAGAATGAATACTGTTTATACTTTCTTACATTGTTATCTGTGTAAAGAGATGCCATTAGTATTCTTAAGAATGAATACTGTTTATACTTTCTTACATTGTTATCTGTGTAAAGAGATGCCATTAGTATTCTTAAGAATGAATACTGTTTATACATTCTTACGTTGTTATCTGTGTAAAGAGATGCCATGAGTATTCTTAAGAATAAATATTGTTTATACTTTCTTACATTGTTATCTGTGTAAAGAGATACCATTAGTATTCTTAAGAATGAATACTGTTTACACTTTCTTACATTATTATCTGTGTAAAGAGATGCCATTAGTATTCTTAAGAATGAATACTGTTTATACTTTCTTACATTGTTGTCTGTGTAAAGAGACGCCATTAGTATTCTTAAGAATAAATACTGTTTATACTTTCTTATGTTGTTATCTGTGTAAAGAGATGCCATTAGTATTCTTAAGAATGAATACTGTTTATACTTTCTTACATTGTTATCTGTGTAAAGAGATGCCATTAGTATTCTTAAGAATGAATACTGTTTATACTTTCTTAAATTGTTATCTGTGTAAAGAGATGCCATTAGTATTCTTAAGAATGAATGCTGTTTATACTTTCTTACATTGTTATCTGTGTAAAGAGATACCATTAGTATTCTTAAGAATGAATACTGTTTATACTTTCTTACATTGTTATCTGTGTAAAGAGATGCCATTAGTATTCTTAAGAATGAATACTGTTTATACTTTCTTACATTGTTGTTATCTGTGTAAAGAGATACCATTAGTATTCTTAAGAATGAATACTGTTTATACTTTCTTACATTGTTATCTGTGTAAAGATATGCCATTAGTATTCTTAAGAATAAATACTGTTTATACTTTCTTATATTGTTATCTGTGTAAAGAGATGCCATTAGTATTCTTAAGAATGAATACTGTTTATACTTTCTTACATTGTTATATGTGTAAAGAGATGCCATTAGTATTCTTAAGAATGAATACTCTTTATACTTTCTTACATTGTTATCTGTGTAAAGAGATGCCATTAGTATTCTTAAGAATGAATACTCTTTATACTTTCTTACATTGTTATCTGTGTAAAGATATGCCATTAGTATTCTTAAGAATAAATACTGTTTATACTTTCTTATGTTGTTATCTGTGTAAAGAGATACCATTAGTATTCTTAAGAATGAATACTGTTTATACTTTCTTACATTGTTATATGTGTAAAGAGATGCCATTAGTATTCTTAAGAATGAATACTCTTTATACTTTCTTACATTGTTATCTGTGTAAAGAGATGCCATTAGTATTCTTAAGAATAAATACTGTTTATACTTTCTTACATTGTTATCTGTGTAAAGAGATGCCATTAGTATTCTTAAGAATGAATACTGTTTATACTTTCTTACATTGTTATCTGTGTAAAGAGATACCATTAGTATTCTTAAGAATGAATACTGTTTATACTTTCTTACATTGTTATCTGTGTAAAGAGATGCCATTAGTATTCTTAAGAATGAATACTGTTTATACTTTCTTATGTTGTTATCTGTGTAAAGAGATGCCATTAGTATTCTTAAGAATAAATACTGTTTATACTTTCTTACATTGTTATCTGTGTAAAGAGATACCATTAGTATTCTTAAGAATGAATACTGTTTATACTTTCTTACATTGTTATCTGTGTAAAGAGATGCCATTAGTATTCTTAAGAATGAATACTGTTTATACTTTCTTACATTATTATCTGTGTAAAGAGATGCCATTAGTATTCTTAAGAATGAATACTCTTTATACTTTCTTACATTGTTATCTGTGTAAAGAGATGCCACTAGAATTCTTAAGAATGAATACTGTTTATACTTTCTTACATTGTTATCTGTGTAAAGAGATGCCATTAGTATTCTTAAGAATAAATACTGTTTATACTTTCTTATGTTGTTATCTGTGTAAAGACATGCCATTAGTATTCTTAAGAATGAATACTGTTTATACTTTCTTACATTGTTATCTGTGTAAAGAGATGCCATTAGTATTCTTAAGAATGAATACTGTTTATACTTTCTTACATTGTTATCTGTGTAAAGACATACCATTAGTATTCTTAAGAATGAATACTGTTTATACTTTCTTACATTATTATCTGTGTAAAGAGATGACATTAGTATTCTTAAGAATGAATACTGTTTATACTTTCTTACATTATTATCTGTGTAAAGAGATACCATTAGAATTCTTGAGAATGAATACTGTTTATACTTTCTTATGTTGTTATCTGTGTAAAGAGATGCCATTAGTATTCTTAAAAATAAACACTGTTTATACTTTCTTATGTTATTATCTGTGTAAAGAGATGCCATTAGTATTCTTAAGAATGAATACTGTTTATACTTTCTTACATTGTTATCTGTGTAAAGAGATGCCATTAGTATTCTTAAGAATGAATACTGTTTATACTTTCTTACATTGTTATCTGTGTAAAGAGATGCCATTAGTATTCTTAAGAATGAATGCTGTTTATACTTTCTTACATTGTTATCTGTGTAAAGAGATGCCATTAGTATTCTTAAGAATGAATACTCTTTATACTTTCTTACATTGTTATCTGTGTAAAGAGATGCCATTAGTATTCTTAAGAATGAATACTGTTTATACTTTCTTACATTGTTATCTGTGTAAAGAGATGCCATTAGTATTCTTAAGAATGAATACTGTTTATACTTTCTTACATTGTTATCTGTGTAAAGAGATACCATTAGTATTCTTAAGAATGAATACTGTTTATACTTTCTTACATTGTTATCTGTGTAAAGAGATGCCATTAGTATTCTTAAGAATGAATACTGTTTATTCTTTCTTATGTTGTTATCTGTGTAAAGAGATGCCATTAGTATTCTTAAGAATAAATACTGTTTATACTTTCTTACATTGTTATCTGTGTAAAGAGATACCATTAGTATTCTTAAGAATGAATACTGTTTATACTTTCTTACATTGTTATCTGTGTAAAGAGATGCCATTAGTATTCTTAAGAATGAATACTGTTTATACTTTCTTACATTATTATCTGTGTAAAGAGATGCCATTAGTATTCTTAAGAATGAATACTCTTTATACTTTCTTACATTGTTATCTGTGTAAAGAGATGCCACTAGAATTCTTAAGAATGAATACTGTTTATACTTTCTTACATTGTTATCTGTGTAAAGAGATGCCATTAGTATTCTTAAGAATAAATACTGTTTATACTTTCTTATGTTGTTATCTGTGTAAAGACATGCCATTAGTATTCTTAAGAATGAATACTGTTTATACTTTCTTACATTGTTATCTGTGTAAAGAGATGCCATTAGTATTCTTAAGAATGAATACTGTTTATACTTTCTTACATTGTTATCTGTGTAAAGACATACCATTAGTATTCTTAAGAATGAATACTGTTTATACTTTCTTACATTATTATCTGTGTAAAGAGATGACATTAGTATTCTTAAGAATGAATACTGTTTATACTTTCTTACATTATTATCTGTGTAAAGAGATACCATTAGAATTCTTAAGAATGAATACTGTTTATACTTTCTTATGTTGTTATCTGTGTAAAGAGATGCCATTAGTATTCTTAAAAATAAACACTGTTTATACTTTCTTATGTTATTATCTGTGTAAAGGGATGCCATTAGTATTCTTAAGAATGAATACTGTTTATACTTTCTTACATTGTTATCTGTGTAAAGAGATGCCTTTAGTATTCTTAAGAATGAATACTGTTTATACTTTCTTACATTGTTATCTGTGTAAAGAGATGCCATTAGTATTCTTAAGAATGAATACTGTTTATACTTTCTTACATTGTTATCTGTCTAAAGAGATGCCATTTGTATTCTTAAGAATGAATAATGTTTATACTTTCTTACATTGTTATCTGTGTAAAGAGATACCATTAGTATTCTTAAGAATGAATACTGTTTATACTTTCTTACATTGCTATCTGTGTAAAGAGATACCATTAGTATTCTTAAGAATGAATACCGTTTATACTTTCTTACATTGTTGTTATCTGTGTAAAGATATGCCATTAGTATTCTTAAGAATGAATACTGTTTATACTTTCTTACATTGTTATCTGTGTAAAGAGATGCCATTAGTATTCTTAAGAATGAATACTGTTTATACTTTCTTACATTGTTATCTGTGTAAAGAGATACCATTAGTATTCTTAAGAATGAATACTGTTTATACTTTCTTATGTTGTTATCTGTGTAAAGAGATGCCATTAGTATTCTTAAGAATGAATACTGTTTATATTTTCTTACAGTGTTATCTGTGTAAAGAGATGCCATTAGTATTTTTAAGAATGAATACTGTTTATACTTTTTTACATTATTATCTGTGTAAAGAGATGCCATTAGTATTCTTAAGAATGAATACTGTTTATACTTTCTTACATTGTTATCTGTGTAAAGAGATGCCATTAGTATTCTTAAGAATGAATACTGTTTATACTTTCTTACATTGTTATCTGTGTAAAGAGATACCATTAGTATTCTTAAGAATAATACTGTTTATACTTTCTTACGTTGTTATCTGTGTAAAGAGATGCCATTAGTATTCTTAAGAATAAATATTGTTTATACTTTCTTACATTGTTATCTGTGTAAAGAGATACCATTAGTATTCTTAAGAATGAATACTGTTTACACTTTCTTACATTATTATCTGTGTAAAGAGATGCCATTAGTATTCTTAAGAATGAATACTGTTTATACTTTCTTACATTGTTGTCTGTGTAAAGAGACGCCATTAGTATTCTTAAGAATAAATACTGTTTATACTTTCTTATGTTGTTATCTGTGTAAAGAGATGCCATTAGTATTCTTAAGAATGAATACTGTTTATACTTTCTTAAATTGTTATCTGTGTAAAGAGATGCCATTAGTATTCTTAAGAATGAATGCTGTTTATACTTTCTTACATTGTTATCTGTGTAAAGAGATACCATTAGTATTCTTAAGAATGAATACTGTTTATACTTTCTTACATTGTTATCTGTGTAAAGAGATGCCATTAGTATTCTTAAGAATGAATACTGTTTATACTTTCTTACATTGTTGTTATCTGTGTAAAGAGATACCATTAGTATTCTTAAGAATGAATACTGTTTATACTTTCTTACATTGTTATCTGTGTAAAGATATACCATTAGTATTCTTAAGAATAAATACTGTTTATACTTTCTTATATTGTTATCTGTGTAAAGAGATGCCATTAGTATTCTTAAGAATGAATACTGTTTATACTTTCTTACATTGTTATATGTGTAAAGAGATGCCATTAGTATTCTTAAGAATGAATACTCTTTATACTTTCTTACATTGTTATCTGTGTAAAGAGATGCCATTAGTATTCTTAAGAATGAATACTCTTTATACTTTCTTACATTGTTATCTGTGTAAAGATATGCCATTAGTATTCTTAAGAATAAATACTGTTTATACTTTCTTATGTTGTTATCTGTGTAAAGAGATACCATTAGTATTCTTAAGAATGAATACTGTTTATACTTTCTTACATTGTTATATGTGTAAAGAGATGCCATTAGTATTCTTAAGAATGAATACTCTTTATACTTTCTTACATTGTTATCTGTGTAAAGAGATGCCATTAGTATTCTTAAGAATGAATACTGTTTATACATTCTTACATTGTTATCTGTGTAAAGAGATGCCATTAGTATTCTTAAGAATGAATACTGTTTATACTTTCTTACATTGTTATCTGTGTAAAGAGATACCATTAGTATTCTTAAGAATGAATACTGTTTATACTTTCTTACATTGTTATCTGTGTAAAGAGATGCCATTAGTATTCTTAAGAATGAATACTGTTTATACTTTCTTACATTATTATCTGTGTAAAGAGATGCCATTAGTATTCTTAAGAATGAATACTCTTTATACTTTCTTACATTGTTATCTGTGTAAAGAGATGCCACTAGAATTCTTAAGAATGAATACTGTTTATACTTTCTTACATTGTTATCTGTGTAAAGAGATGCCATTAGTATTCTTAAGAATAAATACTGTTTATACTTTCTTATGTTGTTATCTGTGTAAAGACATGCCATTAGTATTCTTAAGAATGAATACTGTTTATACTTTCTTATATTGTTATCTGTGTAAAGAGATGCCATTAGTATTCTTAAGAATGAATACTGTTTATACTTTCTTACATTGTTATCTGTGTAAAGACATACCATTAGTATTCTTAAGAATGAATACTGTTTATACTTTCTTACATTATTATCTGTGTAAAGAGATGACATTAGTATTCTTAAGAATGAATACTGTTTATACTTTCTTACATTATTATCTGTGTAAAGAGATACCATTAGTATTCTTAAGAATGAATACTGTTTATACTTTCTTATGTTGTTATCTGTGTAAAGAGATGCCATTAGTATTCTTAAAAATAAACACTGTTTATACTTTCTTATGTTATTATCTGTGTAAAGAGATGCCATTAGTATTCTTAAGAATGAATACTGTTTATACTTTCTTACATTGTTATCTGTGTAAAGAGATGCCATTAGTATTCTTAAGAATGAATACTGTTTATACTTTCTTACATTGTTATCTGTGTAAAGAGATGCCATTAGTATTCTTAAGAATGAATACTGTTTATACTTTCTTACATTGTTATCTGTCTAAAGAGATGCCATTTGTATTCTTAAGAATGAATAATGTTTATACTTTCTTACATTGTTATCTGTGTAAAGAGATACCATTAGTATTCTTAAGAATGAATACTGTTTATACTTTCTTACATTGCTATCTGTGTAAAGAGATACCATTAGTATTCTTAAGAATGAATACTGTTTATACTTTCTTACATTGTTGTTATCTGTGTAAAGATATGCCATTAGTATTCTTAAGAATGAATACTGTTTATACTTTCTTACATTGTTATCTGTGTAAAGAGATGCCATTAGTATTTTTAAGAATGAATACTGTTTATGCTTTCTTACATTGTTATCTGTGTAAAGAGATACCATTAGTATTCTTAAGAATGAATACTGTTTATACTTTCTTATGTTGTTATCTGTGTAAAGAGATGCCATTAGTATTCTTAAGAATGAATACTGTTTATAGTTTCTTACAGTGTTATCTGTGTAAAGAGATGCCATTAGTATTTTTAAGAATGAATACTGTTTATACTTTCTTACATTATTATCTGTGTAAAGAGATGCCATTAGTATTCTTAAGAATAAATACTGTTCATACTTTCTTACATTATTATCTGTGTAAAGAGATACCATTAGTATTCTTAAGAATGAATACTGTTTATACTTTCTTGCATTATTATCTGTGTAAAGAGATGCCATTAGTATTCTTAAGAATGAATACTGTTTATACTTTCTTACATTATTATCTGTGTAAAGAGATGCCATTAGTATTCTTAAGAATGAATACTGTTTATACTTTCTTACATTGTTATCTGTGTAAAGAGATACCATAAGTATTCTTAAGAATGAATACTGTTTATACTTTTTTACATTGTTATCTGTGTAAAGAGATGCCATTAGTATTCTTAAGAATGAATACTGTTTATACTTTCTTACATTGTTATCTGTGTAAAGAGATGCCATTAGTATTCTTAAGAATGAATACTGTTTATACTTCCTTACATTGTTATCTGTGTAATGAGATACCATTAGTATTCTTAAGAATGAATACTGTTTATACTTTCTTACGTTGTTATCTGTTTAAAGAGATGCCATTAGTATTCTTAAGAATAAATACTGTTTATCCTTTCTTACATTGTTATCTGTGTAAAGAGATACCATTAGTATTCTTAAGAATGAATACTGTTTATACTTTCTTACATTATTATATGTGTAAAGAGATGCCATTAGTATTCTTAAGAATGAATACTGTTTATACTTTCTTACATTGTTGTGTGTGTAAAGAGACGCCATTAGTATTTTTAAGAATAAATACTGTTTATACTTTCTTGTGTTATTATCTGTGTAAAGAGATGCCATTAGTATTCTTAAGAATGAATACTGTTTATACTTTCTTACATTGTTATCTGTGTAAAGAGATGCCATTAGTATTCTTAAGAATGAATACTGTTTATACTTTCTTACATTGTTATATGTGTAAAGAGATGCCATTAGTATTCTTAAGAATGAATGCTGTTTATACTTTCTTACATTGTTATCTGTGTAAAGAGATGCCATTAGTATTCTTAAGAATGAATACTGTTTATACTTTCTTACATTGTTATCTGTGTAAAGAGATGCCATTAGTATTCTTAAGAATGAATGCTGTTTATACTTTCTTACATTGTTATCTGTGTAAAGAGATACCATTAGTATTCTTAAGAATGAATACTGTTTATACTTTCTTACATTGTTATCTGTGTAAAGAGATGCCATTAGTATTCTTAAGAATGAATACTGTTTATACTTTCTTACATTGTTGTTATCTGTGTAAAGAGATACCATTAGTATTCTTAAGAATGAATACTCTTTATACTTTCTTACATTGTTATCTGTGTAAAGATATGCCATTAGTATTCTTAAGAATAAATACTGTTTATACTTTCTTATGTTGTTATCTGTGTAAAGAGATGCCATTAGTATTCTTAAGAATGAATACTGTTTATACTTTCTTACATTGTTATCTGTGTAAAGAGATGCCATTAGTATTCTTAAGAATGAATGCTGTTTATACTTTCTTACATTGTTATCTGTGTAAAGAGATACCATTAGTATTCTTAAGAATGAATACTGTTTATACTTTCTTACATTGTTATCTGTGTAAAGAGATGCCATTAGTATTCTTAAGAATGAATACTGTTTATACTTTCTTACATTGTTGTTATCTGTGTAAAGAGATACCATTAGTATTCTTAAGAATGAATACTCTTTATACTTTCTTACATTGTTATCTGTGTAAAGATATGCCATTAGTATTCTTAAGAATAAATACTGTTTATACTTTCTTATGTTGTTATCTGTGTAAAGAGATGCCATTAGTATTCTTAAGAATGAATACTGTTTATACTTTCTTACATTGTTATCTGTGTAAAGAGATGCCATTAGTATTCTTAAGAATGAATACTGTTTATACTTTCTTACATTGTTGTTATCTGTGTAAAGATATGCCATTAGTATTCTTAAGAATGAATACTGTTTATACTTTCTTACATTGTTATCTGTGTAAAGAGATGCCATTAGTATTCTTAAGAATGAATACTGTTTATGCTTTCTTACATTGTTATCTGTGTAAAGAGATACCATTAGTATTCTTAAGAATGAATACTGTTTATACTTTCTTATGTTGTTATCTGTGTAAAGAGATGCCATTAGTATTCTTAAGAATGAATACTGTTTATAGTTTCTTACAGTGTTATCTGTGTAAAGAGATGCCATTAGTATTTTTAAGAATGAATACTGTTTATACTTTCTTACATTATTATCTGTGTAAAGAGATGCCATTGGTATTCTTAAGAATAAATACTGTTCATACTTTTTTACATTATTATCTGTGTAAAGAGATACCATTAGTATTCTTAAGAATGAATACTGTTTATACTTTCTTGCATTATTATCTGTGTAAAGAGATGCCATTAGTATTCTTAAGAATGAATACTGTTTATACTTTCTTACATTATTATCTGTGTAAAGAGATGCCATTAGTATTCTTAAGAATGAATACTGTTTATACTTTCTTACATTGTTATCTGTGTAAAGAGATACCATAAGTATTCTTAAGAATGAATACTGTTTATACTTTCTTACATTGTTATCTGTGTAAAGAGATGCCATTAGTATTCTTAAGAATGAATACTGTTTATACTTTCTTACATTGTTATCTGTGTAAAGAGATGCCATTAGTATTCTTAAGAATGAATACTGTTTATACTTTCTTACATTGTTATCTGTGTAAAGAGATACCATTAGTATTCTTAAGAATGAATACTGTTTATACTTTCTTACGTTGTTATCTGTTTAAAGAGATGTCATTAGTATTCTTAAGAATAAATACTGTTTATCCTTTCTTACATTGTTATCTGTGTAAAGAGATACCATTAGTATTCTTAAGAATGAATACTGTTTATACTTTCTTACATTATTATATGTGTAAAGAGATGCCATTAGTATTCTTAAGAATGAATACTGTTTATACTTTCTTACATTGTTGTGTGTGTAAAGAGACGCCATTAGTATTTTTAAGAATAAATACTGTTTATACTTTCTTGTGTTATTATCTGTGTAAAGAGATGCCATTAGTATTCTTAAGAATGAATACTGTTTATACTTTCTTACATTGTTATCTGTGTAAAGAGATGCCATTAGTATTCTTAAGAATGAATACTGTTTATACTTTCTTACATTGTTATATGTGTAAAGAGATGCCATTAGTATTCTTAAGAATGAATGCTGTTTATACTTTCTTACATTGTTATCTGTGTAAAGAGATGCCATTAGTATTCTTAAGAATGAATACTGTTTATACTTTCTTACATTGTTATCTGTGTAAAGAGATGCCATTAGTATTCTTAAGAATGAATGCTGTTTATACTTTCTTACATTGTTATCTGTGTAAAGAGATACCATTAGTATTCTTAAGAATGAATACTGTTTATACTTTCATACATTGTTATCTGTGTAAAGAGATGCCATTAGTATTCTTAAGAATGAATACTGTTTATACTTTCTTACATTGTTGTTATCTGTGTAAAGAGATACCATTAGTATTCTTAAGAATGAATACTCTTTATACTTTCTTACATTGTTATCTGTGTAAAGATATGCCATTAGTATTCTTAAGAATAAATACTGTTTATACTTTCTTATGTTGTTATCTGTGTAAAGAGATGCCATTAGTTTTCTTAAGAATGAATACTGTTTATACTTTCTTACATTGTTATCTGTGTAAAGAGATGCCATTAGTATTCTTAAGAATGAATGCTGTTTATACTTTCTTACATTGTTATCTGTGTAAAGAGATACCATTAGTATTCTTAAGAATGAATACTGTTTATACTTTCTTACATTGTTATCTGTGTAAAGAGATGCCATTAGTATTCTTAAGAATGAATACTGTTTATACTTTCTTACATTGTTGTTATCTGTGTAAAGAGATACCATTAGTATTCTTAAGAATGAATACTCTTTATACTTTCTTACATTGTTATCTGTGTAAAGATATGCCATTAGTATTCTTAAGAATAAATACTGTTTATACTTTCTTATGTTGTTATCTGTGTAAAGAGATGCCATTAGTATTCTTAAGAATGAATACTGTTTATACTTTCTTACATTGTTATCTGTGTAAAGAGATGCCATTAGTATTCTTAAGAATGAATACTGTTTATACTTTCTTACATTGTTGTTATCTGTGTAAAGAGATGCCATTAGTATTCTTAAGAATGAATACTGTTTATACTTTCTTACATAGTTATCTGTGTATAGAGATGCCATTAGTATTCTTAAGAATGAATACTGTTTATACTTTCTTACATTGTTATCTGTGTAAAGAGATACCATTAGTATTCTTAAGAATGAATACTGTTTATACTTTCTTACATTGTTATCTGTGTAAAGAGATGCCATTAGTATTCTTTAGAATGAATACTGTTTATACTTTCTTATGTTGTTATCTGTGTAAAGAGATGCCATTAGTATTCTTAAGAATAAATACTGTTTATTCTTTCTTACATTGTTATCTGTGTAAAGAGATACCATTGGTATTCTTAAGAATGAATACTGTTTATACTTTCTTACATTATTATCTGTGTAAAGAGATGCCATTAGTATTCTTAAGAATGAATACTGTTTATACTTTCTTACATTGTTATCTGTGTAAAGAGATGCCACTAGTATTCTTAAGAATGAATACTCTTTATACTTTCTTACATTGTTATCTGTGTAAAGAGATACCATTAGTATTCTTAAGAATAAATACTTTTTATACTTTCTTATGTTGTTATCTGTGTAAAGACATGCCATTAGTATTTTTAAGAATGAATACTGTTTATACTTTCTTACATTGTTATCTGTGTAAAGAGATGCCATTAGTATTCTTAAGAATGAATACTGTTTATACTTTCTTACATTGTTATCTGTGTAAAGAGATACCATTAGTATTCTTAAGAATGAATACTGTTTATACTTTCTTACATTATTATCTGTATAAAGAGATACCATTAGTATTCTTAAGAATGAATACTGTTTATACTTTCTTACATTATTATCTGTGTAAAGAGATACCATTAGTATTCTTAAGAATGAATACTGTTTATACTTTCTAACATTGTTATCTGTGTAAAGAGATGCCATTAGTATTCTTAATAATGAATACTGTTTATACTTTCTTACATTGTTATCTGTGTAAAGAGATGCCATTAGTATTCTTAAGAATGAATACTGTTTATTCTTTCTTACATTATTATCTGTGTAAAGAGATGCCATTAGTATTCTTAAGAATGAATACTGTTTATACTTTCTTACATTATTATCTGTGTAAAGATATGCCATTAGTATTCTTAAGAATTAATACTGTTTATAATTTCTTTTGTTGTTAACTGTGTACATAGTTGTAATTAGTATAGCAGGTATCACTCCATTCAACAAATCTGAATGCAATTGATAATTTTGATCTGACATAATAATAATAATAATAGTAATAATAATAATAATAATAATAATAATAATAATAATAATAAAAATAATAATAATAATGAGGACTTTGTATAGCGCCTAATCATTAGAAGCTCTAAGCACTTTACAACATCAATAATAGGGGCCCCGAGTGGCCGAGTGGTCTAAAGCGCTGTCCATTAAGGTTCACTGCCATCTCACCTCTGTCTGTGTGGGTTCGAGTCTAAGATTCAGTTAATGTAGTTATGTTAGAAAACTTGCCAGTAGCTTCTCGTGGGTTGGTGGTTCTTTCCGGGGTTTACCCAGGTTCTTCCTTTACCAATAATACTGGCCACCATGTATAGCCTATCATGGGCTGAAAAATGGCGTTAAACCCTATAACAACACATAGTAGTACACCAGCATGTGGACCATGTAGTTTTGTTAAGAGTCATCAGTTGAACAAACGAAATTCTCTGATCTATCATTGCACAATGTAATGGTTGATAATGGTCTGTTTTGTTTTACATCTTGAAACAACGTATAAGTGAGTATATATGGTATCTATATCAATAAGAAGCAACAAAAGATACTGACATCATTTCCCAACTTATCTTAGAGTCATCATACACCAGGTGCCCTCTGTACAGTATATACCAGTTTAACAACCTATGCCTAATTAAGGTGTCTGATTCAGCTATACCAGACTTTTCTTCAAAGGAAGAATTTTATTTCCAATTATTGTTAATGTGATCTACATTGATTCTCTTCAGGAAAGTCTATACTGCAGCATCCAAGCTTTGATGTGCTGTTGTGGTCAATGAATAGCATCTCTAATGAAGACTATATATTTTTATCCACCATTATTTCCCCAGAAGACTATGTAATTATTTTAAAACTTTACTCTGATACTGTAGCTCCTTGAAAATAAGACAGGAAATTTATTTGGAGGAGTGACATATGAGAGAGAGAGAGAGAGAGAGAGAGAGAGAGAGAGAGAGAGAGAGAGAGAGAGAGAGAGAGAGAGAGAGAGAGAGAGAGAGAGAGAGAGAGAGAGCTATTACAGAAAAGAGCCCAAAATCAATGTTTTACAGGGTGAGAAAGGCAACAAAACCACTGTTAGATCCAGGCATATAAACTGTTTTAGGAAATTAGACTCAATGACCTGAGATCTGAATCACATTTTCAGCTCCTGTTGTTTTGTCCTTTAAATGTTGACCCCTCAATCAAAGAGAGACTGAAGTTTGCCAGAGATAACTCACCTGTATCTTACTGACCTTTGACAGCAGCCAAAGAGTCTTAACTAGTTGAATTTTTTATCAACTTAAAAAAAACTAAGATTTGATGGAAGCTCAGCATCTTAGGCACGAAGAAGATCTAGATGCCACTCGACTTGTTAAGTGAAATGACCTCAAATAGCTTGCATGGTTGTAGTTTTATTGTTTCAAATGTTCAGTGAAATGACTTCAAATAGCCTGCATGATTGTAGAGTTGCTGTTTCAAATGTTCAGTGAAAAAACCTAAAATAGCCTGCATGATTGTGGTGTTGCTGTTTCAAATGTTTTACCTTTATCAATGGCTGTCGTATCTTATGATGGGCCACCATTGTTCCAAAAAACCATATGAGACTTCTTGCAAAAATGCTTTCATTAAATTTGGTTCAATTCTGCAGAGCAGTTTTAGTGAAGTTGCTGTGTGTGTAAAGACAGGTAAATCTGATACCAATCATTGTGATTGTTAAAAACTTGGAAAACTTTGATGTCAGGAATTGTACTCTGCAAAATTTTGGCAATTTTTGCGGTTTCTGAGAAATTAAGTTGTTAATTTATTCAACAGCAGTCATATTTGATGCAAACTGGCATCAATTGAATTAAAAAAGGCACTGATTAGTGGCAAATCATCATCACTTGAACTAAGAAAGGTCCTGATTGATAGCAAATTAGCATCACTTGAACTAAAAATGACCCTGATTGATAGCAAATTAGCATCACTTAAATAAAAAAGGCCCTGATTGATAGCAAATGAGCATCACTTGAACTAAAAAAGGCCCTGATTGATAGCAAATTAGCATCACTTTAACTAAAAAAAGCCCTCATTGATAGTAAATGAGCATCACTTGAATTAAAAATGGCCCTGATTGATAGCAAATTAGCATCACTTAAATAAAAAAGGCCCTGATTGATAGCAAATTAGCATCACTTTAACTACAAAAAGCCCTCATTGATAGTAAATGAGCATCACTTGAATTAAAAATGGCCCTGTTTGATAGCAAATTAGCATCACTTGAACTAAAAATGACCCTGATTGATAGCAAATTAGCATCACTTAAATAAAAAAGGCCCTGATTGATAGCAAATGAGCATCACTTGAACTAAAAAAGGCCCTGATTGATAGCAAATTAGCATCACTTGAATTAAAAATGGCCCTGATTGATAGCAAATTAGCATCATTTGAACTAAAAATGGCCCTGATTGATGACAAATCAGCATCACTTGAACTAAAAATGGCCCTGATTGATAGCAAATGTGCATCACTTGAACTAAAAATGGCCCTGATTGATGACAAATCAGCATCACTTGAACTAAAAATGGCCCTGATTGATGACAAATCAGCATCACTTGAACTAAAATAGGCCCTGATTGATAGCAAATGAGCATCACTTGAATTAAAAAAGGCCCTGATTGATAGCAAATTTGCATCACTTGAACTAAAAATGGCCTTGATTGATAGCAAATTAGCATCACTTGAATTAAAAAAGGCCCTGATTGATGACAAATCAGTATCACTTGAACTAAAAATGGCCCTGATTGATGACAAATCAGCATCACTTGAATTAAAAAAGGCCCTGATTGATAGCAAATGAGCATCACTTAAATTAAAAAAGGCCCTGATTGATAGCAAATTAGCATCACTTGAATTAAAAAAGGCCCTAATTGATGATAAATCAGCATCACTTGAATTAAAAAAGGCCCTCATTGATGACAAATCAGCAACATTTGAACTTATAAAGGCCCCAATCGATGGCAAATTGGTATCACACTTGGTACAAGAATGTCTTTTAAATTGGGTCCGGCTGAATGGTTTGTAAGAAGTTACACTAAGATGTAGCATCAGACTCATAGTTCAAAGGTTATAGGTCAGCTAGCTCAGGTCAACTGCCTGCCTTCATGTATCCTTGAGAAAAGCACCAAGTTGTAATTTCCTCTACATGATAAAGCTAACAAAGTGTCAGAAGTGCTGTATAAATAAAATGACTCCTATACTAACATTTTAGTAACAGATCAGCAACATTCTTTAAAATTGAAAAGCTTATAAAATTTATAAAATTGACCTAATTTTTAAGGTAGAAGGTATGAGCCTAATTATTATAAGCCGAGCATTTATAAATTCACACAGAAGCTAAATCTGTAATATGCTTTAGATTTACTTTTAGGTAGGCTTGAAAATGTGTTTGTTTGGTGATTGCCTGTCACAGTTAGATCAGCATTGGAGATCAAATGCGTAACTTGAGCTGCAAATGAGCAGCCGACTTGGCTTACATATTTACATGTATATGCTACAGAGGGAAATATCTAAAAATCTAGATGGTTGAGGGGTGATGAAAAATATGCTAATTTGTTATAACACTAATACATTTATTCATGCATAAAGCACATACTGATTCTTTTAGCTGCCTTGTCACAGAAAAATGTTCAAAATAGCTCTTTGCTGTCAAAAATGAATGTAAAAAAAAAGAGGGGTTGGTGGCAGTGTTGGTTCATTATAAAAGCCATCAGTTGTACAAGAAATTAACCTGATTGTCACAGTCAAAATCTCACATTCCTCCTTTCTACAAAAAACATTAGTTTGTTTTCTATTTGGAACTTCAGTCTACATTTATTCTCATTTTTCTGCAATAGGTCATTGTCGGATTGTCGGATTCACCAGAAAAACTGTCCTGTGAGACCTTAACTCATGAAAATACACAAAGAAAGTAACTCCTCTGAATAATTTTGAAAGCGTTCCTATAATGTCAAGTGAAATCAATCTTATGGCAACAATGTGAACATTTATTCGTCTTTGTGATGTCTATGTGAAATAATATTTAAGAAACAGATGGGAGAACACTTCATTATCACCATCTTTTGAATCAAACTAACTTTTGTGTGCTAGACAAAACCTGTTATAAGCTATGCTGATTTCAGATATTAGAATTTCATGTTTATACAACAGTGCCGGTTTTGAAGGATAATTTTAAAGAAACTGGAAGAGATGCCACACATAATAAACATAAAGACATACCATTAACTCACTACAGCCAGATTAGTACAACTTGATATGATGCTAACTCCATGTAAAAGCTGTCCACCTAAGAAGATAGATGAAAATTCACTTCAGAGTTCTTTAACTTTCACATGGAAACCATGCATAATTTTAATTCTGATTATGTGGATCTTAACTTGCACTGAAGCTTCAAATTTGCAAAACATTCAGGAATCAAGCAAATAGGGGTAAAATCTACATGTATGAACACAGGCTGTCTCGTATGTTAATCAAAAAGTACTGCAGTAGGAGAGTTCATATTAAGAAAGTCGTGGGGTGCAAATGAATAATATACCAATTTCCACTCCTGAAAATGATAAAATAAATTTCACAATCTTAATAGCTTTACAAGATATCTTAAATTTAATGCCAACATCAAATATTAACATTTTTTTCGAAACAACTCTGCCTTTCATCAGATTTGAAGAAGCTATGGAGTATGGCCCCAGAATGAAATGAGATCCCTGATTTTTTGGCCCTTGTTCAATTTTGATATCTGCTTAACAATCTTTTGAAGGATTTTATGTAATGTCTCAAATTTGTTATATACCATAAGCAAAAAAATGTGATACTTTTTAGCTCTAATTTTTGGCACAGCAGTTTTTTCTTATCATAATTCTATTTTTTTAAACATTTTAGTACATAGGAGAGTGATTATTTCTTTAACCTGTATGCCAATAAAATACAGTATGCCAATACAGTAACTGTACTACACAGCATCACAAATAGATTTGTTAGCACCAAGGTAATTGGAGTAAAAATAACAAGCTCAAAGACACCAGACAGTAGCCTATCTGGACTCATCCAATGGTAGGATTTGAAACTGCACCTTCTTGAATAAAGATTTGTCTTCAACCTGTGTCATTGTCAGTTTATCACACAAGATTTGTCTTCAACCTGTGTCATTGTCAGTTTATCACACAAGATTTGTCTTCAACCTGTGTCATTGTCAGTTTATCACACAAGATTTGTCTTCAGTCTGTGTCATTGTCAGTTTATCACACAAGATTTGTCTTCAACCTGTGTCATTGTCAGTTTATCACACAAGATTTGTCTTCAACCTGTGTCATTGTCAGTTTATCACACAAGATTTGTCTTCAACCTGTGTCATTGTCAGTTTATCACACAAGATTTGTCTTCAACCTGTGTCATTGTCAGTTTATCACACAAGATTTGTCTTCAACCTGTGTCATTGTCAGTTTATCACACAAGATTTGTCTTCAACCTGTGTCATTGTCAGTTTATCACACAAGATTTGTCTTCAACCTGTGTCATTGTCAGTTTATCACACAAGATTTGTCTTCAACCTGTGTCATTGTCAGTTTATCACACAAGATTTGTCTTCAGTCTGTGTCATTGTCAGTTTATCGTACAGGTATGTAAGTAAAAGCTGATAAGTAACCTGAATCTGTATAGACTATATAAATATATGCCATTAGTTTCTCATGTTTGTACATGTATAACCCATTTTATTTAGGGAATTTTATCATTTGAGTCTTTATTGCAAAAGTAATTAATGGAAACACCCCACAATGATTTATATTTAAATGCCTTGGTAAGCAAGCAAAAGATGGAAATCATTCAAACTAAATACAATTGTAATATCATATGATGAAAAATTTAATTTACAAACATGTAGGAGTGTTTAGTGCCAGAAAAAAACATAAATATAATATGTCTACTGTGATTCATATCAGAATGCATTGGCGATTGGCTGTAATTAAGATTTTGAATGTTAATTCTATATATTATATATACTGAGGTAATGTTCAATTTCCTTATTAGAAATTAAATCTAAAAAAAGGAAATAAGAATATCCTGGGTTCTTGTAAGCACAATAACACTCTACTAAATATAATAGTCACATCAGTGACTTAGAAAATAGAAAACATTACAACATGAGTGATTGGAATAGTTGTTTGGTCTACAAAACTAAAATGATCAATAAATTCATATCTTGCTACAAAATC
This sequence comes from Unio delphinus, assembly GCA_029339505.1. Classification (NCBI taxonomy): domain Eukaryota; kingdom Metazoa; phylum Mollusca; class Bivalvia; order Unionida; family Unionidae; genus Unio; species Unio delphinus. The sequence continues at coordinate 3,398,117 of JAQISU010000295.1, forward strand.
ATGATAGATAACAAAAATGAGCAAATAAGATAAAATACATTAACACCTTGACAAATGCTTTGATTAGAAAAATGAATAATATAGTACTAAATTAATAATATAAATGATTCCAATAGTTTGTTGGTTTCAACCAAAGAGACTAATTACTTGAAGAGGCAGCTGAAATAAAACCACTGAAGAACCAAAATTAGCTGACAATAGGATGCAATCTTTTGTGACCAGCAAATTTAATCTAATAATACATCCTGAACATTGATGAAAACCATGGTTTTCAAGTACAAGGTCTCTAACATGTCAGTGTATCAGTGTATCATGTCATTGTATCATTGTATCATTGTATCATGTTATTGTATTTGTGTATCATGTCACTGCTCTGTCTGAAACAATAATATGGAAAATAATGGTTCTTCGAGAAAAGCAACATAATGTGTTTGCTCTAAGCTGAATCCATCACATCTCAGAGTTTATAGTATTCAAAACGAAAACGTTAAAGCATGGTAATGTTTTTTTTGCAAAATAATAGGAGCATACAAACATTCTCTGCACAGATTGCTGCTGTTTGGTTTGAAATAATATCTTTCACAGTACTAAAAACACTTTCACAAAGGGTAGATGTTACTAGAATGCAGTACAACTCACTTGCATTACTGGATAGTGTAACATTTAACATGGAAGTTTCCAATCAAGAGAAGGAAAAAAAACCTATGCAATTAATATACCACGCAACTAAATTACTCTGGAAGTCCAATTAGCAGTCATTAATGGAACTTTTGATGTTATTGACAAGCAGTAACTTAATTCTCCTTTGACCATATGTAGGTCTGGAATAGTTATCTCAGAGAAGACTTATCCATTCGTTGTTTATATCATGGACCAAATAATTAAGAAGCACTTGTTTTGACACAACACTACATGTACAAGTCATGATTGATGAAACCAGCAATGTAATGAGTGATAGATATGGAGATGAAGGTCTATATTTAGTCTCAACACCCAGCATATTCCTAATTGCTGAAATAACTAAGTATACTTTTTATGGCATCAATGGCTCTTGTGCCAGGGCTTGTGCCTCTTTGTTGCTTAGTACTGAAGGATAGTTATGCAGTAATTGAGCTGTGGTTTGTTGTACTGCTTGAATGTTTGATATTGGTTTGGCACATAATACACACAGAGACAGTGTTGATAATGATGCATTGCCCCGAGAAGATTTTGGTCAATTTCAAAGTCAGTTCTGATTGGTCCCATTTTGGTTAAGAAAATACCAGCTACACCGGTATTACTATGCTTGTATCACAATGTACAGTATCAGGCATTTTGTATTGCACTTCATTAGTAAGTCAGAAAATCATTACATCCTTAAATCAAGTGGGCCTAAGATCACTCAACTGTCTGACATCTGCCTAATAGTCAAATGCAATAGAAGTTTCCCTAGACATGTGAATTAGAGGGATCTCTTCTGTAAAAACTTCATCCAAAGACTTGACTGCATGTGTTATGAAAACAACTAGTGAAATAAATATTTACTAAAATTTTGTTTAGTGACTTTTCTTTAGAGCAAAATGAGTACCAGTACATATTTTTTCTACTTTCAGCAAGAGTGACAATATATGATGTTTGTTAATCGTCATTATTTAAAACATGAAAAGTCTTCAAGGTATCACATTTTAAAGAAGTACCAATTATATTTCATCATATCATATTCATCATGTCATTAATCATATCAAATTTATCATATAACATTTTAAAGAAGCACCAATTATATTTCATCAAATTATATTCATCATGTCATTAATCATATCAAATTTATCATATAACATTTTAAAGAAGCACCAATTATATTTCATCAAATTATATTCATCATGTCATTAATCATATCAAATTTATCATATAACATTTTAAAGAAGTAGCAGTTATATTTCATCAAATTATATTCATCATGTCAAATTAATATCAAATTCATCATATCATATTCATATCAAATACATCATATCCAATTCATCATACCAAATTCATCAAATTAAATTCATCATATCAAATTCATCATACCAAATTCATCATACCAAATTCATCATATCAAATTCATCATATCAAATACATCATACCAAATTCATCATACCAAATTCATCATACCAAATTCATCAAATCAAATTCATCATATCAAATTCATCATATCAAATTCATCAAATCAAATTTATATCGAATTCTTCATCTCAAATTCACCATACCAAATTCATCATATTAAATTTATCAAATTCATCATATCGAAAACATCATATTGTATTCTTCATATAAAATTCATCATATCATATTCACCATACCAAATTCATCATACCAAATTCATCATATCATATTTATCAAATTCATCATATCATATTCGTCATATCATATTGGCAACCTCAAGTGTTAAAACTGTAAAGCCCTTCATTCCATGACTTATGAGAATAAGTCATTAAAGGGAAGTCACAGAGGCAATTAATACAGATGGAAAACAGTGACATTGGCAAAAGAGGCTAGACAGAAAGTTATATGGATGGAAAACAGTGACATTAGCAAAAGAAGCTGTATGAATGTGAAACAGCAGCATTTGGGCAAATTTAGAAACCATCTAACCCCAGAATGTGTACTGTCAAATTTGGCTGATTAGTTCTTGAAGAAAAAATTCTATTTTATTTTATTGCCACAGCAGCCATATTTGGTTTCAGATTTTCATAATTTGTAAAAAATTGAAGCCCTCTATGCCAAGTTTGTCATAATGTGTACAATATTGAAGCCCTCTATGCCAAGAGTATCATAATTTGTATAAAATTGAAGCCCTCTATGCCAAGTTTGTCATAATTTGTACAAAATTGAAGCCCTCTATGCCAAGATTGTCATAATTTGTACAAAATTGAAGCCCTCTATGCCAAGATTGTCATAATTTGTACAAAATTGAAGCCCTCTATGCCAAGCTTGTCATGATTTGTACAAAATTAAAGCCCTCTATACCATGAATTGTTTTTCTTCAAATCTAGGCAAAAGCTGTTGAGTACAGTTTTAGTTATTTAAAGTAATTTCATTGTATACATGCATACATATATCAAAATTTAAATGTATTTGGTTAATATTTAAAAATCCAATCAGATGATTCAGATATGACAAGACAATTCTGTGATCTTGATTAAATATGCTTCTATGTTAATTTAGATCTTGTTCTTTGATTTTTAAAATATGATTTTTCAAATAATATTGCAACAAAAATGATTGCACTCCTCCATTAGTGAATGTATGAAAAGAAAACTAGTATTTGGTTACAATAATTGGCTTTGCTTTCTATTAAGCCTTCCAAGATGGAACAGTGCCTTTAAGATGTTTGTAAACAATAATGTACTCAGTGTGGAAGAAGGAATGATCAAGAAAGTATGTGTTTTAAATTCTGACAGGATTATGCAATAGTAAGAATGCATTTAAATTCGTGGATTATAGATAGATGGAACAAATTACTCTTTAAAATTCTTTCCTAATTTATTTGTTACAAATGCCATACACATTCTGTAGTAGGTGTGTCTGTATATTTGTACACAAGATATCTATGTTATTTTATTTTTACAATACATTATTTCTTATTTTATATTTACAGACTATTCAGTCTGAGGAAAGGAAAAATAAAGAAATTTTATCTAATATCTGTCTGTATGACTTGGTCAATTCCTAAACACCTTAATGCCAAGATGATTTCTCTAACATTTGGGTCAAATTCTGTCAATTGGTTTTTGTGAAGAATTTTTTTAGATAAAGGTTTTACTGTAATGGTGGACATACTGGACAATGCATCAGCAACAGTGCCATTATTAACTGCCCAAGAAACTACTACAACAGTTGCAGAAGAAACTCCCTGGGAGGGGGCCCAGAACAGAATCAGAGTGAAGGAGCAAAGTTTCTTGCAACACCACTGACATCATCTATTTCAGATTTGAAAGCTTCCTAAGCAATCATGTGCAAACTGATCAAGCAATTTTTGAAAATCAGGAAATAATAACAATTCTGAATGGACAGCATGCAGTGTACAAAGAACCATGGAATAAACTCACTTGGTGTTATATCTAGGTGATAACAAAAAGATGAAATAAGCCATGTTAACCACAACTCTGCAGTACAGAAGCCTGTGAAATAAAACCCAAGCCAAGTGACATCACATGTGTGTGTGTGAGGCAGACCAACCAGCATGCTGTCTTTTTGTACACCCCAAATAAACATTGTCTTTGCATTTATGACCTTTTTGAGGGCATTTATGACCTTTTTCAGGCTCAAAATCATTCAGCAGTATATCTATTAACACTTTCTCAGCTACAATAATCAATAATATAAGAATAATAATAATAATAATAATAATAATAATAATAATAATAATAATAATAATAATAATAATAATTTCAGAAATCACTGTCATCATCACTATTATCAGTATTTACCAAACAATAACATTATCTAAAGACGGATCACATTGAAGATCAACAATATTTTGGGTATTCTATGTAGCCCATATTTTAAACATGCATTTGTATTTACTTCCTTGATACAAGGTGTAAGCAATGATATAATGCTTGTTACAGGGCCCAGTCAAATTTAGTTTATGTTTATATTTGCAACTTTAAACTAATTTGCAAGGGTTCTTGTACATCAATGATCTACACAACTTTGAATTCATACATGCACTCTGGCAGCACCTCTTATTGGGTCTTTAAATTTGTTCTTGCAGTCAGAAAAGATAAGTTTTAAGAGCACTCTAGAAAGCAATCACTGTATCTTTGTGTCTAATTTTAATGGGCAATTCATTCCACATTGCTGGACCCTGGTATGCAAAATAGCGGTGTCCTTATGATTTCATTTCATAGTGGGAATAATGAGTATATGATTGTCAGAAGAAGTATCTTGCTGGTGTGTATACATGGGTGAGGCTAGATATTTATGATGGACTGGAGTCCATCAGTGAAACATAGCACAGAGAACAAATTTTGTGTTTGATTCTGGATTGAATGAATAGCCAGTGTAGGGTACATGAATTTTATTCTGACTTCAAAGTTCTTGCTAAATATTCCATGTATTAATCAAAAAATAATTATTGGACGCAAATTACAAAAATATTGTGCAAAGCTAGGTTTCAGGGTATTTTCTAACTTTGCTAATTTATAACCCACATTAGGAAAACAAACACATGTGATCAAACAATAATCTTCCCTTTCAAACCAAAAATAAAGAATAGCCATTTTTACTTACTTACTTTACTTACCATCAGTCAGTATTATTTATATGTTAGTTACTATATGACTTATTTAAGTGTGTCATTGTACATAATAACAAACAAAGTCTCAGTGAAGAGGGATAATTCACTCAGTAATTTTGAACTCTTACACCAACACAAACTAAATCCACATTAAATTTTCAATTGTTTTCATAGCATTACTTTATTCACTGGTACAGCAAATGGTTAATTCCAGTGTCTATAATTAAAAGATGTACTTTATTCGGGCAAAATTACACATTTTGGCAGCAGAAACAAAAACATTTTGTAAATATGTACATATATCCCATCAAGAGAGCTACTAAATTAATCATATGCAGGGCTACTAAATCAATCATATGCAGGGCTACTAAATCAATCATATGCAGGGCTACTAAATCAATCATTTGCAGGGCTACTAAATCAATCATTTGCAGGGCTACTAAATCAATCATATGCAGGGCTACTAATTCAATCATATGCAGGGTTACTAAATCAATCATTTGCAGGGCTACTAAATCAATCATTTGCAGGGCTACTAAATCAATCATTTGCAGGGCAATTTGGAAATACTTGTGGGCACAGTGTGCTATAATCTGTACAGACATGTGAACTTCATGAGTGGGAGGTCAATTCTGCTGGTTACATCAATGTCTTCCATTCCATTTTTAAGTACTCCAGTTTTTATCATCAGTGATATGGAAGCTACACTTGAGATTTGTATAAAAACAATCAAATTACATTTGAAGTGCTGTGACCTTGCACAATTCTGTTCAAATATCTTCAGTGGTTCAAAGTTACACTCCAGACAAGGATACAAGTCACTCACAGATTGACATTTTCCTTTGCTATGTCTTTGACCTTGAGACAAGGATTCAGCTATGATACACAACACATGTACCTAGTCACATGCTATTGGGTATTGTTTCATTACAATATCTCTAGAGGGGTCCCAAGTGGCAGAGTGGTCTAAAGCACTCTCCGTTACGGATCACTGCCATCTCACCTCTGTCTCTGTGGGTTTGAGTCTCAGATTGAGCCAATGTGGGTATATGAGAAAGCTTGCTGGTAACTTCTCGTTGGTCGGTGATTCTTTCCGAGAGTTTTCCCAGGTTCTAACTCCACCATTAATATTGGCATTGATGTATCGCCTATCGTGTGCTAATAGCATGGTGTTAAACCCTAGAACAACAACAACAACAATATCTCTAGTGGCTCAAAGGTTGTACTTCAAATAAGGACAAAGTTTGTAGTAATACAATTTCACATGCAAAGGCCTTGACCTTGATAGATGAGACATGCTTCCTGTATGCAACACAACATAATCATTATAAATAATTTCACAGAAATTACACCAAATATTGAAGAATGTCAGTATGACAAGTAAATGTTAGCAGACAAATTGGTTGACATCACTTGACTTAATATGTACATATAAAAACTTACATTTTACTTACATTTTACTTTATATGTCAAGCAAAGAACAATAACAATGTCATCATAAATGTGTCTTATCTGTACTCTATATGCAAGACTATTTTCTTAATGCTAGCAATAAGCACAACCTACATGCACTTCATAATGAGGACCTATTGTTTTACAAGCTATGTGCATGTAATATGAGGACCTATTGCTTTGCAACAAGCTATGTACATCTTGTATGAGGACCTATTTTTTTACAAGCTATGTACATCTTGTATGAGGACCTATTTTTTTTTACAAGCTATGTACATCTTGTATGAGGACCTATTTTTTTTACAAGCTATGTACATCTTGTATGAGGACCTATTTTTTTAAAAAACAGATCTCCTATTAAAGCAATAATGCTGGCAGCTAGAAACAGTAGCTTTAGTGGAACATGTAAATTGTTATCTACGGCATCAAATGATTGCAGACACACTGAATTTATGTAATTTATTATAGCAGGCTTGATTAGACTAATCTACAAGGATAAAACTACAGGCATGCTGGGACATGATGACCCCAATCAATGACTGCAATAGCTGTCGGAGTTTGCAATAATCACAGGAGTTGTAATATGTCAAGCCATTGTACCTTTATCGACATTTACAGTGCACTCTTTGAACCGATGACACTGATTACTGCATTTTCACATTTAATTTTGTTTACAAAATAGCTACAAGATTACAAAATCATAAGCCGTATATCTAGCCTAATGCAATTCAAGTAAGCTGTATAAACATAATCAAAATCAAAAGACAGGGCTTCGTTGGGGGCTGATGGAAAGAATGAATAAGAATGATAAAGGGGAAGGTATTGTAGGGTCAATTTGACCCTTATTCACATCCAGATAAAATCTGTATAAATAACAGATGCCACTCCCCATTTCTTAAGTAAGTATATAAGTTTTATCCATGACTGCTTTTAACAAAGGAAAGCATTAATTAAAAAACCAATCATTTTCTTTTCCATCTATATTCATGGATTATAGATTCACTCATAATATATTACCAAAACATCCACATCTGAAATTGTGCATTTGCATGCAATGTGCATAATGGTTAATGATAAATCTAAAAATATTGATTTCTGTTTAAATTATGTATGTATTTTCGTTATGTTTCATCTGTGATACCCATTTACATTTTCTTTTCAAATCTTTCACTCATGTCTACATTTAGTACCAAAATTTGTTAAAATCTGGACAAAATCACCCAATAAAAGTGTATTTCTCAACAATTTTCTTTTGTTACAAAAAAGCAGTGAGTACACGTTGTATGTTAATAACAGGTGAATGCTGATAATATTTATACATAAGAATTACAAATATTCAAAATGTCGGCACTGAAAATAATTTTGTATTGTGTATTATTTGAAGGATAAGCCTACTTTATGTTATTATTATTACAAATTAATGTGTTCCTTAACATGATAATTAATCATCAAAATAATTTAAATTAAAATTTAATAATTTTTTTAGAGAAAGAGTAAATAGCTAAACACTAGAAAGCACGTGAGTCTCTTATTTGACCAACATACGATGATGTGAAGTGTCAAATTTTTGAATAAGCATTGAACCTTAAAGTTGAATGCATTGAGTATTAAGATTTTATCACATTTAGACTGTAGAAGTCTTTGCGAAGGGTCACTTTGACCTTTCTATCTTCATCATTCCCCATCTCAGTATTAAAACTTCAATGAGGCCATCATTATGACTGAAATTGACTGGATATCTTAACACGGTTTTGAGAAAAAGACAGCTGAACATCTGATCCATGTTAAATAGTCATTCTTCAAAATAAAAAGTTATATAGTGTTAATTCAGAGATTCCGATTGATGAAAGAAATGATTGTCTTAGGAATTTTTTTTAGAAATCACTGTTTATAATTGGCCAGAGTGAAATTCAGGCCTACATTTTGGAAGTATTGTGAATTGAAAGCGACAACCTTGGTCAAAATTCTTTAGTCCAAAAGTTTCTGAGAAGCTTAACTCTGAGGAAGCCTAGGAAAAAAGAATAGTGCTTTCCTCATCAAACAAGAAAGGGACCAGGTGTCTGTCTTGTGTGAAAAGACAGGGTTTAGTACTAGGATGCACAAGTTCTAAAGATAACATCATTAAGGTAAGCAATTTTAAATTCATATATTATTCTATTTTTTGATTGTTTGTTTTATGCAAATATGGTTGATATGACTTGGTTCCATATTATGTATCTTATTAAATTTCATGGAAATATGTTGATGCTAGAGTTGTTATGCAATTTATCTTTTTAATTTTACAGCCATTTGTTCATTGACAGAGTTGATTTCATGCAGCCCAAATTTTCATAGGATTTCATTGGGTTATATGAACTAAATATGAAATAATTTTCTTTGTCTGTTAGAATGATACTGATTATTGTGAAGTACGAATAATTACCTATTATTTTTATCTATTATATTTGCTTTCGTAATGTTTAAATAATCTTGAAGTGAGTAAAGATTTGTAGATTTTATGCAATAGCAATCGAACATGTAGTAGCATATAGTAAATGTTTGATAGACTGCGCACATGGTAATTTATGACCTGTTGCTGTGAAGTGATGGTAAGGTATTAAAGCAGGTCATGCAGTGTCTTGATAGTCAGTGTGTTCTGAGTAATGTAAAGGGAGGAATTTAATGTACATCTAGTAAGTGGTACATATAGAGATTTAGGGATAGTTTTGTCCTTTAAAGAAACAGCTTTCTGAGGGAGATTGAGAAGGGACAGTCCAGAAAAACAGAAGTGACAATTGAAGTCCAGAAAAGGAGAAATGACGAGTTCAGAGTAAAGGACTAGGAAGTCCAAGAAGGATGAGGCAGTCAGAATAGGAAGACTTGAGGAAATAGGAAACATTGGAACACGATCGAGAGGAAGGTGATGCAATCAATCTTGGACATTGCGATCTTTTCATCACTCACTATGATGATGAAATAAATTCTAATTAGACACTGCTATTAAATACTGTTAATATAATTTATGTTGAATTGAAATTAGCAATATTAATTTGTTTGATTAAATTTGTTATTTTTCTTTGTCTATGGGGACTCTTATTACATTTTTTCTTCTCAATAATATTGCCCAGTTCTCTGTTAATGTTCCATCTACTTGCTCACACCGGGTCATAACATCAAGGGAGGTCATTCCCTAGATAACCTAGCTAAATCTAATTAACATGCCATCTTACTAATAGGGTATTGTAACAGATGGTTTTATTACTTCCCAGACTAGGGGTATCAGTTTTGGATGTATTGTTATCATGACAAGCAAACAGGCACTGGTTTCTTATATCAAATGTGTCTCCAAAATGGATGGAATGAAAGAAAAAAAGTAAAACAAATAAATAATACAAATGTATGTTCCATTGTACACTGTTCCCTTCCACATGATTTTATCATAGTCAGCATTACTGTGGTGTAACCAATTAGAAGTCAACATTATTTAATGAAATTTGCCTTTCTTTTTGTTAAATACAGTGTACTTATCATTAAGATTCCATATAAGAAACAGTCTTTGATTTTGTTTTAGAGAAATTAGTACCATATTACTGCATTTATCTCCCCAAGTTCTTAAACTTGATATGAAATGACTGGGAAATTATGGATAGTCCATTATGAATATTCAAAACCAGTGTAATTTTTCTTAACAGCATGTAATTTATGTTCACAAACCTTGGTTCTTCAAATAAACAATGTTATATGGCACTGGATTTCAGGTTGACATTGTAGCATTTGTCTTGTAAAGCACGTGACCATTGAATACTTGAAACCGCTCCTTATTATGTACAGATTGAACATTTTAACCGGAAAATTAGCAAAATGTCTGGCATGAAAAATGTAAAAGTATTTTACATGTGCATGAATATGGAGTTCATGGAGTTCATACATAATACAAATTCATATACATGCATGAATATGGAGTTCATACTTAATACAAATTTATATACATGCATGAATATGGAGTTCATACATAATACAAATTCATATACATGCATGAATATGGAGTTCATACTTAATACAAATTTATATACATGCATGAATATGGAGTTCATACTTAATACAAATTTATATACATGCATGAATATGGAGTTCATACTTAATACAAATTCATATACATTCATGAATATGGAGTTCATACTTAATACAAATTTATATACATGCATGAATATAGAGTTCATACTTAATACAAATTTATATACATGCATGAATATGGAGTTCATACATAATACAAATTCATATACATGCATGAATATGGAGTTCATACTTAATACAAATTTATATACATGCATGAATATGGAGTTCATACTTGATACAAATTAATACAAATTTATATACATTCATGAATATGGAGTTCATACTTAATACAAATTCATATACATGCATGAATATGGAGTTCATACTTAAAACAAATTCATATACATGCATGAATATAGAGTTCATACTTAATACAAATTTATATACATTCATGAATATGGAGTTCATACTTGATACAAATTGATACAAATTTATATACATTCATGAATATGGAGTTCATACTTAATACAAATTTATATACATTCATGAATATGGAGTTCATACTTAATACAAATTCATATACATTCATGAATATGGAGTTCATACTTGATCCAAATTGATACAAATTTATGCACATTCATGAATATGGAGTTCTTACTTAATACAAATTCATATACATTCATGAACATGGAGTTCATACTTGATACAAATTAATACAAATTTATATACATTCATGAATATGGAGTTCATACTTAATTCAAATTCATATACATTCATGAATATGGTGTTCATACTTAATACAAATTCATATACATGCATGAATATGGAGTTCATACTTAATACAAATTCATATACATTCATGAATATGGAGTTCATACTTGATACAAATTGATACAAATTTATATACATTCATGAATATGGAGTATATACTGAATACAAATTTATATACATTCATGAATATGGAGTTCATACTTAATACAAATTTATATACATTCATGAATATGGAGTTCATACTTAATACAAATTTATATACATTCATGAATATGGAGTTCATACTTGATACAAATTTATATGCATGCATGAATATGGAGTTCATACTTAATACAAATTTATATACATTCATGAATATGGAGTATATACTGAATACAAATTTATATACATTCATGAATATGAGTTCATACTTAATACAAATTTATATACATTCATGAATATGGAGTTCATACTTAATACAAATTTATATACATTCATGAATATGGAGTATATACTGAATACAAATTTATATACATTCATGAATATGGAGTTCATACTTAATACAAATTTATATACATTCATGAATATGGAGTTCATACTTAATACAAATTTATATACATTCATGAATATGGAGTTCATACTTGATACAAATTTATATGCATGCATGAATATGGAGTTCATACTTAATACAAATTTATATACATTCATGAATATGGAGTATATACTGAATACAAATTTATATACATTCATGAATATGGAGTTCATACTTAATACAAATTTATATACATTCATGAATATGGAGTTCATACTTAATACAAATTTATATACATTCATGAATATGGAGTTCATACTTGATACAAATTTATATGCATGCATGAATATGGAGTTCATACTTAATACAAATTTATATACATTCATGAATATGGAGTTCATACTTGATACAAATTTATATGCATGCATGAATATGGAGTTCATACTTAATACAAATTCATATACATTCATGAATATGGAGTTCATACTTAATACAAATTCATATACATTCATGAATATGGAGTTCATACTTAATACAAATTTATATACATTCATGAATATGGAGTTCATACTTGATACAAATTTATATGCATGCATGAATATGGAGTTCATACTTAATACAAATTCATATACATTCATGAATATGGTGTTCATACTTAATACAAATTTATATACATTCATGAATATGGAGTTCATACTTAATACAAATTCATATACATGCATGAATATGGAGTTCATACTTGATACAAATTGATACAAATTTATATACATTCATGAATATGGAGTTCATACTTAAAACAAATTTATATACATTCATGAATATGAAGTTCATACTTAATACAAATTTATATACATTCATGAATATGGAGTTCATACTTGATATAAATTCATATACATGCATGAATATGGAGTTCATACTTAATACAAATTTATATACATTCATGAATATGGAGTTCATACATAATACAAATTCATATACATTCATGAATATGGAGTTCATACTTAATACAAATTCATATACATTCATGAATATGGAGTTAATTATATCCCGAGCAAATCTTCTCTTCCTTTAGAAAAATAAAATTATTTTCTGTGTTTTACATACAAAAATAAAGTCAAATTGATAACAGCAAGACAATTTCATTTTTCAATCGTTCCTTAAGACTGTTAGAATCAATTTTGATTCTCCATGTTTAAGTGATCAGCATGGAGGATGCTGTGAATTGTTATAATTAATATTGATATTAAAACCTTTATTGTTTGATGTGTATGGTCCACAGTTTATTATTCTGATGACATATTTCGGAGTTCAAGAGTGTGAATACATTTCAAAGTGAACCATGGTCTACAAATGTATTAAAATTCAATAAATGCCATTTAAGATGATCAAGGTTATAATAGATGGATGGTAATCATTGTTTCTACAATCATTCCTTATCTTTCAGACCCCATTAGTAAAATTAGTAAATTAAAACCAAAAGCTGCTTTTGTTGTTGTTGTTGCAGATCGATTCCCTCCATATGCATCTTTGCACCCTCATACCAATATTCAGAACTGCACTAAAGACTATCCCCAAAAATGACGAGAAAAATGACAGAAAGAAGACAAAAAACAGCTAAGACTCAATGTGTTATTTTCAAAGAAAAAGATGTAAAAAGGGCCATAATCCAATCTTGTCCTTTGTATTTTGATGATGTAATTGTAAAGTCTGGATTTAAAATTCACATCCAAGTAAACAACCCATTTATATCTTAAAAATGATCATTATTTAAAACTGTAATCTCTATTCATGGACACAAAGTAGCTATGTAATATACTGCTTATAAATGCTCATTCCAATCTACAAACATGGACAAAAGTTAAACACAGAATATCGATATACATAACAGATACTTCCTACAAAAATTTCTTCCAATGGTATTGATCACATATAAAAATGTTTTTGCAAGGTTTCTTTGCTCTTTATTTCATTATGCATACTTGATGGCACACCTACCTTATATGACAAATGCGGATAGTTGAAAGGTCACTTTCATTCAGAGTTGGTCAAATTCTACCCAGCAACTTTTTTTTAAAAAGCTGTTATTCTACCAAAAGTTACAGTGTCCATATGCAATGATGGATCAGTGTTTTGATTATAAGTCTTAAAGACAATCAAGCAAAGACATTTCCTATCAACAGATTGGGGTGGAGGTCTTAATTTCTTTTAAGCAACATTTTCAAACAAAATTAAGTTTTTCTACCTCAATTAGCAAGATTTCAAGGCAGAACAGCTTAATTTGTACACAATTTAAAAACTTTTTTTTATAACAGATTGTTTTCTTGCAAATATGGTCAAATTCTGCAGTTGTATTTGAGAAATCATTTAAAAGATTATGTTTTTAATGGCAAAATGAAATCATTATTATCAATTGGAAACACCAGAGTGCTTTCCGTCAAGTCTGGACAAATTTTGCAGAGCAAGTGTGAATGTTATGTGTGTGATTTGGATTTTCAAGGTAGCTTTAACAATATTTTTGTCATATAACTACAATGTCTGCAGTGGGGCAGTTTACAATGATGTCTAGCAGTTTACAATGATGTCTAGCACTGAGGCATCATGACAGGTACTATCATGTCCCACCCAGTCACATTATCCTGACACCAGGCTGACCAGACACATTATACTGGCACCAGGCTGACCAGTCATATTATCTCAACACCAGACTGACCAGAGACATTATCTCAACACTAGGCTGACCAGTCACATTATCCTGACAGCATGCTAACCAGACACATTATCCCAACACCAGGCCAACCAGTCACATTATCCTGACACCAGGCCAACCAGTCACATTATACTGACACCTGGCCAACCAAACACATTGTCCTGACACCAGGCCAACCAGTCACATTATACTGACACCTGGCCAACCAAACACATTGTCCTGACACCAGGCCAACTAGTCATATTATCCTGTCACCAGTCCAACAATATACATTATCCAAACACCAGGCCAACCAGTCACAATATCCTGAAACCAGGCTGACCAGTCACATTATCCTGACACCAGGCCAACCAGTCACATTATTCTGACACAAGGCCAACCAGACACATAATCCTGACACCAGGCCAACATTACACATTATCCGAACACTTGGCCAATCAAACACATTGTCCTGACACCAGGCCAACCAGTCACATTATCCTGACACCAGGCCAACCAGTCACATTATTCTGACACAAGGTCAACCAGACACATAATCCTGACACCAGGCCAACCAGTCACATTATTCTGACACAAGGTCAACCAGACACATAATCCTGACACCAGGCCAACATTATACATTATCCAACCACCTGGCCAACCAGACACATTATCCTGACACCAGGCTGACCAGACACATTATCCTGACACCAGGCTGTCCAGTCCAAACACCAGCCTCTTATTGCTGAGTGCCTAGCGAGATAGCTCTTAGTAGCATTTTTATAAGTTTTTGGTATGACTCGGCCAGAGTTCAAACCAGTGACCTCCCACGTCTGAGGTGGATGTTCTAAACATTAGGCAACCAGAATGGTCAGCAAGTGAGACGTTATTTAAGGCTATTTTTTGTTCCTAGTAATGGTGGACATATGCAAAGTGGGATCAGCATCATTTCTGCCAAACTGAAACATGTACATGCCTGAAAATTTTGTCAAAAGTGTCAATATTTTTGGTCAAAAGTGTCAGTTTTTGGTCAAAAGTGTCAATTATTTTGTCAAAAGTGTTATATATTTTTTGTCAAAAGTGTCAAATTTGTGTCATATTTTTTTGTCAAAAGTGTCAAATTTTTTGGTCAAAAATGTCAATTTTTTTGTCAAAAGTGTCAAAATTCTGTCAAGTGGTTTTTAGAAAAGATCAGAAGTAGAAGATTTTATGTTTTATATAATGGTATCCATATTCAGTTAAAAATAGTTTTAACAACTCTGTAAAACTGTCATTCCATGTTGCTCTTACACTTTTCAAAGTTTGAAAAGCATTTTCTAAAAAGTTATTTATATTTATATTCTGATATTAGCAATTTGGATATATCTTATGGCATCATTTTAAAAATTTCTAAAGATCTTCGTACCCACATGCTTTCTGTTAAATTTGGACAAAGTCTGCTAAATGGTTTTTGTGGTGTTGCTTCAAGGCTTATCTTTTTTTTAGCAAGGTTTGTCATATTTAATAATATATATGCATTCACTGAATTAATATGAAAGATATTGATTCCATAATACTCCTTGTAAAGTGATGTGCAAGTTCATCAAATCATTCACAATAGAGTGTGAATCATACACAATGAATGAAAAACAATGAATCATGTCATAAGCTCACTTGGCCTCATGGCCAGTTGGAATCAATGACAAGCAATGAATCATGTCATAAGCTGACTTGGCCTCATGGCAAGTTGGAATAAATGACAATTGACCATAACAGCTCACTTGGTCTCATGGCCAGTTGGAATCAATGACAAACAATGAATCATGTCATAAGCTCACTTGGTCTGATGGCCAGTTGAAATAAATGACAAGCAATGAATCATGACATAAGCTGAATTGACCTCATGGCAAGTTGGAATAAATGACAATGAACCATATCATATGCTCACTTGGCCTCATGGCCAGTTGAAATAAGTGATGCAATGGACCATAACTTTAGCTCACTTGGCCTCATGGCCAGTTGGGGTAAATGACAAACAATGAATCATATCATAAGCTCACTGGCCTCGTGGCTGGTTGAAGTAAAGGACAAACAATGAACCATATCACAAGCTCACTTGGTCGATTGAAATAAAAAATTGGACCAAGTCTAATGATGCTGCTTAGACTCTACTTTATTAGAAGACAAAATGTCTATCATATATACTCACTTAAAAGCCAAGTTAATCAGCAAACTTGACAGAGCAGATCTCCCATCACATCATGTGCTCAAAGATCTGGGTCTGTGTATTTTATTGGAAGTAAACAGTAGAACAAGCAACACAGACACCATCTTCAGGTGCATTTTGCTATGGTAAATCAGGATCTTTGTTGTTTGCAATTTGACATGACTTATAAGTGATCCAAGGTTGACATTGCTGGGGTGGGAGTGGGAGACAAGCTCCCCACTCCTCCAAAAATGCCCCATAGGGCTTGCGACTCTGATCGCCTCTGTCAACTAAAATCCAGCTCCTGGCCTTCGTGAGTGGCTTAGCTTCTAAGTCCGGCGGACCATGTTTTCACTGACAGGAGAAGGGGTGAAGGCGGCCACTGGCGCCTTAAAACCAGTTGCTTCGGGTAGATGGGGCTCGTAAACCTTGGATGGTAGCTCATCTAGGAGAAGGAAAACTCTGATCCCAAGCCTCCGCTGCCTTGCGGCTATACCCACTCATGGGAAGGCTAAAGGAGTAAACCCCGACAGAAAATCCGGAGACGGAGTCCCTAAGGAGGTCTGACGTTGACTTCAACGTTATTCCGGCAACTCCTGCGACGCAATTGGTGCCAAGCTGTAGCGACATTTGTCGTTACCTTGGGTCCACCAGCTGCGTGGAGAGGGGGGATCTGCTGCATGGGCAACAGATGATTCTCCATTCTAGACTGCCCAGGCTTTGTAGCTCCACTGGAGAAGACACTCCAGCATTGTCTTAAGGCGTCGTCACAACACAGGAAGCAGCAGTCTACCGGTTATAAGCCATAGCTCAATTGGCGTAGAACTTGGCGCCAGGGGCTGCTTTCGACGGTGGGAGAGATCGCCATGTCTCATTGGAAGCTACCGCCCACCTCAAGCTGGGCAGCCCCCAGTCAATAAGGTGCTTCCCGCCATGGCCAGCCTGCTTCACTGGGTGCGTGGAGCTTAGAGAACCATCTCGACAAGTAGGCCAAAAAACTCTGCACCAAACAAGATACAAAGAGGAAACAAGAAGACTCCAGCTCTTCGTTTCGCAAGCTGGAACATCAGAACCTTGTGCCCTGGACTCACCACTGACCTGCAGAAGATCAACGATGCACAGAAGACTTCCGTCATTGACAGAGAACTCTCCCGACTGAATGTCAACATTACATTGCCTGTCTTCAAGAGACCCGACTGGCCGACAGCGGCACCATCAGGGAAGCCAACTACACCTTCCTCTGGCAAGGAAAACCATCAGACGAACCCAGGCAGCATGGTGTCGGCTTCGCTGTAAAGAACACCCTCATCGCCTTCATTGAGCCTCCATCATCAGGCACTGAGAGGATCCATGCCCTCCGGCTATCAACATCCTCAGGCCCAGCCAACATCTTCAGCATGTATGCCCCAACCCTCTACTCAAACCCAGAAGAAAAAGACCAGTTCTACGAGGTTCTGGATCAAGCAATATCAAATATCCCCAGTACCGAGGGCCTCTACCTGCTAGGAGACTTCAATGCACGAGTGGGAGCTAACTACGAGGCATGGCCCACCTGTCTCGGCCCGCACGGAAGGGGCAAAATCAACGACAATGGCCAGCGACTGCTGGAGATGTGCTGCATTCACAGCTTATGTGTGACCAACACCTTCTTCAAATGCTAGGAGATCCACCAGGTATCATGGAGACACCCACGTTCCCGCCACTGGCACCAGCTAGATCTAGTCATCACCAGGTGCGCGGAACTAGCCAGCGTCCTTCTCACCTGCAGCTACCACAGTGCCGACTGCGACACGGACCACTCCCTTATGGCCAGCAAGGTGCGAATAATACCCAAGAAACTGCACCATGCCAAGAAGAATGGTCGCCCATGCATCAACACCTGCTGTGCAAGCAATCCAGAGAAGACACAGCAGTTCATCTGCAAACTTCACGAGGCTCTCACCAAAGAGACACCTGATGACACCATCGACTCCAAGTGCTCCCGCCTCTGAGACACTGTGTACAACTCAGCCATTACTGCCTACGGGAAGAAAGAGCACAAAAACACAGACTGGTATGAGGCCAGCTGGGAGGAGATGGAACCCGTGACTGAGGCGAAGAGGAAAGCCCTCCTGGCTTACAAGGCTGCGCCTAGCCTTGGTACATTACAGGCCCTCAGGACTGCCAGGAAAAATGCCCAGCAGACCTCCCGTCACTGCACTAACACCTACTGGCTGAACCTCTGCACCAGTATACAGATAGCTGCTGAAACCGGGGATGCAAGGGGCATGTACGAGGGTATCAAGAAGGCAACAGGCCCACCCACCTCCAAGATCGCCCCACTCAAGTCCAAGACTGACGAAGTCATTAAAGACCAGGGCAAACAGCTTGCACGATGGGTTGAGCACTATCTTGAGCTGTATGCAACCCAAAATGTCGTCACAGACACCGCCCTAGATGCCATCCCAGACCTGCCAGTCTTGGAGGAACTAGACACACCACCCACCCAGGAAGAGCTTACCATAGCCATTGACTGCCTCACTTGTGGGAAGGCCCCTGGGAGTGACGGCATTCTGCTTGAAGTTCTAAAGATAGGGAAACCAGCACTAATCCAGCGTCTGCACGAACTCCTTTGCCTCTGCTGGGGACAAGGACACATCCCCCAGGACATGTGAGATGCAAACATTGTCACTCTATACAAGAACAAAGGAGACCGCAGTGACTGCAACAAGTACCGGGGCATCTCTCTTCTCAGTATTGTTGGAAACGCGTTCGCCCGTGTCGTCCTGGCGCGCTTGCAGATCCTAGCATCCCGAGTCTACCCTGAGTCCCAGTGTGGCTTCCGAGCAGGCAGGTCAACTGTAGACATGATCTTCTCACTACGACAGCTGCAGGAGAAGTGTCGTGAGCAGCAGATACCCCTCTACATTGCCTTCATAGACCTGACCAAGGCATTTGACCTGGTCAGCCGGAGCGTACTCTTCAGGATCCTTAAGAAGATAGGCTGCCCCCCACGACTGCTCGCTATCATAACATCGTTCCACAAGAACATGCACAGCACAGTGTGCTTCAACGGCGCAACATCAGAGGCCTTCCCAGTCAGCAGTGGAGTGAAGCAAGGCTGTCCTTGCGCCAACTCTCTTTGCCATCTTCTTTTCCATTCTCCTCCAGTACGCCTTTAAGGATTGCAGCGAGGGTGTGTATATACACACCAGGACTAAGTTACAAAGGTTCTCATCCGTGAATTGCTCTTCGCCGACGATGCAGCTTTGACATCACACACGGAAGATGGACTGCAGCAGCTAGTATACTGCCTCTCCCATGCCTGCAAGGAGTTCAGACTGACAATCAGTCTGAAGAAGACGAATGTAATGGTGCAGGATGCAGACTCCTTTCCCACCATCGCCATTGATGGGTACAACCTGGAAGTTGTTGAGGACTACACATACCTTGGGTCCACCATCTCCAACTCGCTCTCCGTTGATACTGATATAAATGGCTGGATTGCCAAGGCAAGTTATGGCGAGACTGAACCAAAGGGTCTGGGACAATCACAACCTCACCGAGAAGACCAAACTGCGTGTCTACCAGGCATGCGTGCTCAGCACACTCCTTTACAGCAGCGAGGCATGGACCACCTGCGCGAGTCACATGAGGAAACTCAACAGCTTCCACCTGAGATGCTTGCGGCATATTCTGCGTATCCAGTGGCAGGACAAAGTTTCCAACACAGAGGTTCTGAAATGCACCGGCATGAACAGCATGTTCTCCATTCTCAGCGAGAGGCGCCTTCGCTGGCTAGGCCATGTTAGGAGAATGGACCCAGGCCGCATACCCAAGGACCTGCTGTACGGCGAGCTAGTAGAAGGTGCATGAATGACTGGAAGGCCACGTCTGTGCTACAAAGATGTCTGTAAAAAGGACATGAAGACAGCCAACATCAACATAAACAATTGGGAGAGCTGTGCTGACGACCACTCCATTTGGTGTCTTGCTGTCAGACATGGCACTCAGAAAGCTGAAGAGATGAGAAACACAAACCTCACTGTAAAGAGAGCCAGGAGGAAGGTGAACCAAAAACATCCTCAGCAAGCATCAGCATACACCTGCAGCAAGTGCAACAGAGACTGTCACTCAAGGGTCGGACTCTTCAGCCACTCACAAAGGTGCAGATAGGACACCCAAATCACAAGCTACACCATCGTCTCTTGAAGACGGATGGATGCCGACAATGATAAGTGATTACCTATGGTATTTAGAAATCAGGATCTTTGTTGTTTGCAATTTGACATGATTTATAAGTGATTACCTATGGTATTTAGAAATCAGGATCTTTGTTGTTTGCAATTTGACATGACTTATAAGTGATTACCTATGGTATTTAGAAATCAGGATCTTTGTTGTTTGCAATTTGACATGATTTATAAGTGATTACCTATGGTATTTAGAAATCAGGATCTTTGTTGTTTGCAATTTGACATGACTTATAAGTGATTACCTATGGTATTTAGAAATCAGGATCTTTGTTGTTTGCAATTTGACATGACTTATAAGTGATTACATATGGTATTTAGAAATCAGGATCTTTCTTGTTTGCAATTTGACATGACTTATAAGTGATTACCTATGGTATTTAGAAATCAGGATCTTTCTTGTTTGCAATTTGACATGACTTATAAGTGATTACCTATGGTATTTAGAAATCGGGATCTTTGTTGTTTGCAATTTGACATGACTTATAAGTGATTACATATGGTATTTTGAAATCGGGATCTTTGTTGTTTGCAATTTGACATGACTTATAAGTGATTACATATGGTATTTAGAAATCAGGATCTTTGTTGTTTGCAATTTGACATGACTTATAATTGAGTATATTTGATAAATGAGACAAAATTATAAAACACTTCATCAGTATATCTCGAAGGGCTTAGAAGTAAGAAATGAGATGGTGATGGATGGATGAAGAGAAGATCAAGTGAACTCTTTTGTTCCCCCTTCATATGCATAGTGGGTTGTATAGTGATGTAGACTACTGCTGCCAGGCTTCATTTCTAATGTCATGACATTTTGTTTTCATGCAAAGATTTCTCTGACAACAGAATGTTTTCTTGTAATAAAACAAGTCTATTACAATAATCTCACATCTCAGATTAGCCATAAGCTTGATATCACCACTTAGATTAGCCATAAGCTTGATATCACCTCTTAGATTAGCCATAAGCTTGATATCACCTCTCAGATTAGCCATAAGCTTGATATCACCACTTAGATTAGCCATAAGCTTGATTTCACCACTTAGATTAGCCATAAGCTTGATATCACTTCTTAGATTAGCCATAAGCTTGATATCACCTCTCAGATTAGCCATAAGCTTGATTTCATCACTTAGATTAGCCATAAGCTTGCTTGATATCACCACTTAGATTAGCCATAAGCTTGATATCACCTCTTAGATTAGCCATAAGCTTGATTTCACCTCTCAGATTAGCCATAAGCTTGATTTCACCACTTAGATTAGCATAAGCTTGATATCACCTCTTAGATTACCATAAGCTTGATATCACCTCTTAGATTAGCCATAAGCTTGATTTCATCACTTAGATTAGCCATAAGCTTGATATCACCTCTTAGATTAGCCATAAGCTTAATATCACTTCTTAGATTAGCCATAAGCTTGATTTCACCACTTAGATTAGCCATAAGCTTGATTTCACCTCTTAGATTAGTCATAAGCTTGATATCACTTTTTAGATTAGCCATAAGCTTGATATCACTTTTTAGATTAGCCATAAGCTTGATATCACTTCTTAGATTAGCCATAAGCTTGATATCACCTCTTAGATTAGCCATAAGCTTGATTTCATCACTTAGATTAGCCATACGCTTGATATCACCACTTAGATTAGCCATAAGCTTGATTTCACCACTTAGATTAGCCATAAGCTTGATATCACCTCTTAGATTACCATAAGCTTGATATCACCACTTAGATTAGTCATAAGCTTGATATCACCTCTTAGATTAGCCATACGCTTGATATCACCACTTAGATTAGCCATAAGCTTGATTTCACCTCTTAGATTAGCCATAAGCTTGATATCACTTCTTAGATTAGCCATAAGCTTGATATTACCACTTAGATTAGCCATAAGCTTGATATCACCTCTTAGATTAGCCATAAGCTTGATATCACCTCTTAGATTAGCCATAAGCTTGATATCACCTCTTAGATTAGCCATAAGCTTGATATCACCTCTTAGATTACCATAAGCTTGATATCACTTCTTAGATTAGCCATAAGCTTGATTTCACCACTTAGATTAGTCATATGCTTGTTATCCCCTTGATACCAGAAGGTCTGCACCAGATATCACATATTTGTTTTACAATTTTTAAGAGTTTTGTGCACCATGTTTGTGTTATGCAGACATAAATCGTACCTTACATTGCATGTTAATACCGATTAAAAAAAAACAGAGTTAAGTATAAGTAGCAAATGAGCAATAACCAATGCAGACCCTCCAACCTTCTACAGCTAAAAATATAGTCAGGACTAAATCAAATATGTACAAGAACTAAATCACTTAGATTGATTCAGGAATTTAATCACAGTTGTTTTTTAAGGCCTAATGAGCAAATCAACCGTGTCCGAAATGAGGTTGTCTTTGGAAATCTGTCAGTAAGTAAAACTGAGACAGAAATTTGTGAAAATAACATGTCTTAAATTCTTATTTGCTTATAGGAACTGTGTGATCACACATTGGGGAGCATGTCAGGTTATTTGCATGTCATTATCAAACACAGTTAATCCAGGCAAATTGCAACTTCTTACCCAGTAAGAGCTGATAAACAACTTCCTACCCAGTAAAGGCGGGATAAACAACTTCTTTTCCAGTAAGGGCTGATAAACAACTTCCTACCCAGTATGGACCAGACAAACAACTTCCTACCCAGTACAGGCTGGATAACTTCCTACCTAGTAAAGGCTGCTTAAACAATGTCTTTCCCAGTAAGGGCTGGAAAAACAACTTCCTACCCAGTACTGTCCAGACAAACAACTTCCTACTGAGTAAGAGAGGGATAAACAACTTCCTACCCACTAAGGACAAGATACACAACTTCTTACCCAGTAAGGACTGGATAAACAACTTCCTTCCTAGTAAGGACTGGATAAACAACTTCCTTCCCAGTAAGGGCTGGATAAACAACTTCCTACCTAGTCAAGGCTACATATAAAACTTCCTATCCAACAAATAAACAACTTCCTAAACCAGTAGGAACAAGATAAACAACTTCCTATCCAGTAAAGGCTGGAAAAATAACTTCATAGTCAGTAAGGGCTTGGTAAGCAACTTCCTACCCAGTAAGGATTGGATAAACAACTTCCTACCTAGTAAGAACCAGATATACAACTTTCTATCCAGTAAGGGCTTTATAATAACTTCCTTAACCAGTAATGGCCAGTTAAGCAATTTTTTCAAACCACATGTTAGGATTTAAATATGTCAATAAACCCCGATTATTTGGCAGATCTGGGGCTCTAGCCTCAGCTTGTGTGTCTTTGCTAATCCATGGATTAACGAAGGCGATCAACTAAGGAGGTTTTACTGTCAGGTAGTCAACTTTTCAATCACCTGTTTTTGAGAACATTAGACATACATATAAAACATTTCTCAGTTTACATTTAGACTTGAATTGTTTTCTTTTTCATCAATGTTAAGAAATTTAGTTGAAATTATATGTACCAATGACAATTATTAGAAAGTTTTCAAAAGTAGAGTCCAGAAAAGTTAAAGGTGACGATCGTACTGGAACATTTCAAAAGCAATAATCCTGTCCTCAACAGAAAGCATGATTCAAATACTCCTTTAATTTAATTTACTGCCAAACATTAAGACTGAAGCCATAAAATACATGAAGAAGTGGAATCTTCTGGCATATTCTGATAAATCTTGTAATTAATACCATCTTATGCATGATTCAATCCTGAAAGTCTTCCTTTAATAACCTCTGACACAGTCATTTGAAAGTGATGTACAGGGAAAGACTGCATTCAAGATAAAGATTTAACTGAAGGCTTGGGTCTTCAGCAAGGTCACCTGACATGTCAATCTAGCTCCACATCTTGAAGGGCTTTAATGCTTCATTAATGAAAACAAATCCAGAGAAATAACCTGATCCTTGTGCTATAGTGATGTATTTACAGGCTATTAAATGATTCCATGTTGACATACATCTAGATAATAACATATACACAAGAATGCATCACCACTGTATTATTTTGCAAATCCTAAAATTTAGAGTTGTTTGCAAAACTAATAGTTACAATATCTAATATAATTAAAAAAATACATCACAATCCAATCATATCAGATATTCATACATGCCATGCAGGGGCCCTGAGTGTCCGAGTGGTCTAAAACATTCTCTGTTACAGATCACTGCCATCTCACCTCTGTCTGCGTGGGTTCGAGTCTAAGATTCGGCTAATGTAGTTATGTGAGAAAGTTTGCTAGTAACTTCTCGTGGATCAGTGGTTCTTTCCGAGGGGTTATCCCGGGTTCTTCCTCCACCAATAATACTGGTCGCCATATATAGCCTATAGAGTGCTTAAAAATGGCATTAAACCCTACAACAACAACAACATACATCCCAAGATGAATGGCAAGCTTGATTTGTGTAGACCACTATCACTTTTATTCTAAATAAAATTTATGGTCCAAAAACCTTCAAAAATGAATTTTTAAATCAAGGATACCTGTAATGATGATCTACTGGTGAAAAGTATTCCAGGATTCCATTAGAAGACAGTTTTTTCCTTCCTTTTATAACCACTGAATATTATAAACCATCTCTGATATTCTTGAGAAATTCCAATGTACCAAATTTTGTAGCAAAAGTATTTTCTTACGTGTATGAGTTCAAATATTCAAAAGATATTTACAAGCTCATTTGACTTTGACATCATGGATAACAAAATCACTTAGGTAACTTTTTTCCTACATGCCAAGGTTAAATAATTCTTTTTATATGAAAAGATGACAAGTTATCAAAATACATAGCATCATTCACAGTTGATTTAATGTCTCCAAAAATTGTACTTCATAAATAAAACATTTCATACTGGTTTGTGTTGTAATGCTCACAGTCCAACACAGCTAAAAAGCACAAGATAGTTGACCTGTAAAATCAAGGTCAATACAATCAACTTGTTCATTAGAATACAGCTAATACAAAATCTGTTCAAAATTTTCATGAAATGGGTAAAAGTCACATGTTTCAGTCTAGTACAGGAAAGCAAGTAATAATTCCTGTCTTGACCCTAAGGTCAATTAGTTCTAGTTTAAAAAATATCTTCCCAAACATGTATATATCTTGGTTGTCATGTCTGCATAATTTTAAATGATAATGAGTGACATAATGCAAAAAGTGTTCCAGTGAAAGTATAATGTGTGAGTTTGATTTTCAACATAGCTTGAACAATTTTTTAGTCATATCACTACGATGTCTGCAGTGAGGCTGTTTATAGTGATGTCTAGCACTGGGTCATCATGCTGCAGACATGTGGCATCATGTTCCACCCAGTCATATTATCCTGACACCAGGCCAACCAGTCCTATCACTAACCTCTTAATGCTGAGCACCAAGCATGGCAGTTATTAGTACTATCTTCACAAGTCTCTAGTATGACTCAGCCAGGGTTCAAACCCAAAACCTCCTGCATCTGAGGTAGATCCTCAATCCACTAGGCCACTGGAGCAGTAGTATCAATTCTACAATTCATACAAAAGGAAATGTGGTAAAGAGATTTTTTCAGATAGCTGCTATTCAGGCTTTCAAATACCATTCTTTTAAAATCCATGAATAAAGTAGAGCTATTCTAACAAATTATGGAATGCAGCAAATGAAATCCAATGTAAAATGCTGTCAGAGGTATATTTTAAAAACTTGCTAATCACATGACAGATTTAATTGAAATATTTAACATAGACAGTAAAACTGTGTCTATTCTTGAACTTCAACTGTATAAGTTAACTCCCTCTATCTGAAATATGTAATAAGACTTTATTTTTAACTCATAGCATTGAAATATCTCCAATATTCTTGACAAGCTTTTCAATGAAAGATCAGCTAAATTTTAAACCAACCAGACATCATAATTAACAATACCAATAACAAGATGGCTGCACTGGTGGCCATAATAGATGTCAGATAAACATAATTTTCATTCAGGAACAAATAGACATCTTGAAAAGCCTATGCTGATTTAACCATCCATTCAGGTTGAGTATCAGTAATAATTTTTTCAAGCTGGCCATTTTGGTGGTCATACTGGATGTCCAGTATATGACCATCAAGGCCATTATGACTAAGGGTATAAAAATAAATCATTGTCTCCTAGCAACCAGCTTTAAAAAACCTGGCTGCCCAGTGTTTGTTTCTGATTGGCTGCAATGCACAAAGATTTCTGTAATAACAATTAGTCAGCAACTTTGTCTAATATATATCATACAAAAAATATTTGTAACTCAACATCGTTCCTACTAAGGGAAAGTGTCATACATGTTGGCACACTGTAAGCAAATAAAAGATAATACAACAATTAGATTTTTATATGCTGTTTTATAGTCTGATAAATCAACAGGTAAATCACAGGTAATGTTGGTAAATGTCACCACATCTATGGTGGTAGTTGAAACAAATTGAGAGCCTGCAAATAATGGTAAAAATAATCCATTGCAAACAATCTGATTATCTTGCAACATGGTTTTCAACTGTGCAAATGTTGCAATCTGAAACATGGGTCTCAAGAATTTCAAATCCATTCAGGAAATGCATTGACATTTTAGTTAGTGTTTGGTTATCGCCTGTTTCCATCAAATCACATACATAATTTCATCTGTGTTTATTCTGCATTCATCTGTGTTTGTTCTGTACTGTGTACATTCCAAATTGCTATTGTATTCATTCTGCATATCATCTTTGTTTAATCTGTATTCTGTTCATTCCTAGTTGCTTTTGTGTTTATAAAAGCCTAAAGTCTTCCTATATCACATTCTAATCACTGAATCACGAACCTAATACTCGACTTTATTTCAAATAATTGAGAAATCCTTGCTAATGTTACAAGTAAAATATGCTTTAAATGAATAAATAAACATAATCTGTTCATGATGAGAAAGACATGATGCAAAATTCATGAGTGTGTGCATGATATGAAATCTGTATACCGATAAAAAAAATGGAAATTTCAAGAATATTAGGTATTTGAAACCGAAATCTTTGCATTAGAAGCTTTGACCAACAGAGATGTGAAAACATGTGAGGTATTAGATAATTATATATTAAAGCATTTAAAGTCTTCTTACATAATCTTGACCTTTTTCCCCTAAAATTGTGATATTTTTTTCTAATGCTATCAGTGAAATACACTGTAAATGAATTTAAAAAAACATCATTGGTTTACATATCTTGGCATAAGGACATTATGGTACAGTGCATTTTACACATTGATTTATTTTTTTTGATTTATATACAGTCATAAACATTGTTGACAATGAAGAACAAAATCATGTTTTGCCTGAAAACAATGAAAGATAATTAGTGGAAGATGACTTCTTTCATGCAATCATGTATTTAAAAAAATAAATAAAGTGGTGACCTAGTCTATAACTGAGAAGTGGGTGTGACTTAAGAAACACTTTTTATGACTGGATATATATATATATATATATATATATATATATATATATATATATATATAGGTTCTTTCTTTTTCCGTTTTATTTCTCAGTGTGGATGAAACTCAGAATATGATAAGTATGATTCAAAATAACATTGTATAATCCACTTTGCAGATTATTTGGTTTGAACATCATTAAATATGAATAAAGAAACATAAAGTTCAGTTTCGGTTTCTTAGCAACCAATATATTTGTCCAAATTATACATGGATTTCTGGAAATTATACTTTTATTTACACAAATACTAAATACAGTGGGACCCCGCTATAACCCGAATTCGGATATAACCCGGTCGTGGCATGGCTCCCGAAATTTCAGGTAATTTATTACAGGTATTTTTCTCAAAGACCAAAAAAAAAAAATTAAGCATGAAAAAAAAAAAATTAAGAGTTTAATTATCATTCTCATATTCGTCTAAACAGTGCGAAAAAGAACGTGTAGAAAATGTATTATCAAATTTCTTCTAGTTTTGTGCCAAAATAAACGTCGGAAATACGAACCAATTGCTGGGCCTACTGAGAACTTTGATCTTTGTTTATTGTTGAAAAATTACAGCTCATAAGTGTCAATATTGTAATTACTGATTCCTGAGTAATAAAGCCATCGTGTCTACTTTGTGTTTGTCTTGAATGCATTCCGAATACAATCGTTGCTCAAAATAATCTCCGATATATGTTCTCTTAATTTCATACACAACTAAGCAACAGCCAATGCGGCGGTTGATAAAAGATTCTCATCAGAATGTATAAATCAATTAATTTAAGTACATTGTTTATCATCAAAGTGAACTGCCGAGCTAAACAGTGACATAATTCAGTGGTTAAGCCAGTTCTGCCTGCTGTATTTATTAGAGTACATCAAAAGAACATGACGCAATAACTGGGCGGCAAGTTCAAAGGACTTTGACTAGCAGCTTGGGTGGGAAAATGTGCTGAAATTTACAATGACTGAATTCAGTGACAGAGAGATCCTGAGATGTACATGTAGTTATTATAAGAATACACTTTAGCTTCCATTATTTAATCTATGGACATGTACTATTTCATCATTCATTACGTACACCCATTACGTAATTTTTGTTTTTTTTTTCTTTTCATTGAATTCAGTCACATAATGATCTGTGACAAAATTATTGAATATTTTACATCCGTGTGTGGATATTTTCAATGGAAATATTTGTATTATGGATTCAATGTATGTTACAAGATTCGCTGGTGAGTACACGGTGTTGATACTCTTTTCATGCAATAGATTATACATGTATACATAAATTAGACACGTGTATGTATCAATGCATGGTTCTCTTAATAAAGTAATATATTATATCTGTAATTTCTGTTACCACAGCAAATGTTTTTCTCATTTAATATATATTGACCAAAAATGGTAATTGTGCCATGCATTTTCGCACCCGTCTTTATGTAACCCCCCCCCAATTAAATCCAAAAATGTGTTGGTATTGTACATGGTTGCTTATAACACGGTTCGGTTCATAGCCCGGTCGGATTCTATGGCTTCCAACTACCGTGTTATAGCGGGGTCCCACTGTAAAATGGACTAATTTTCTCCTAACCCCAAGCACAAACTACAATAAAAAGTAATTTTTTTACTAGATTTTCTGACAAGTTTGGAACACTAATATTTTGTGATTGTTGATATCTACTGTTTGACAATTCAGTTTTTAATTAACGGAAACCAAAGTATAACATGCACAATGTTAATATACAGATATTATTCCATTATTGATTATACTATATAGTGTTAATATACAGATATTATTCCATTATTGATTATACTATATAGTGTTAATATACAGATATTATTCCATTATTGATTATACTATATAGTGTTAATATACAGATATTATTCCATTATTGATTATACTATATAGTGTTAATATACAGATATTATTCCATTATTGATTATACTATATAGTGTTAATATACAGATATTATTCCATTATTGATTATACTATATAGTGTTAATATACAGATATTATTCCATTATTGATTATACTATATAGTGTTCAAACTTTGTGATAATCACTAATAAAACCTTTTGGTATCAGAATTAAAAATCTACAGAAATGTTCAAATTAAGAAAATAAGCGATTCAATGACAACTCTTGCATGCATGAATTCCATTATAGCAAGACTACAATATTTTGGCATAGCTTACGTAAAGCAGTAAAAAAAGCAATATAAAACTTGGTTAAGGAGGGACTGTACAAGCAAGCCGATATGAAACAAAATTGATCTCCAAGAGAGCTGCAACAATTATTGCTGTTCAATCCTGAAATGTCTATTGATGCAGACATTCTTATTTGTCCACTTAATCAGATTTACTGCTTTCATTCCCAAAAATCTATAACTTTGCTACAAGGATCCAATTCAGCCAATAAATATTTGAGAAAGAATCCAATTTCAATGAAAATTACATGGAAAATCATTCCAAGAAATCAAAGATTTGTGAGACAAATTAAATATATGGCAGATTACTGATCAAAAACAGTCCAACTTGGGTAGTTTTTCTCCAAGATTTGAAAATAGTAACAGACATTATTCTATGAAAAAAAAATCGTTTGTGTTTAAATCAAAATTTAGAGTCAGCCAATGTAAAGACAACCTTGCATGCTGTATAAAATTAGGTGCATTAATTTATATAATTTTGTGCAAATGTGTATAAATTATCCAATACAAAGCGACTAAAGTAATGCAACAGATGTTTACAATTTATAACACAACATTCACTAACATTGCAATGTAGCTGAATCTCATTCTACAAAAGAAAATGGGGATATAATATGAGTACTGGTCCCAATTCATGCATGCAGAGATCTCCTTCCAAAAATGAAATGGGGATATAATGTGGAGACTTGTCCCATAGAAATATATAGAGAGAACTCCTTCTACAAAGAATATGGGGATATAATGTGGGGACTTGTCCCATAGAAATAAATATAGAGAACTACTTCTACAAAGAATATGGGGATATAATGTGGGGACTTGTCTGAAATAGGCATGCAGAGATCTCCTTCCAAAAATGAAATGGGGATATAATGTGGAGACTTGTCCCATAGAAATATATAGAGAGAACTCCTTCTACAAAGAATATGGGGATATAATGTGGGGACTTGTCTGAAATAGGCATGTAGAGATCTCCTTCCAAACCAAAGGAGAATATATTATCGGTACAGGTCCCAAAGAGGCATGCCTGGAATTGGGATACGAGAATGGGGAATGAGGATTGATATACAGGTTCCCAAAGTATAACTGGAATGAGAATATATATATACAGGTCCCCACAAAATATTACTGGAATGAGGATATATATGCAGGTCCTATAAAAGTATAACTGGAATGAGGATATATATTCAGGTCCCCACAAAATATTACTGGAATGAGGATATATATATCCACACATGCACGCATGCATGCACGCATGCACACGCACACACACACACACACACACACACACACACACACACACACACACACACACACACACACAACACACACACACACACACA
Organism: Unio delphinus; assembly: GCA_029339505.1. Classification (NCBI taxonomy): domain Eukaryota; kingdom Metazoa; phylum Mollusca; class Bivalvia; order Unionida; family Unionidae; genus Unio; species Unio delphinus. The sequence continues at coordinate 3,430,272 of JAQISU010000295.1, forward strand.
CACACACACACACACACACACACACACACACACACACACACACTGGTCCCATAAAGAGGCATACCTGGAATTGGGATATGAGAATGGGGAATGAGGATTTATATACAGGTTCCCAAAGTATAACTGGAATGAGGATATATATACAGGTCCCCACAAAATATTACTGGAATGAGGATATATATATAGGTCCCAAAAAGTATAACAGGAATGAGGATACAATATGAGCACTGGTCACTATTATGACTCTATTGCTTTATACTCAGTAATAGAAAGAGTGAAGTCAGCAAGATTTGTAAAATTCCACAAATAATTTATTTCCCTACAACATAAAGTGAAAATTTAAAATAAATACAGTTATAATTAAATTAGAGTGATATTGCAAATAAGATCTAACACTGAATGCATTGATGTTTATGTAGCCTCAAATGTGGCAATATCCAATATCATGAACTGTGATGATATTCCAACAGTCTTTTGATAAATCATAATACCCAATATAATCCAAAAATGTTTTTATCTGAAATCACTATAATTCCAAATTAACGTTTCTCCACAAATATTCAAAATGAACCCTTTGCGTTACCAGTAAATAATAATTTCAACAAATAATTTCCACCCAAATGAAAATACTGCAGACAACAATAAGACTGATTCTGCAACAAGATGTTAAATTAATATATTTTCAAGTAAACAAGATTATAAAAGCAAGCTAAGATAATAAAAAGCCTGGATGTGGGACAAAAGTTCATTTATACAATAATCTAAGTTGAAACAGTTAAGTTATATTACTAAAATTTATATAAAAAAAAGAACATAGTAAAAGTATGTAGGATCTGTATTTCTATGAGGTATACTAATGTTCTTGACTCAGACCCAGTTTAATATATTTATCTTTATGATATTGATCTTAATATTTAACCCACACTCCTAGGGAAATATTAACTATATATTATTTTGCTTACAGAATTATGAGCTCTAGTTAAGTACACAATTAACCTTATTTTGGACAAGGTCAAGTCCAAAATACATATGTACCATAAAATCATGGAGAAAAAAATTCAAGTTTAAGTTAACATTCTAAACAGGAATGCCTGAAATGAGGACATAATATGTGCACTGGTCCCAAATAGGCATACCTGGAATGAGGACATAAATGCAAGGTCCCAAATAGGCATACCTGGAATAAGGACATAAATGCAAGGTCCCAAATAGGCATACCTGGAATGAGGACATAAATGCAAGGTCCCAAATAGGCATACCTGGAATGAGGACATAAATGCAAGGTCCCAAATAGGCATACCTGGAATGAGGACATAAATGCAAGGTCCAACAGATGCATGACTTGAATAAGGCTATATGTGAAAGGTCCTAAATGAGCAATGTCTGGAATGAGGATCAATGTACAAAGCTCCATATATATATATGCATGGAATGAGGATATATGTGCAAGGTCCCATAGATGCATGTCTGGAATGAGGATATATGTGCAAGGTCCAAAATAAGCATGCCTGGAATGAGGATATAAATGCAAGGTCCCAAAAAAGCATGCCTGGAATGAGGATATAAATGTAAGGTCCCTAAAAAGCATGCCTGGAATGAGGATATAAATGCAAGGTCCCAAAAAAGCATGCCTGGAATGAAAATATATGTCCAAGGTCCAATAGATTTATACCTGGAATGAGGATATAAATTCAAGGTCCCAAAAGAGCATGCCTGGAATGAGGATATAAATGCAAGGTCCCAAAAAAGCATGCCTGGAATGAGGATATAAATGCAAGGTCCCATATATGCATCCTGGGACATGGGAAATGTGTGCACAGTTCCCAAATAGGCATGCCAGGAAATATCACAAATCTCTTGCTAATGCAATGGGTACAGAAAATTCTGTTTTTGAAGTTTTATATTTTTTAAGGCATCAATCCACATACATATCTTTATAAATATGTTTTCCAATGTCTTACATTCAAAATAAATCAAATCAATACTAGGATCATATAACCTGTCGAATTTAATAAGCAGCATGTTTTATAATGAATCATCCATTTTGTCTCTTATTTGAATTGCTTAAACTGAAATTATCTCAAATATTATCAAAAAAGCTCAGCATACCACATTTTGCAACAAACATATTTTCCTGCATCTTCCAGTTAACATTTTCCACAAAGAACATGCAATAAACAAATCTTTGCCACAGCTTTAAATCTTTAAGATGTCATGGATAGAAGATTAGTGAATTAATCCTGATCCTGTAAAGCTTTATCCACATGCTAAGTTTCATTTAATCAGAAATTAAAATATTTGTCAGCAAAAGTACAATTATTTGACTGCAATCATAAAATAAACTTTTTTATATATTGACAAAATTGGTCTGATAAAAAGTCATTTATACTTGTTTATTGCACAAGCTATTTACTGATAAAAAGGTGGGTCAAGACCTTTGACCTTTAAATCAGTGTCCTAGTGCTATCATTGACCTTGTGATCAATGTCAGAGTAGTATCAACATGTTTACTAAGAAAAATTGAATCTGTATATATACAAGTGAAGAGATATGCTTGTGATTAGTATCACCATGTTGGATGATACAATAACCTGATTATTGTTACAACTCCAGGGTCTTAAATAAAGTAACCAAAAAAAAGCAGAACCAACAAGTTTTGTAAAATCAAAATTAAGATTTATTTATCTAAGTTACAAAGTAAACATTTAAAAGCAAATTTCATTATTATGAACTGAATCTAAAATCTAAAATAATCCTAATAATTTCAAAAGTATAAATTAAGATTTATTTATCTAAGTTACAAAGTAAACATTTAAAAGCAAATTTCATTATTATGAACTGAATCTAAAATCTAAAATAATCCTAATAATTTCAAAAGTATAAATTAAGATTTAATTATCTAAGTTAAAAAGTAAATATTTAAGAGCAAATTTCATTATTATGAACTGAATCTAAAATAATCATAAAAGTTCTAGCACAATTTCAAAAGTATAAAGCGTTCCAAATGAATTCCAGTATTGAATGTGCTAATGTACCAATAGTCTTGAACGTGCTGATGAGCCAACAGTATTGATGTATCACAATGATATAATCCAGGCTTTTTTCGGAATGAATTCACAATAATCCCAAAATAATAATTATCTTTAAAATATCAATCAGCGTTTTGTAATTTCAGTAAAAAGATTTGAAAAAACGATTCATCTAAAATTTTATCTGTACAAAACAGCAAATACTTTTAGATAGAGAGGAATGAATATTCTGTTTACAAAACCATCTAAATTTATACTAAAAACAAAACTAGACCTTGAAATCAAGTATCAATAAAAAATCTTTTTGTAATTTACAAAATTTAAAACCCAAGAAAAACAGACCAAAAACTCTATCCTCAATCTTGGACAAAGGCTGAGCACACAATACAAAATAAATATGCTGAATGTCATGCATATCAATAAATCTAAATAATAAAGAGGCAAATGATTATATCCATGACCAATTAAGATCAGAAGCAACTTGTACAAAATTATTTTAAATCAATCCTGCAATTTTATATTAAAACCTGTATTGAAATTGAAAAGTAACTGATGCATGCTTTCATCTGTGAACCATTTCACTACTTGTATAAATCATTGTTTTCATAAGCTAACAAAAATCAAAGCGGTCTCCATTGACCTGACTCCAAGATCACATAAGTCCAGTTAGAAAATTTTCTAACAATACTGCAGACATGGTTAAATCATCAACTTAATCATGTCCTAAAAAGTTTGGAAACACATTCATAGTAATTTGTTATGCACTACAAGTAGTTTTGTCACATGGGACATTCCCCCCCCCCTCCACTTACTGGTCTATTATATCTGTCATAATGTTCTTAAACTTACTGGTTGTCATGGGACATTTTAAAACAGTAGAATATATGGGACTGTTATTAATTAGATTGAAAATTATGAATTAGCTTGATGTTATTTAAAATAAATCAAGTGGACATTGATACCCAAGTGAAATGAGATGCTTGCTATTACATATCTTTCTGACTCACACATCTCATCTCTGTCAATGGGAGTTGGAGTCGCGACCAATGAGGTTATGTGAAAAAGCATGCCATTTGTTTTTTATGGGCCAGTGGTTCTTCGGAGGGTTTTCCTGTATCAAAATATACTGGTTGCATTGTTTAGACTATCTGCTCAAGAAAAATGGCATTCAGCCCCTCCCCCCCAATCTGAAAACATTGATAAATCAATAATGATATTAAATTTAAACTTTTTCTATTAACATATATACAACTTTATAGGTCAATGACCTTTTTATTGTCCAATGACAACTTTATTGTCCAATAACAACTTTATTGTCCAAATACTTTTTATTTTCCAATGACAACTTTATTGTCCAAAGACCTTTTAATTGTCCAATAAAAACTTTATTGTCCAAAGACATTTTTATTGTGCAATGACAACTTTATTGTCAAAAGATCTTTGTATTATTCAATGACAACTTTAGTGTCCAAAGACCTTTCTATTATCCAATGAAAACTTTATTGTCCAATGCCAACATTAATGGCCAATGCCAACTCTATTGGACAATGGCCATTTTATTGGATAATGAGAGGCATGTAGCATATTGTTCATCTGCACTGAGTGGCACATCATCAACATATTTGAACTGCTCCAGTGGCCTAGTAGTTAGAGTATCTGCAGCGGAAGAAGGAGGTTGTGGGTTTGATCCCCGATAAAGTCATACCAAAGACTTACAAAAATGGTACATGCAGCTGCTTGCTTGATGCTCAGCATTAAGAGGTTAGTGTTAGGACCGGTCGACCTGGTGTCAGGATAATGTGACTGGGTGGGACACTATGCTACATGTCTGTGGCATGATGCCCCAGTGTTAGACATCAATATAAACTACCTCACTGCAGACATCATAGCGATATGACTGAAAAATTGTTAAAGCAACGTTAAAAATCCAAAACAAAAAAACAAAAAAAATCAACATATTTGAAAATGTTTACCTTGTGCTCAACGACATTTTTTAATGATAGGTACTACTCTGCTGAATTTAATTATAGGTACCACTGTACTGAATTTAATTATAGGTACCACTGTACTTAACTTAATTATAGGTACCACTGTACTTAATTTAATTATAGGTACCACTGTACTTAATTTAATTATAGGTACACTTTACTGAATTTAATTATAGGTACCACTGTACTTAATTTAATTATAGGTATCACTGTACTTAATTTAATTATAGCTACCACTGTACTTAATTTAATTACAGGTACCACTGTACTTAATTTAATTATAGGTACCACTGTACTTAATTTAATTAAAGCTACCACTGTACTTAATTTAATTATAGGTACCACTGTACTTAATTTAATTATAGGTACCACTGTACTGAATTTAATTATAGGTACCACTGTACTTAATTTAATTATAGGTACCACTGTACTTAGTTTAATTATAGGTACCACTGTATTGAATTTAATTATAGGTACCACTGTACTGAATTTAATTATAGGTACCACTGTCCTCAGTCTAATTATAGATACCATTGTGCTGAATTTAATTATAGCTGTCACTATAATCAATTTAATTAGGTACTACTGTACTCCATTTTAGGTACCATTGTACTCCATTTTAGGTATCACTGTACTCAATTTAATTATATATACCACTGTACTCAATTTAATTACAGGACCCACTGTACTCCTTTTAATTATATGTACCACTGTACTCAATTTAATTATAGGTACCACTCTTTAATTAATGCATGTATTAAAAAATTAGAGAGCTTTGAAAATATCAGAAGTGACTAAGAATTGATAAGTATAGTCACCAGAAGTAATCAAGCTAATTTCTATCTGACTATTTAAATGTGCACATCTTACTCAACATTCAATGATTCAGTTATTAACATCCAATGATTGGTCAATCAATTATTAACATTCAATGATTGGTCAATCAATTATTAACATCCAATGATTGGTCAATCAGTTATTAACATCCAATGATTGGTCAATCAATTATTAACATCCAATGATTGGTCAATCAATTATTAACATCCAATGATTGGTCAATCAATTATTAACATCCAATGATTGGTCAATCAATTATTAACATCCAATGATTGGTCAATCAATTATTAACATCCAATGATTGGTCAATCAATTATTAACATCCAATGATTGGTCAATCAATTATTAACATCCAATGATTGGTCAATCAATTATTAACATCCAATGATTGGTCAATCAATTATTAACATCCAATGATTGGTCAATCAATTATTAACATCCAATGATTGGTCAATCAATTATTAACATCCAATGATTGGTCAATCAATTATCAACATTCAATGATTGGTCAATCAATTATTAACATCCAATGATTGGTCAATCAATTATTAACATCCAATGATTGGTCAATCAATTATTAACATCCAATGATTGGTCAATCAATTATTAACATCCAATGATTGGTCAATCAATTATTAACATCCAATGATTGGTCAATCAATTATTAACATCCAATGATTGGTCAATCAATTATTAACATCCAATGATTGGTCAATCAATTATTAACATCCAATGATTGGTCAATCAATTATCAACATCCAATGATTGGTCAATCAATTATTAACATCCAATGATTGGTCAATCAATTATTAACATCCAATGATTGGTCAATCAATTATTAACATCCAATGATTGGTCAATCAATTATTAACATCCAATGATTGGTCAATCAATTATCAACATTCAATGATTGGTCAATCAATTATTAACATCCAATGATTGGTCAATCAATTATTAACATCCAATGATTGGTCAATCAATTATTAACATCCAATGATTGGTCAATCAATTATCAACATTCAATGATTGGTCAATCAATTATTAACATCCAATGATTGGTCAATCAATTATTAACATCCAATGATTGGTCAATCAATTATTAACATCCAATGATTGGTCAATCAATTATTAACATCCAATGATTGGTCAATCAATTATTAACATCCAATGATTGGTCAATCAATTATCAACATTCAATGATTGGTCAATCAATTATTAACATCCAATGATTGGTCAATCAATTATTAACATCCAATGATTGGTCAATCAATTATTAACATCCAATGATTGGTCAATCAATTATTAACATCCAATGATTGGTCAATCAATTATCAACATTCAATGATTGGTCAATCAATTATTAACATTCAATGATTGGTCAATCAATTGTTAACATCCAATGATTGGTCAATCAGTTATCAACATTCAATGATTGGTCAATCAATTATTAACATCCAATGATTGGTCAATCAATTATTAACATTCAATGATTGGTCAATCAATTATTAACATCCAATGATTGGTCAATCAATTATCAACATTCAATGATTGGTCAATCAATTATTAACATCCAATGATTGGTCAATCAATTATTAACATCCAATGATTGGTCAATCAATTATTAACATCCAATGATTGGTCAATCAATTATTAACATCCAATGATTGGTCAATCAATTATTAACATCCAATGATTGGTCAATCAATTATTAACATCCAATGATTGGTCAATCAATTATTAACATCCAATGATTGGTCAATCAATTATTAACATCCAATGATTGGTCAATCAATTATTAACATCCAATGATTGGTCAATCAATTATTAACATCCAATGATTGGTCAATCAATTATTAACATCCAATGATTGGTCAATCAATTATTAACATCCAATGATTGGTGAATCAATTATTAACATCCAATGATTGGTCAATCAATTATTAACATCCAATGATTGGTCAATCAATTATCAACATTCAATGATTGGTCAATCAATTATTAACATCCAATGATTGGTCAATCAATTATTAACATCCAATGATTGGTCAATCAATTATTAACATCCAATGATTGGTCAATCAATTATCAACATTCAATGATTGGTCAATCAATTATTAACATCCAATGATTGGTCAATCAATTATTAACATCCAATGATTGGTCAATCAATTATTAACATCCAATGATTGGTCAATCAATTATTAACATCCAATGATTGGTCAATCAATTATTAACATCCAATGATTGGTCAATCAATTATCAACATTCAATGATTGGTCAATCAATTATTAACATCCAATGATTGGTCAATCAATTATTAACATCCAATGATTGGTCAATCAATTATTAACATCCAATGATTGGTCAATCAATTATTAACATCCAATGATTGGTCAATCAATTATCAACATTCAATGATTGGTCAATCAATTATTAACATTCAATGATTGGTCAATCAATTGTTAACATCCAATGATTGGTCAATCAGTTATCAACATTCAATGATTGGTCAATCAATTATTAACATTCAATGATTGGTCAATCAATTATTAACATTCAATGATTGGTCAATCAATTATTAACATCCAATGATTGGTCAATCAATTATTAACATTCAATGATTGGTCAATCAATTATTAACATTCAATGATTGGTCAATCAATTATTAACATCCAATGATTGGTCAATCAATTATCAACATCCAATGATTGGTCAATCAATTATTAACATCCAATGATTGGTCAATCAATTATCAACATCCAATGATTGGTCAATCAATTATTAACATCCAATGATTGGTCAATCAATTATTAACATCCAATGATTGGTCAATCAATTATCAACATCCAATGATTGGTCAATCAATTATCAACATCCAATGATTGGTCAATCAATTATCAACATCCAATGATTGGTCAATCAATTATCAACATCCAATGATTGGTCAATCAATTATCAACATCCAATGATTGGTCAATCAATTATTAACATCCAATGATTGGTCAATCAATTATTAACATCCAATGATTGGTCAATCAATTATTAACATCCAATGATTGGTCAATCAATTATTAACATCCAATGATTGGTCAATCAATTATCAACATCCAATGATTGGTCAATCAATTATCAACATCCAATGATTGGTCAATCAATTATCAACATCCAATGATTGGTCAATCAATTATCAACATCCAATGATTGGTCAATCAATTATCAACATCCAATGATTGGTCAATCAATTATCAACATCCAATGATTGGTCAATCAATTATCAACATCCAATGATTGGTCAATCAATTATTAACATCCAATGATTGGTCAATCAATTATTAACATCCAATGATTGGTCAATCAATTATCAACATCCAATGATTGGTCAATCAATTATCAACATCCAATGATTGGTCAATCAATTATTAACATCCAATGATTGGTCAATCAATTATCAACATCCAATGATTGGTCAATCAATTATCAACATCCAATGATTGGTCAATCAATTATTAACATCCAATGATTGGTCAATCAATTATTAACATCCAATGATTGGTCAATCAATTATCAACATCCAATGATTGGTCAATCAATTATCAACATCCAATGATTGGTCAATCAATTATTAACATCCAATGATTGGTCAATCAATTATTAACATCCAATGATTGGTCAATCAATTATCAACATTCGATGATTGGTCAATCAATTATTAACATCCAATGATTGGTCAATCAATTATCAACATCCAGTGATTGGTCAATCAATTATTAACATCCAATGATTGGTCAATCAATTATTAACATCCAATGATTGGTCAATCAGTTATCAACATTCAATGATTGGTCAATCAATTATTAACATCCAATGATTGGTCAATCAATTATCAACATCCAATGATTGATTCAATCAGTTATTAACATCCAATGATTGGTCAATCAATTATTAACATCCAATGATTGGTCAATCAATTATCAACATTTGATGATTGGTCAATCAATTATTAACATCCAATGATTGGTCAATCAATTATCAACATCCAATGATTGGTCAATCAATTATTAACATCCAATGATTGGTCAATCAATTATTAACATCCAATGATTGGTCTATCAATTATCAACATTCGATGATTGGTCAACCAATTATTAACATCCAATGATTGGTCAATCAATTATTAACATTCAATGATTGGTCAATCAATTATTAACATCCAATGATTGGTCAATCAATTATCAACATTCAATGATTGGTCAATCAATTATTAACATTCAATGATTGGTCAATCAATTATCAACATTCAATGATTGGTCAATCAATTATCAACATTCAATGATTGGTCAATCAATTATCAACATCCAATGATTGGTCAATCAGTTATCAACATCCAATGATTGGTCAATCAATTATTAACATTCAATGATTGGTCAATCAATTATTAACATTCAATGATTGGTCAATCAATTATCAACATTTTAGGGCCAATTAGAGTGTTGTGATCATAAATTGTACTTTGTACTGCTCTCTGTCAGATTTTACAACTGTTAATTGGTTCTGATTAATATGACAGAATAATGGAGGTATTACTGCATGACAAAATTCTCTCACGCCACTTAGAGTGTGTAAAACGTTAATTGGTTTGGATTGTTGCCACAAAACAAAAGGAAAGTATTGCTGCCTGTCAAATCCAGGAATTGTAATCACAGAAATATAAAAAAACAGCCATCTTGCAAAATTAACTGTGGAATGAATGGTGCGTTGAAATTGAATTTTGTGTCAGGTCTCAACAAGAAAACAAAATCGATTCATAATTTTTTGGTACAAATTCTTTAACAAATATATGAATGTTATGTGACTATAAGACAGTAACAAGATAAACGTTTTAAGAATTATTGATTAAGAAATTACTACTTTCTATGCACTACATCACTTTGAACAATAGCTAATACATATTTTTTAAAAACCCATACAAAATAACTACATAAAACCATGAAAGCAAATAATACACAAATGAAAATTTGGTTATAGTGCATATTAAAATAAAGAGATACAACTGTGTAGACAAAAATGAACAAGTTCAAATAAGTTCACAATGTTTTGTTCAGAATAAGCAAGGATAATAATAATAATAATAATAATAATAATAATAATAATAATAATAATAATAATAATGACTTTGTATAGTGCCTAATCTTTAGAATCTCTAATCGCTTTACAACATCTATAATGATATGAATACAAAACAAAAACAAAAAACAAACACCATGAAATTTGAAAATAAAAAAAAATGCTGAAAATATTTAAGGTAGGAAACAATATTAGGTCTTCAAGTTTGTTCTTGCAGTCAAAAAAAGTGAGTTTTTAAGAGCACTTATGAAAGGGATCACTGTGTCTTTGTGTCTTTTTTCAATGGGCAATTCATTCCACTTCATTTCCATTGTAGGAATAATGAGTATACGATTGTCAGAAGAGGAGTGTAAGTATCTTGCTGGTGTGTAGATATGGGTGAGGCTGGATAGGTATGCTGAACTGGATTCTGTCAGTGAAACGTAGCACAGAGAAAAAAAATTGTGTTTGATTCTAGATTGAATGGATGGCCAGTGTAGGGTACAGAGTATTTTAAAGATGTTCTGAGCAGCTGTGTTTTGAACTTTTTGAAGTTTCTGGAGTAGATATTGAGATAAACCAGACAGAATTGAGTTACAATAGTCCAGTCTTGAAAGTGTTCTAGTGGCATCAACTGAAAGATATTTGCGAATGGAGTTGGTGCATTGCATATGTTCATGACATGTTGGTGCTTTCTTTGTTTGATCAGGATTTTTAACATAGCTTTAACAATTTTTCAGTCATATCGCTGTGAGGCAGTTTATAATGATTCATGTTCTGGCATTCAGGAGAAATACTTTCCACAAATTGGGATGCACCTTTGCAGTGGCAAAGTCCTGCAGGTCATTTACCATATTTGCAACTTTTCATTGGAATAATGGAGGAAGCAAATTGCCCAAGGCCGATCCAAGTTAGGCTTAATGAGTTGCATGCTCAAAATTTTTGGAGATGCAGGGAAAATATCAAAGATGATGTAAGTACATTTTTGATGGGAAAACAAGCACATTTTCCATCAGCAACTGCCACCATAGATGTGAGGCTTAGTGAGGCAAATGTTGTCAGCACAGGAGACATCAAATTGGCCATTACAACAAGAAGAAGACATGACATTATTGACTGGTTCTACAGGCACAAGTCATGTGATTTCTACCTGAAGCACAAATATGGTTTGCATAGGTAAATATTTAGCCATGCAGTGTCAGTTGCAGGAACAAAATGCAGATGTTATGTCCAAAATACAGATGTTATGTCCAAAATACAGATGTTATGTCCAAAATACAGATGTTGTATCCAAAATACAGATGTTATGTCCAAAATACAAAAATACAGATATTGTATCCAAAATACAGATGTTATGTCCAAAATACAGATGTTGTATCCAAAATGCAGCTGTTGTATCCAAAATACAGATGTTGTATCCAAAATACATGTTATGTCCAAAATACAGATGTTGTGTCCAAAATACAGATGTTGTGTCCAAAATACAGATGTTGTATCCAAAATACAGATGTTGTGTCCAAAATACATGTTATGTCCAAAATACAGATGTTATGTCCAAAATACAGATGTTATGTCCAAAATACAGATGTTGTATTCAAAATACAGATGTTGTGTCCAAAATACAGATGTTATGTCCAAAATACAGATGTTGTATCCAAAATACAGATGTTGTGTCCAAAATACATATGTTATGTCCAAAATACAGATGTTATGTCCAAAATACATATGTTATGTCCAAAATACAGATGTTGTGTCCAAAATACAGATGTTTTATCCAAAATACAGATGTTGTGTCCAAAATACAGATGTTATGTCCAAAATACAGATGTTATGTCCAAAATACAAAAATACAGATATTGTATCCAAAATACAGATGTTATGTCCAAAATACAGATGTTGTGTCCAAAATACAGATGTTATGTCCAAAATACAGATGTTATGTCCAAAATACAGATGTTGTATCCAAAATGCAGCTGTTGTGTCCAAAATACAGATGTTGTATCCAAAATACATGTTATGTCCAAAATACAGATGTTGTGTCCAAAATACAAATGTTATGTCCAAAATACAGATATTGTATCCAAAATACAGATGTTGTATCCAAAATACAGATGTTATGTCCAAAATACATGTTATGTCCAAAATACAGATGTTGTGTCCAAAATACAAATGTTATGTCCAAAATACAGATGTTGTGTCCAAAATACAGATGTTGTATCCAAAATACAGATGTTGTGTCCAAAATACATGTTATGTCCAAAATGCAGATGTTATGTCCAAAATACAGATGTTATGTCCAAAATACAGATGTTGTATTCAAAATACAGATGTTGTGTCCAAAATACAGATGTTATGTCCAAAATACAGATGTTGTATCCAAAATACAGATGTTGTGTCCAAAATACATATGTTATGTCCAAAATACAGATGTTATGTCCAAAATACATATGTTATGTCCAAAATACAGATGTTGTGTCCAAAATACAGATGTTGTATCCAAAATACAGATGTTGTGTCCAAAATACAGATGTTATGTCCAAAATACAGATGTTATGTCCAAAATACAGATGTGTCCAAAATACAGATGTTATGTCCAAAATACAGATGTTATGTCCAAAATGCAGATGTTGTGTCCAAAATACAGATGTTGTATCCAAAATACAGATGTTGTGTCCAAATTACAAATGTTGTGTCCAAAATGCAGATGTTGTGTCCAAAATACAGATGTTGTGTCTAAAATACAGATGTTGTATCCAAAATGCAGATCTTGTGTCTAAAATGCAGATGTTGTGTCTAAAATATAGATGTTATGTATAAAATACAGATGTTGCATTCAAATTGCAGATGTTATATCCAAAATGCAGATCTTGTGTCTAAAATACAGATGTTATGTCTAAAATACAGATGTTGTATCTAAAATGCAGATGTTGCATCCAAAATGCAGATGTTGTATCCAAAATGCAGATCTTGTGTCTAAAATGCAGATGTTGTGTCTAAAATATGGATGTTGTATCCAAAATGCAGATGTTGTATCCAAAATGCAGATCTTGTGTCTAAAATACAGATGTTATGTCTAAAATACAGATGTTGTGTCTAAAATACAGATGTTGTGTCTAAAATGCAGATGTTGTGTCGAAAATACAGATGTTGTGTCCAAAATGCAGATGTTGTGTCTAAAATACAGATGTTGTGTTGAAAATGCTTGACAAAAAAGGAAGAGATCATGGCCAGTGTTGGTAGTAAAACACAAATGCCAAGCTCATCAGCTGGCGTTTCTGCAGGAATGGCACACATTGGTCACTTTGACAAGATTCGTCTCTACATTAGGCATGAAGAAGGGAAATGTCACAGAGCTAATTATGCCAAAATACAGATGCTGCTGAGGTCAATGATGATGATTTATTTACAGAATTGGTTTTTTTTGTTGCTAGAACAGAAAAGGCCAACATTTAGTGTTAACTCATGACTAGGTTAAACCATTGTGGGAGAAGTTTTCCTGGAAATTGTGATGCTTTAAAGGTTTCCAAAGTCATAATTGAGGTCTGGAATATGATGTCAAAACAAGTCAGGACTATTTATATATTATTGCAAAAGCTGAAAACTTGTTTTTTTTTTGGCAAATGTTGGTCCCAACCTTGTGGGCAATGGAACTGTTTAAGAAGGATAGAAACAATTACCGATGGATTCAGTCAGGGACACTGTCATGGACAATTTTAAAATGTCGTCTGTTCTGTTTAAACTATAGTTTTAAGCACCTGGAGCTCTTAAAACCACATCTTAGTGACATGTATCAGCCCATCTGTCCTGCATCAAGCCCCATCTCTAACTGGCATTTTCTAAATGGCCAGATAACTAAGCCTAATGAATCTCAGAAGGCCGGAACTCAGTCGCTTAAAAATGCATTACATTAAGCAACAAAATTACAAGTGGCCAAAACAATTAAAGCAGTGTGCCATTTTTAGGATGATCCTATTCATGGGACGAACAGTCCTGGAACCAGAATTATCAGTAGCAGCCCAACCATTCAGGAGGCAAGACTTCAAAAATGTTCAGAAACAAGGAACCATGGTTTCCTAGCATTGGAAGTATAAGTAAGATTTTGCCAGGAAATTAGCATGGAACATCATGTAAGTACATGTACATAATTTCTTGTATGACACCTGACAATTTGGTCACTGGGAAAATGTCAGTATGGTTTGAAGGTTGGCAGAATAATTCTTTGCATGCATGGATACTGAATACTGTGCAAAATTATGAAAATGGAGTTAGAACAGCAATCTGTGCTAACACATTTACCAAACCAAATTAAATTCTCTTTATCTGAAGAGAGACCAAAAAAGGCTGAAATTCACAATTTTCTTGCAAAAAGTATTATTCATAAAGTTATTTTAACACCTGAACAATATTTTTCATTTATTTTCATTCAACCTTGTAAAGATGGGTCTATGAGACCTATTTTCAATTTAAAACAATTTAATAAAAGTTTTGAAATTTTACAGCTGTTAATGACATGAAAAAAAAAATGTTTCTTTGCATCTGTTTACAAGATGCCTAATACTTTGTTCTTGTGGCTCAGAAACATGTGGGTTTTTTGGGACACATAAGAATTAAGCTGTTTGCCAAAACTTTTCACTGGAATATTGAAGCCAGTTTTTGCATCATTGAGATGAAATGGTTTCACAAATGTGGCATACATTGATGATAGTTGGTTGTTGGGGGATTCATGTTAAGGAAATATTCTTACACTTGATGGGTTTGGATTAACTATTCATCCAGAAAAATCTGTTTCAACCTACCCAGACATTTTTTTTGGTGAGATTCTTGCTGGACTCACGATGACTGTCAGACTAACTCGAGATAATGCAGATAGACTCATTGCTTTGTGTTGTGACATGAATTGGCTCAACTTGCTTGTGATCACATGTATGTACATGTATCTTTATATTATAAAGGTCAAAGGGCAAGAACACGAGAAAGATGAACACTTAAAGACACTTTAAGGTTATTTTGATGCTTTTTTGTCACAATCAGCAGAGAACAGACATCTTGGTGGATAGATAATGTCCACACCAGTTTTAAAGTAGTCTCACATTGTGAACCACAGTTTGTCTTGACCAGTGACAGGTTACTTGTTGACCAGTGACAGGTTACTTGTTGGTACATCATACAACCAAAGCTCAAACTTGTTGTCACCGGGGTCAAGAGGAAAACGTAATCATATTAACCTCTTGGTGGAACTATCGTGTGATATCTGGCTGTGATTTGATGCAGATAGATTGTCTAGAAACGTAAAAATATGCATTCTTAATGGAAGTTCTATAGCCTTTAATGCTATCATTAAATTGTGGATTTATTTGCTTTCAGGCTAAATCACCAATTTCCAGGCTGTGTTCATTACAGACCTGATCCAAAAACTATAGCAGTTGATGCTTTATATTTTTTCTTTAAAATGGAATTAAAAAACTTGTCATTATTGGTTTCTCCTTTCAGTCTGTGCAAAAAATGCAAAAAATGCAAAAGAATGGCCTAAGCAGATCTTATTTTGGTGGTACAACTATGGACAATGCAACTCTGCTTTCTGAACATGCAGTAGTCAGTTCTTGTTTTCTGTTGCCCCGCCCACAAGAGATTCTATAACTGGCATACAATACAAAATGACAACACACCCTCTGCAAATTTTGGAATGGTGATTTTTGCTTTTCAGGAAGGCAAATAGAAATCAAGGATTATCAGACACAGACATCATCATCAATTCATGGAGATTATGAACTAGAAAGAGTATTGGGATCATCTCCAAAAGAGGATGTTAAGTTAGAAAAAAGACAGATTAATCCACTTGACACACCTGTAACTTTTGTTACAGAGTTTTTAACTGAATTAGTAGATTGAGGTTTAGGTTATAGTTCTGTAAATACAGCTGGAACAACAATTTCATCATTAGTAAGTACAGTAAAACCTGTCTTGAGAGACCACTGCTATGAGAGACCACCTGTTTTGGGAAACCAATATTTGAGTACACATATGTATTGATTATATAGTGTTATGACCTGTTATGAGAAACCACCTGTCTTGAGAGACCATTATTTTTTGGCAAAAGGGGTGGTCTTTCAAGACAGGTTCTACTGTAAGTCTTATTTCTAAATCCATTCTAAGCAGCTTGTGTTGAACTAATTCCTCTACTTACAAGGCAATGGGCAATTTTAATTTCAGGAACTTACCTTGAAGTTAGCCATGCTTTTTGCTTTGTTAACAGGACAGAGGTGTCAGACACTTCACCGTATGCAGACAAATACTATCAAAATTGACATTAACAGTGTACAAATATACATTCCTTCATTACTGAAACATTCTAAGCTAAGGACCCATTTTGAGCCCTGTGTTTTTTTAATCTTCTCCATATGATCCAATAAAGTATTTTGTCTTGTTTCAGAGGTCTTTTGCATTACAGACCAAATGTTGTGAAATTCTGAAACACCGTTATTCATCAGCACGTGATCTCCACATAAAAAAAGTTGCAAAAGACACGGTATCAAACTGGATAAAGACTTATGAGGAAGCCTGGTATTGATACATCAGTTTTTCAGGCTCATAGTTCAAGGGCTCAGTGTTTCTGCCACCTGTGCTAAAGGCATACAATTGGGTACAATCTTGAAGGCAGCTGTTTGGGTTAGTGCCTGAATTTTCAGGAAATTCTATCCACACGGCTGTTACAGACAAGAATAAATACCAAGAACTTGTCAGCATCCCAAATTTTATAATGGTTATGTAGTGTGAAATGTAACTTTGGGTTTAATACCAACAGAAAAGTTTTCTTTTTCTAGTTATTGTTAATAAATTTCATAGATGGAAGCCTCTCTTTGAAATCTCATGGAATCATGAGGCACTTATGAGGGAAGTGAAATTAATAAATGAAACTAGACTTGCCAAGTGATTATATGACCACCCTTCATATTTCCCACACAATAAAATATTGGGCTTCCATTTATATTTTATCTTATGACTAATCAGTCACATGACCAGTGTCATATCATGTGATCAGTGTCATATCATGTGATCAGTGTCATATCATGTGATCACTAAGGCACTTACAGTGTCATATCATGTGATCACTAAGGCACTTACAGTGTCATATCATGTGATCACTAAGGCACTTATAGGGTACATGAAATTACAATCAAACTTTGACTTGGTAAGTTTTTATTTATTTTTTAATTGTGCAAGCAGTTTACATGAAGCAAAACCAATCTAAAACAAATTCTAAGCTAGAAAGTTTTCTACAAACATAATAATTTCCAAAAGTAAAGTAACTTATTAAAAGAATGCAATGCATGATGTAATATAAAGCAGTCATTATGTATCTGTCTCAATTAATACAAATGAAAAAGCAAATTAGCAAGAATTAGATGAATTGGATAAACTTCACATTTCTTATTCTAATCACAGTGGAAGCTGTCAATATGATTCTGAACTCATTACTCAAAATATAATCAAGAAATTAGTTTAACATCAAAGTATTATTCCAGTGAGTCATGCTATGACTATTATTAGAGTGGATCCTGCTAATTTCATCTATGTATCTGCCAGCTCTATGACTACTATGCGTGGGGGTGGGGATAGTCTGGGTCATCAAACAAGGGAAAAAAACAAAGCCAGATAAATATAAGGTGCCATGATGGTGTTGTAATTATTGATTATGACAGATTAAATTAATAGACTAATGTTGCTTCCAACATAAAAAATGTAATGGACTATTTAACTGTGACAGCCGTCTAATGCTCATTATATTTCTTACATACTTCCACCTCAAAAATATTGCCATTATGTCACATCACTCCTCCCCCCACACCCAAAAACCTGCCATGATTCCTCCACCCCCACCCCCACAAGGCAATGTTATCTTGAATTCCAGCACTACTTTGAAAAACCTGTAATTAAATTAGGCATAGTATAATGTATATATATATATATATATATATATATATATATATATATATATATATATATAGTACAAAGTGCAAATGTTTATGTGAATGTTCTGTTGTCATGATAACAAGTTTGAATCTGAGAATCCTTTCAATATCAATGGTAGTTAAAAATAAAAGAAATTTAGAAATCATATTTATATCAGTGGTAGTTATAATAATAATAATAATAATAATAATAATAATAATAATAATAATAATAATAATAATAATAATAATAATGATAATAATAATAATAATAATAATAATAAAAAATGAAATTGGGAAACATATAAAATGCTGAAAATATTTAAGGTAGGAAACAATATTAGGTCTTTAAGTTTGTTCTTGTAGTCGAGAAAGGTGAGTTTTAAGAGCACTCTTGAAAGGGATCACTGTGTCTTTGTGTCTAATTTCAATGGGCAATTCATTCCACATTGCTGGGCCCTGGTATGCAAAAGAACATTTCCATATGACTTTGTTTTCATAGTGGGAACAATGAGTATATCATTGTCAGAAGAGGAGCATAAGTATCTTGCTGCTGTATACACATGGGTGAGGCCGGATAGGTATGTTGGACTGGAGTCAATAATTTGATATTCACATTTTATTTGTCATTAAAAACAATTTGATAACAACATCTGATGATGTTTATACACAGTTATATTAATTATTTGCAGAATTTTGAAATGATTCCATTGCCAAATCGGAAGCAATAACTTGTAATAATAGAAAACCAATTGTGTGCCCGTTTATAATACACTGCCCATATAGATGTGGTGTACTCAAAGTTTGTTAAAAAAATAGTCAATATTCTATACTGCAGTCTAAAAATGCTTTCAGAATAAAAAAAATCATTTTCAAACAAAATGCAGTGTATTCTAACAAAAAAAGAAAATCAAAATCATTTTTGTACCACAAAGGTGCAGTACTGAAAAACCATGCTAGCTTATTTGGTAGAATCCAAATGAGGAACTATGGTAGCTTATTTGGTAGAGTCCAACTGGTAATCCAAGAGTACTGGGTTTGATTCTCTACCTGCTATGGCCAGCCATAATGCATTTAGTGCATTCTTTTAGTGCATTCATTTAGTGCATTCTTTTAGTGCATTCTCAGGAAGGCACTTAGCTGCCTTTTCTTAGGAAATATATTCCCAATAGTGTATCAAATGAGCCGTTACACAAAAAGGAAAACAATATTTTGGTTACAAATGATCAGCAACAGCATAAAAATGGATTATAATTACCGCTAGAGGGCGATATCAACTTACTAAATGTCTGTGTCCCTCTGGGCCACATGCTGTAACTAAGGGTCCAAGTGGAAATAAATGTTGTGGCACATCTATCTATCCATGTTTAACACAGAGTCCACAAAGATAGATTTCCGTGATAGTGGATTTTGTGTTGATGATAATATGCTTTCTTGAAATTGGGATTTTGCATGGCATGTGATGTCACTGTTGCCACCATATCAGACTTTAAAAAGTCAGCTATACAGAAACAACAGAAAGTATATTCATATCTCTTTGATCGCAACCAAAAAAACTACCATTTCCTTCCATCAATGGATTTTATCATATTTTATTTTAGATTTTGGTGTTTTGACAATGGCTTGCATATCCATCTTGAAAACATTGAAACACCAAAGTCAAAATGACCCATGACACTTGAGCGCTTGAGTAATCCAATCATAATCAACAGAAAATTTAATCTTGTCTAATTAATTATTTATTTAATTAATTATTTAATTAGTCCACATTACTTTCCAACATATACAGTATAGACACTAATCCATCCTGACACCAAATGTTGGAGAGATTCAAATTAATTATATTGTTTTATGCTGATTGGGCTTGTTAGTTGTAATGAATATGTGTTGTTGTTGTTGTTGTTGTTGTTGTAGGGTTTAATGTCATTTTTCAGCACAAGATGGACTATACATGGTGGCCAGCATAAATGGTGGAAGAAGAACCCTTGAAAACTTTGAAACGAACCACTGACCCATGGGAAGTTTCTGGCAAGCTTTCTCACATACATGAGACCCAACCCCATGCAGATGGAGGTGAGATGGCAGTGCTTTACATCACTCAGCCACTAGGGACCCCAGGCTCTTTAGTAACCCCACCATAATCAATTAACATCTTTCATGTTTCCAAATTACTCAGAGATAGTGCAAAACCACCTCAACAAACTTCAAATAATGAAAACTGATGACCAAACCATGATCAAAGAGTGAAATTAGCAACTACTTCAAATAATGAAAACTGATGACCAAACCATGATCAAAGAGTGAAATTAGCAGCTACTTCAAATAATGAAAACTGATGACCAAACCATGATCAAAGAATGAAATTAGCAACTACTTCAAATAATGAAAACTGATGACCAAACCATGATCAAAGAGTGAAATTAGCAACTACTTCAAATAATGAAAACTGATGACCAAACCATGATCAAAGAGTGAAATTAGCAACTACTTCAAATAATGAAAACTGATGACCAAACCATGATCAAAGAGTGAAATTAGCAACTACTTCAAATAATGAAAACTGATGACCAAACCATGATCAAAGAGTGAAATTAGCAACTACTTCAAATAATGAAAACTGATGACCAAACCATGATCAAAGAGTGAAATTAGCAACTACTTCAAATAATGAAAACTGATGACTAAACCATGATCAAAGAGTGAAATTAGCAACTACTTGGTCTTGCTGCACTTAAGCCAGTTCAGTCATATGATCACAGGCAGTATTACCATATTTACATGTACACTACAATGTAACCAGAACATGAAACAAATGGAATAAAATATTCACCAATAATTTTGTGTATGCAGGAAATTTCCATGAGTGATGGGAGCAATGGATGATTTCCTTAACTTGGGAGAAAAACCTTTCTGTCATGGTAGGTTCACGTGTATGTTGATGTAGAGTCAGTCATGGTTACTATACTTTCATTTCTCAAGCTACAGTAATGACTACTGTTAGTTTTTTTGTCTTGAATTGGTATTCGACAACACACGTAGTTATTTAGTGCCAAGGCAAGTAGAGTAATGTACCTTGCATAAGGGTATAACATGGTTGCTGACCATGGCATGATGTACGATTCAAATCCACACCCTTTCTGCAGCTGACCCAGGCTGGTCAAGAACCAGGAATGAACCACAAATCCTTTGAATCCTGACTCTGGCATACTAACCACTGAGTCACAGTGGCTATCAACTGTGCCTCACACAGTGGACATGTTAAAGATGAGGTAAAGATAGAAAACTGTGCCTTGTACAGTGGACATGGTTAACAATGAGGTAAAGATAGAAAACTGTACCTTGAACAGTGGACATGTTAAAGATGAGGTAAAGATGGAAAACTGCCTTGTACAGTGGACATGGTTAACAATGAAGTAAAGATAGAAAACTGTGCCTTGTACAGTGGACATGGTTAACAATGAAGTAAAGATAGAAAACTGTGCCTTGTACAGTGGATGTGGTTAAAGATGAGGCAAACAGAAAACTGTGCCTTGTACAGTGGACATGGTTAACAATGAGGTAAACATAGAAAACTGTGCCTTGTACAGTAAACCTGGTTAACTGTATTGCCTTTTGACCTTGTAGATGACTTGTAGGTCCTAAAAAGTGAATATTTATTGCAGAAATTGATAAATCCAAGATGCAGGTGCCAGTGTTAATGATATTTAATCACTCACAGGTAATTGTCTTTAAGACCCCTCTTTTTATCTAAATGATTCCACCTAGTAATGAACGCAGTGCCTACTTTGGATTTCTGAAATGAACATATAAAATTCCGATGACATGCTTGCATTCAAAAGTGATTATAAAAATGGTGTTTTTACTTACCAGTGTTGACAGACAGACAGACAGACAGACATTTCATGGACAGTGGTCAGAAGATTATTTACAATGCATGAGACACAAAAGACCAAAAACAGCCACATCAAATAAAATATTAATGTCGGAATGCCATGGGAATACCACAAAACTAAAACTAATGAAAAATGTTAGTCAAAACCTGAACAAGCTATCGATGATGACACAGATGTTAATAAGCTGTTGATGATGACACAAATGTTAATAAGCTGTTAATGATGACACAGATGTTAATGAGCTATTGATGATGACACAGATGTTAATAAGCTGTTGATGATGACACAGATGTTAATGAGCTGTTGATTATGACACAGATGTTAATGAGCTGTTGATGATGACACAGATGTTAATGAGCTGTTGATGATGACACAGATGTTAATAAGCTGTTGATGATGACACAGATGTTAATGAGCTGTTGATGATGACACAGATGTTAATAAGCTGTTGATGATGACACAGATGTTAATGAGCTGTTGATGATGACACAGATGTTAATGAGCTGTTGATGATGACACAGATGTTAACAAGCTGTTGATGATGACACAGATGTTAATAAGCTGTTGATGATGACAAGATGTTAATAAGCTGTTGATGATGACACAGATGTTAACAAGCTGTTGATGATGACACAGATGTTAATAAGCTGTTGATGATGACACAGATGTTAATAAGCTGTTGATGATGACACAGATGTTAACAAGCTGTTGATGATGACACAGCTGTTAATAAGCTGTTGATGATGACAAAATGTTAATAAGCTGTTGATGATGACACAGATGTTAACAAGCTGTTGATGATGACACAGATGTTAATAAGCTGTTGATGATGACAAAATGTTAATAAGCTGTTGATGATGACACAGATGTTAACAAGCTGTTGATGATGACAAAGATGTTAATGATCTGTTGATGATGACAGATGTTAATAAGCTGTTGATGATGACAGATGTTAATAAGCTGTTGATGATGACAGATGTTAATAAGCTGTTGATGATGACACAGATGCTAATAATATGTTGATGATGACACAGATGTTTATAAGATGTTCATGATGACACAGAATAAATGTTATTTCTCACTCTTCTAAAACTTTAGATGTAAAGTTTTTACTCTAAAAATAGCACCCACCCACCCCCACCAAATACATGTACTAGCAAAATAGCAGCAAAAAAAGCAAAACAATAAAAAAACTGTTTTGAATGTGAAAATGAATGTGTAAATTAATGCAGATAAACAATGAGCTCTGAATTTCCTCAACATGCATTAGTTGCACTTGATCTGACAATTCCAAACCCATTTAAAAGGTTTACAGCTCATGAAATATTCTGATTGAGGCCTGCAGTTGTACAAAAAAATTAGAAAAACCTCAAAAACATCTGCTTTAGCAATCAAGAAAAAAGAATCTGGAAGAAGTGCTGCATTAACAAACAATCAGTTCCCCAAAATATGCTGGTCACAAAGCAATTACAGGCTTGCATGGCTGCAATGGAATCCAAATTAGCATTTTTTTTATATTAATGCAAAACTTAAAAACAGGCTCAGTTTCAGAATGTAGTGCAAAGATTATGCAGTTCATGGAAGGGAAAAACGGTAAATCTTTTAAAATCTGATTATCTTTGATGGAAACATCGTTTGACTCAATGCTATCGTAATCTCTCTTGCAAAATTACAATACATTTTATCTTTCTTCTAAACCAGTGATATTGCTACAGCAACCTGTTATTTCTGGAGACCTGTCAAGCAGTAATTGTACAGGACCCATGTAGTCAACATTAGAATTAGAAAATAATTATCCAATACATTGTCTAGACACATTGGATACAGAGTCTGTTAGCCATATTCAATTAAAGAGGAAACTCACAACAAAGTTTTTGGTACATTTTCTTATTGATGATGTAATTTATACATCATTTACACATATTGGTAAATTTCCATGAAATATTTTGCCAATTTCAGGTTTTTTTAAAAACAAATTTATGCTTCTGTTTCTCCATATTGTCAATTTTCCAATTAATTTATTCCACCATAGATCTATGAAACCAATTAAGTTGAATTTCACATAATTAAATTACATTTCTTGCAGTATGTTCATCTTGTACACCATAATTGCCTTACTGTCTGAAGTACCCCATATGGCCGAGTGGTCTAAAGCGCTGTCCATTATGGATCACTGCCATCTCACCTCTGTCTGCGTGAGTTCATGTTTAAGATTCGGCTAATGTAGTTATGTGAGAAAGCTTGCCAGTAGCTTCTCGTGGGTCGGTGGTTCTTTCCGGGCATTTTCTGGGTTCTTCCTCCACCATTAATACTGGCCGCCATGTATAGCCTATAATGTGCTGAAAAATGGCGTTAAACCATAAAAAGCAAACAAAACAAACAAAACTGTCTGAAGTACACTTGGTACTGTTTGAGATACATTGGTACAGTTTGAGATACATTGGTATCATTTGAGGTACACTGATATTGTTTGAGGTTCATTGGTACTGTTTGAGGTTTTTTTGGTCCCAAGTTGCAAGGGTTGGGCAAGAAGGATAGTTTAATTGGGGGTGGGGTAGGAGTAAACCAAAAAGAAAATCTGGAGTGGAGACCCTAAGGCAGTTGGAACATGTGCTACATCCCCTTCTGGCAACTCCTTGGTCTGGAGAGGGATGGGCTTCGCCAGACAACTTTTGCCCAAGACACACTGATAATGCTGGACAAATCTGAAATTACAATACCAGATCGGTCGTCGCCCAGGTCAACAAGAAATGCACCTGCCTTTGTCCACTAGGATGGAGGTGACAAGTGTACTACTGGTACTTTGAATAAAGAAGATTGGATTGGATTAAAGTTTGGAGTTTGGATTTTCAAGCACCTCTAAGTCTCCTGTGAACTGATGGCTATAGAGTTCTTTGCAATCCTCAGTCCATCTTTCTGCAATGTCACTCGCTTCTGTGAGGCATTTTCCATTTTCGTCTTGAATGGTACTGACTCTTGCTTCTGTCTGGTGAAGTCTTTCACAATTTGGAATGCCTTTTTGCTGTTATTCTTTATCAGACTGCTCTCTATTTCTGTGCACTTTTGTCCAATTCAATCTTCTTTTTGCTTTCTTCAAGTTTCTTCTAATATTATTGTCTATTTCTCAGTACTCCATTGTCCCTGTTGTGTGTCTGTTGTTTTTGAGGTCTCTTCAGTCATCACACAATTTCAGAATCTCTTCCGTAACCCAGGTTATTTTCTTTGGGCAATGGAGGCCAATGATGTCCTTGGCAGCTGTTGTCATGACTGTGTTGAAAGTGTCTGTCATCACTTTAATATCAACATCCATCACAATGAGTGGAGTCAATTTTCCTCCAATTGTGGCTTGGAATGATTTGCAGATGTTAGGGTCCCTCAGTTGTTCAAGGTTGAATTTGAGCCTGATTTTCTTTGGCTTGTTAATTTTCTTTAACCTCACTCAGAAGTTCATAATGATGAGGTCATGATCACTCCCAACATCAGCACCTGGGAACATTCTTGTTTTTGCTCTATTGATGCCAGATCGGTAACAGTTTTTAATCAGTATGTAGTCGATCTGGTTATGATGGGTTCCATTTAGTATGTGCCATGTCCAACATCGTGAAGTTTTATGTTGATCCAGGGTGTTAGCTAGTACCAAGTT
This sequence comes from Unio delphinus, assembly GCA_029339505.1. Classification (NCBI taxonomy): domain Eukaryota; kingdom Metazoa; phylum Mollusca; class Bivalvia; order Unionida; family Unionidae; genus Unio; species Unio delphinus. Next base: position 3,456,714 of record JAQISU010000295.1, read on the forward strand.
GTTGTAGCTTGTGAACTCGAGCAGCCATATCCCTCTTTCATTGGTAAACTCATTGCAAGAAGGTCCACAATGATCATCAGAGTCTTTTATAGCATCTTTGTCAACTTTGGCATTCCAGTCTCTTTGGATGTCTTTCTTTCTGACCATGTTTAGAATTCTCTGGAGTTTGTTGTAAACCTCCTCTATTTCTTCATCAACAGGAATGGTAGTTGGAGCATAGACTTGGTTAATTGTGATGTTAAAGGGAGATGCTTAAATACAGTATGGGGTAATTCAAATGATAAAATCATAGCAAAGCTGGCATATCGTCAAGAAAGAGAGCATTTGGGCTAATATCAATCCAGAAAGAAAGCAAGGAAAATTTAGCTGGTAAGATAAAAATATTACCTGTTAAAGACAGAATCTGTTTGAGAAAAGCCAAATTAATGTACAGGATATCCAATAATAGTGCTCCTGAATATTTACAACCACTATTCCAGTATAGGCTACCTGGCAACATTCCCCACATGTGAGCCATGTCTACCAAACAGGATAAAATTCTCAAAGAAAATACTCTGGAACTTTGCTCTCGAATAGTATTCCAGTTGAGATTAGAAATGCTCACTCTATTTATTTCTTCAAAACCCAATGTATCCGGTGGCTTCAGAGTTGCAACTAAAAAAAATAAATTCCTTTGTGTGATGTATTAATTATTAATATTATTGATATTATTATTATTATTATTATTATTATTATTATTATTATTATTATTATTATTATTATTATTATTATCATCATTATTATTATTATTATTTGATATTATTGATATTATTATTATTATTATTATTATTATTATTATTATTATTATTTGATATTATTGATATTATTTGATATCATTGATATTATTATTATTTGATATTATTGATATTATTATTGTTATTATTGATATTATTGTTATTATTATTGATATTATTGATATTATTATTATTTGATATTATTGATATTATTATTGATATTATTGATATTATTATTATTATTTGATATTATTGATATTATTTGATATTATTGATATCATTATTATTATTATTATTATTATTATTATTATTATTATTATTATTATTATTATTTGATATTATTGATATTATTATTGTTATTATTGATATTGATATTATTATTGATATTATTGATATTATTGATATTATTATTATTATTATTATTATTATTATTATTATTATTATTATTATTATTATTATATAGAGACCTAGTAAAATAAAACACTTCACCTTACAGCAGTCATGTAAAAAGGGAAGATCTTACGCTTGTTGTAAATTCTTTTCTTCTTATGTATTTAGCTATTAAATATTCATGGTAGCTTTCCATAACAATAAAAAGTATATATTAAAAAATTAAAATTAAGACAGAGACAACAGGATTATATTTATGCATTTTTTTTCGGGATTTTTAAATTAGCTTGAACAATTTGAGCCATATTGCTATGATGTCTAGCACTGGGGTCACATACAGTTGGCATCATGTCCAGTCACACTATCCTGACACCAGGCTGACCAGTCATAACACTGACCTCTAATTATGCTGAACACTAGGTGTGATAGTTGCTAGTGCCAATTCTATAAGTCTTCAATATGACTCTGCCAGTGTTCAAACCCATGACCTCCTGCATCTGAGGCAGATGCTTTAACCAATTAGGCAACTAAACAGTGCAGGAATGTATTTAATTTAAATAGTAATGTACAAACCTATGGAATGTTGCCTAATTTATGTGTAGATAAATGTTGCCTAATTTATGTGTTGATGAATGTTGCCTAATTTATGTGTAGATAAATGTTGCCTAATTTATGTGTAGATGAATTCTGCCTAATTTATGTGTAGATGAATTCTGCCTAATTTATGTGTAGATGAATGCTGCCTAATTTATGTGTAGATAAATTCTGCCTAATTTATGTGTAGAAAAATGTTGCTTAATTTATGTGTAGAAAAATGTTGCTTAATTTATGTGTAGATGAATGTTGCCTAATTTATGTGTAGATGATTGTTGTCTAATTTATGTGTAGATGATTGTTGTCTAATTTATGTGTAGATGATTGTTGTTTAATTTATGTGTAGATGATTGTTGTTTAATTTATGTGTTAATGAATGTTGTCTAATTTATGTGTAGATGATTGTTGTCTAATTTATGTGTAGATGATTGTTGTCTAATTTATGTGTAGATGAATGCTTTTGTTTGCATGCAACATTTCCCCAATAGCTGGTCCACTCACTGGTGTCCTCCACTGTTTATAAAAATGGGTGCCAGTTTCATCCCAAGTGTATTCTGCATAAATATCCCTAAAGGCAATCATTTCTCTTGTTTCCAAGATCAGAAACTAGAGTTTGTCTATTGTTTTTACTCTTAGGTTCTGACATTCTTGTATAAATATATGCAGTCTCATGAAGATGCTTTATCACAATCATTGTACATATTTTATCATCACAAACTTACTCAAATCTCTATACAATAATGCTACAGGTGTAATTTACCTTTTCTCATTTATTAAAAACTACAGATATGAAAACTTCCAACAGCTTGTATATATGCAGGTTGTGACCAATATGTACTAAATTCTGGCTATGTAGGGAGTGACCAGTAGGTACTAAATTCTGACTATGCAGGGAGTGACCAGTAGGTACTAAATGCTGGTTGACAATTAGTCTCATAAAAATTGGGATTAACAACTTGTGAGCAGATGGCAGACCACATAGCAGTGTCATTATAACACCTGGTATGCAGATTTTAGGCCTTGGGACAGTGTTATTGTAACACCTGGTATGCAGATTTCAGGCCATGGGAATGTGTTATTGTAACACCTGGTATGCAGATTTCAGGTCTTGGGATAATGTTATTATAACACCTGGTCATCAGATTTCAGGTCTTGGGACAGTTTCATTCTAACACCTGGTATGCATATTTCAGGCCTTGGGATACTTATTATGACACCTGGTCATCAAATTTCAGGCCTTGGGACAGTGTTATTGTAATGGTCAGTTCATATGCACCATTTGCACATTTGTTATAAAAATCAATGTAATGTTCAGAACTGAAATAATCATTTGCTAAAGTCAAATACAGGTTACATATATCATAAAATATTTTTCACCATTAAGGGAATATTCCATCCAAACATTTTAGTGAACACTGTATTAGGTAATTGCAAACAACAAGTCAATTCCTCAGCTTGCAATGTAGTGTGTATAACCATACATAATTTCAAGATTTCTTATCACTAATTACATTACAATAACAAATTTGTTTCAGCTAAATGAAATAAAACCATATTTGTTTGGTAAATCTGTTTTGTCAGTAAAATAATACAGACTAAATTTCCAATCAAATCTTGATGTGGCATTTCTGTAGCTGAAATCTAGCAAAAGACTCGCACCTGTAGTTCAGATGGCAAGCCTGCATTTCAGTACAAATGCAAGTACTCTCTGAGATCTAATACCATGCATAATGACTTGAATTTCCAGCATATGTTAGAGAAGATATTTTTAATGCTAAAAAAGAATTCCCCTCAAGAATGATTCTAATTTTGTTAGAGCTCATCCCAGACAATATTGATTGCATATTTCTCCCATTTTGCAATGGAAATAAGGAATTAGTCAAATGAGACGAATACATTAATGCTCTTATCATTGCCTGGGAATACCATATTGGCTCTTGTGCAAGGTACACGCAACTGCTAACATGGTTCTTTACAGTTTGTTTCTAGTGGTTTATAGTATAGTGAAATAGTAAGGTTATATCATGAAATGGTAACTGAAGTTAAGTGCTTTGCAGAAGAACAGCAGGACTGTACTCAAACCAGGTTGATCCTATACACCATCTTTGACAGAAAAAAAGTTAAGCTGACTTTTAAGTAATACATGCTTGTTTTGTATGGAACATACAGGTCACTTCTAAGTTACTTATATTTTGTATATATAATGAAGTCAGTGAAATCTTAGCATGTAAACAGGAAAACAATGCTGATCATCAAATCAATGTTTCACCTGTATAAGTTTTCAATGCAAAATACAGTCTCAAGACCAAGGTTTCTGGCAAAACAGTTAGTTTAACAAAGGTGCCTTCTTTTTTTCTAAATTCTTTTACTGACATTGCAGCTCAGTCAGTGTGGATATTTGAGAAAATTTGACTGTAAATTCCCATGGGTCGGTGGTTCTTCATATTTTTCTTTCTAGGTTCTTCCTCTATCAAATATATTGGCCACCATGTATAGCATATTGTGTGCTAAATAATGTTATTACACTCTATACTGGCTGCCATGTATAGCCTATTGTGTGCTAAATAATGTTATTACACTCTATACTGGCCACCGTGTATAGCATATTGTGTGCTAAATAATGTTATTACACTCTATACTGGCTGCCATGTATAGCCTATTGTGTGCTAAATAATGTTATTACACTCTACACTGGCCACCATGTATAGCCTATTGTGTGCTAAATAATGTTATTACACTCTACACTGGCCACCATGTATAGCCTATTATGTGCTGAATAATGTAATAACACTCATAACCAACAAACAAAAAACTTCCCATCAGATTTATCAATTTTAACAAGTCATATCAACGACTAAAAGAATTTCATTTTTTAAAAATATTTTAAGATTAGAAAACCAAAAAGATTGAAATAAAACTTTCAAAAGAGAATAAAGCAATATGTGTACATGTATAAATTACAAAATGGGGACAGAAGTTAATATACACAACCACACAGACACTATATGTAACAAAAGCTTATTCAACATCCAACAATACATTATTTTCTATAAATCCATTTTTTTTAAAATATCTCTTACCAAACAATTTACTGTTTATATTCTAATGAAATTGTTGAAAATAATTTGTTGTTGGAAAATGAATGTTTTTTAGCTATGAAAAAGATGTTACACTGGCAAACATCTGAAGCTCTAAAGATTTCTGGGAAAAAGCCATTATAATTTACACTTGGCAATGCTTCAATTTCTGGAATTCAAACCAATGGTGGTTTGCAGCTGTGAATTAATTTGTTAAGCTAAATTATTCCCTATGGTGAGTTTGCATCTATGGAATTATGTTTTGTTATCTTTGTGTGCTTTCAAGCATCATGTGGTATAGACAAAACATCCTAGGGTTGATGCAATGACAACTGAATTTGGGACTGCTTTCAATTACCGCATTCAGTTATGAGTTCAAGATAAGAATTACTGCTTTCAGTTACGAGATCAAGTTAAGAAATACCGCTTTCAGTTATGCATTCAATTTAAGAATTACCACTTTCAGTTACGAGTTCAAGTTAAGAATTACCGCTTTCAGTTACAAGTTCAAGATGAGAATTACTGCTTTCAGTTATGAGTTCAAGTTAAGAATTACCGCTTTCAGTTACGAGTTCAAGTTAAGAATTACTGCTTTCAGTTACGAGTTAAAGTTAAGAATTACCACTTTCAGTTACGAGTTCAAGTTAAGAATTACCACTTTCAGTTACACGTTCAAGTTAAGAATTACCGCTTTCAGTTACGAGTTTAATTTAAGAATTACCATCAAATTCTAAAAATATAGCTATTCTCTTGCTAAGGAGTCAAAACTTGTTTCAAATTTTCTTGATGGTCACAGATTGTGACAGCAAAGTATGTTTGAAAGACAATGTTGTATTTATTATTAGGTGAATAGGGTTAGACCTTGTTTTTTTCAGCATACAATTTGACAGAGAAAAAAACTGTTTCAAAAGTGGTTCCTCAAAACAGCAGGATAATATGTTGGAACCTTTTTACATCTATAATGATATGACTACAAAAAACGAAAAACAAAAAGAATCACCATGAAATTCGAAAACATAAGAGGTACTAAAAATATTTAAGGTACAAAACATTATTAGGTCTTTAAAATTGTTCTTGCAGTCGAAAAAGGTGAATTTTAAGAGCACTCTTAAAAGGGACCACTGTGTCTTTGTGCCTAATTTTAATGAGCAATTCATTCCACATTGTTGGGCCCTGGTATGCAAAAGAACGTTGTCCATATGGAAATATGTACAAAATAAACTGATGACTTGTATTTATTTATAAGTGTAGTGAATTTCGAACTTATAAGTGACCTGTAAGTGTAGTGAATTTTGAACTTATAAGTGACCTGTAAGTGTAGTGAATTCCGAACTTATGATTGACCTGTAAGTGTAATGAATTCTGAACTTATAAGCGACCTGTAAGTGTAGAGAATTCAGAACTTACAAGTGACCTGTAAGTGTAGTGAATTCAGAACTTACAAGTGACCTGTAAGTGTAGTGAATTCAGAACTTACAAGTGACCTGTAAGTGTAGTGAATTCAGAACTTACAAGTGACCTGTAAGTGACCTATAAGTGTAGTGAATTCAGAACTTACAAGTGAACTGTAAGTGACCTGTAAGTGTAGTGAATACTGAGAATAATTGGCTAAATCAATCTGAATTCTGCATTTATATACAACGGTAAAATGGCTTTTTTGGATATGACAGTACAAATATATGCTCATAAATACAAGGTTTAAACTATTTTTAATTTTCAAGTGCAAAATGCATCTATTCCATTGAATACGGTGCATTAGAAATATGAAGTTAGACTGAGTCTATCCTGCTTGCAATGGGACTTGCCTTCTGCATAGTTACACATAGCAAGAAAACCAATTAGGTACACATGGCAAGAAAGCCATCTCCTATCTGATAAAACATCATAACGTATTGAAGAAGAGGTTCAATTTTTGACATATCTTTTGAAATACAGAAATTAAGTTCCCTTCATCAGAACAAATCATCATCAAAGTTGCTTCAAAATGTCACTGATAATCAATTCCTTGGAATGTGTATCCTTTCCAATGCTCAATTTACTTCAAAACTGATCGTATGTCATTATAATGCTCTTTACGTTTTAACAGACAAACTGAAGTGTCATATTTATCTTTTGTAAAATTAAATTATAGCTTAAATCTGAGACAACACAGCTTTAAGTTCCTTAATTTTAATCTAAATTGAGATGTATTACTCCTTCATTATAATCTTGTGAAACTCCCTTACAATTAAATATAATACATAGTACCCCCTCATTATAATCTTGTGAAACTCCCTTAAAATAAAGTATAGTACATAGTACTCACTCATGAGCCCTAAAGTATAGTACATAGTACTCACTCATGTGCCCTAAAGTATAGTACACAGTACTCACTCATGAGCCCTAAAGTATAGTACATAGTTCTCACTCATGAGCCCTAAAGTATAGGACATAGTACTCACTCATGAGCCCTAACGTATCAATATGGTCATCCCAACATAAATTATTATCTAGACACTCCTTCTTGTTTTTCATGTTGGTCATTTTTTAATGGACATTTATTTATTGTGAGTGATAATTTTGGGATCCAAAATGTATGTATTTTTTGTGATGTCCCCCAAATCATACAATTTTGACCTTCATTAATTAGTATTTTCTGTTGTTGTGAACAGCTCTGAACTTTTATAGCGGCCAAGTCCAATTTTGTTTCAATAACTTCATTATCACAGGGCTGCATCATCTGAAGACAAAATCTGTGAATTCATTATTTAATGGAAAATCAGTCACATATATAAGAAAGAGTAGAGAACCTATAACAGCACCTTGAGAAAACCTCAATGATTTCTGCAAGTCTATGAGGATATATAGCCAATAGTTGTCAAATCCCTTGGTTTAAGTATCAAATGAGTTCAAAGATCATGCATCAAACATCTCAACTTTTTGTAGCAGAATCTCATAATCAGCTAGTTCAGAGCTTTCTTAAAATGAAAAGTAATTAAAAAGCAGTCAATGAACCATTATCCATTTCTTGAAATCAAAGATCTGTTAAAGTGGGAAGTTTTGTTTGCATAGTGGTATTTTCAAAATTTGATTGTGCAATGAAATCAAAAGGAAGTTTAAAAGATTCTTCCAACTGCTTATACTACTTCTTTTTAAATAATTCTGATAAATATAGGTTGAACCAAAATGTCTGTATCACTAATGTTACCTACTTAAAAGTATTTATTATCAATAATAATAGCCTGTTATTTGTGCATCAATCTCAATTTGGGTGTTTGTTTACCTATTTTGGCATCAATCTCAATTTGGGTGTTTGTTTACATGCTATTTGTGCATCAATCTCAGTTTGGGTGATTGTTTACATATTTTGGCATCAATCTCAATTTGAGTGTTTGTTTACATATTTTGGCATCAATATCATTTTGGGTGTTTGTTTACATATTTTGGCATCAATCTCAATTTGAGTGTTTGTTTACATGCTATTTGTGCATCAATCTCAGTTTGGGTGTTTGTTTACATAATTTGGCATCAATCTCAATTTGGGTGTTTGTTTACATGCTATTTGTGCATCAGTCTTAGTTTGGGTGCTTGTTTACATATTTTGGCATCAATATCATTTTGGGTGTTTGTTTACATATTTTGGCATCAATCTCAATTTGGGTGTTTGTTTACATATTTTGGCATCAATCTCTATTTGGGTGTTTGTTTACATATTTTGGCATCAATCTCAATTTGGGTGTTTGTTTACATACTATTTGTGCATCAATCTCAGTTTGGGTGTTTGTTTACATATTTTGGCATCAATCTCAATTTGGGTGTTTGTTTACATATTTTGGCATCAATATCATTTTGGGTGTTTGTTTACATATTTTGGCATCAATCTCAATTTGGGTGTTTGTTTACATGCTATTTGTGCATCAATCTCAGTTTGGGTGTTTGTTTACATATTTTGGCATCAATATCATTTTGGGTGTTTGTTTACATATTTTGGCATCAATCTCAATTTGGGTGTTTGTTTACATGCTATTTGTGCATCAATCTTAGTTTGGGTGCTTGTTTACATATTTTGGCATCAATATCATTTTGGGTGTTTTAATTATTTACATATTTTGGCATCAATCTCAATTTGGGTATTTGTTTACATATTTTGGCATCAATCTCTATTTGGGTGTTTGTTTACATATTTTGGCATCAATCTCAATTTGGGTGTTTGTTTACATACTATTTGTGCATCAATCTCAGTTTGGGTGTTTGTTTACATATTTTGGCATCAATCTCAATTTGGATGTTTGTTTACTCTCATAGAATCATCCACAATGTATTGGTGCTCTCATAGAATCATCCACAATGTATTGGTACTCTCATACAATCATATACAATGTCTTGGTACTCTCGTAGAATCATCCACAATGTCTTGGTGCTCTCATAGAATCATCCACAATGTCTTGGTACTCTCATAGAATCATCCACAATGTCTTGGTGCTCTCATAGAATCATCCACAATGTCTTGGTGCTCTCATAGAATCATATACAATGTCTTGGTACTCTCATAGAATCATCCACAATGTCTTGGTACTCTCATAGAATCATATACAATGTCTTGGTGCTCCCTGTTCATGGTAATCTTCTTTTGCCTTACCAGTACTTGGCTTTATTCCTTCATTGTCTATAATGTTTCACATCATTCTGCTTGGGGAATGTTCCTCTAGATGAACAAGCCTTGTTGATCTCAGAGGTAGTCCACATGAGTGGGTTTTTTATAATTGGGGTATTCTTATTACAGAGGTAGTCCACATGAGTGTTTTTTTAAAATGGGGCATGCTTATCTCAGAGGAGGTCCACATGAGTGGGCTTTTTTATTAATTGGGGCATGCTTATCTCAGAGGCAGTCCACATGAGTGTTTCTTTTTAAAAATTTGGGCATTCTTATCTCAGAGGTAGTCCACATGAGTGGGCTTTTTTAATTGGGGCATGCTTTTCTCAGAGGTAGTCCACATGAGTGTTTTTAAATTGGGGCATTCTTATCTCAGAGGTAGTCCACATGAGTGGGCTTTTTTAAAATTGGGGCATTCTTATCTCAGAGATAGTCCACATGAGTGGGGTTTTATTTAATTGGGGCATTCTTTTCTCAGAGGTAGTCCACATGAGTGGGTATTTTTTAAAAATTGGATTATTCTTATCTCAGAGGTAGTCCGCATCAGTGGGCTTTTTTATTAATTGGGGCATGCTTATCTCAGAGGTAGTCCACATGAGTGGGCTTTTTTAAAATTGGAGCATTCTTGTCTCAGAGATGGTCGACCTGAGGGTTTCTTTTTTAAATTTGGGGCATGCTTATCTCAGAGATAGTCCACATGAGTGGGTTTTCTAAAAATTGGGGCATTCTTATCTTGCAGGTAGTCTACATGAGGGTTCTTAAAAAAATTGGGGCATGTTTATCTTAGAGGTAGTCGACATGAGTGTTTTTATTCTTCTTGTAATTGGGGCATTCTTATCTCAGAGGTAGTCCACTTGATTGCTTGTCTTTTTAAAGTGCAGCATTCTGATCTTGGAGGTAGTCCACATGAGTGGTTTGTTTAATAAATGGGGAATGCTTATCTTGAAGGTAGTCCACATGAGTGTTTTTTTTTTAAATTGGGCATTATTATCTCTGAGGTAGTCCACATGAGTGTTTTTGTTATAAGTGGGGCATGCTCATCTCGGAGGTAGTCCACATGAGTGTTTTTTTTTAATAATTGGGGCATGCTCATCTCAGACATGATACTAAGGTAGTGATGACATCAGCTATATTTCTGAGTAAAAGCATTTTAAACTAAATCAATTAAGAAGCCATCAAACAGTTTATAATCACAGTATTGTGTTTCCATGGTGACCATTTATACACAATTTGGGAACATGTCTAGTCCTTTAGACCAGACAGAGGTCACATATAATGGCCCATTAATTTCACTTATTGGTATAAACATGATCAATGATCTAACTGGAGTGTTAATTATTTGGCTAAAGATATAAGTTTTAGTGTTGCTCATCCATTTTATTGATGGAGTTTTCATGTAGTCAGTGTTACAGTCACCCAATATGATAATTTCTAATTCTCCATTAGTATGGCTTTCGGAATTTGCTCCTGAAATCTGTCGAAGTATAACAACAGATGCATGGAGATAAAATGGTTAAGGCCATACATGCATATGAGGTCAGTTGGCTGACCATTGCTGTTTATCACTGCTGACCTTTGCACTTGTTTCTCCATGGTCAAGGAAAACCCATTTTAATGTGATTCATTATAGATGCTTTTAATGCAATGTCAGCATGGCCACCATTTTTTAATTTAAGGTAACCTGACGTTTAACATTTTATATACAAAATCTTGGAAAAGCCGATTACTTATATCCCTAGCAGATTATATGATCAAGGGGTTGATTAAAACTTATGGCACTGAAATTTCAATGGACATTTTCTTTCAGGATGTTTTAAATTAAATTTAAAATGTGGTCCTACTTATATTGTCATGTCATTCTTTGGACCCTGATCAGCGTGTTAAAACAGATTTGACCTGGATATAATGTTTACAAAAACAACCTGCTTAAACTAAATTTAAAACCTGTGTAAAAGGAAACACACATACCGGTATGTTTAGTCCTAGAAAAAGTAACATGAATTTTACAAATTATATAAACTTATAAACTCAATAAAAATGTTTGGCATATGTGTCTGTTCTGAAAAGTTCTTTTATGCATTTTAAGAAACAGCTATTGTGTATTAGTGCAACCAAAGTTACAATTTAAGATATATAGAATTTATCTATTACAGCTCAGCTTTTCACCACCAAGGAAATCAGAGTAGCATTTCTTGCTTAAGTGTGTATACAGTTGATTTTTCTGGTCACAGACCTCAGACTCCAAAAGTACCTAGCCTAAGGAAGCATCACAGTAGCCAACACAGGCCAATCAAATGATTGCATTTTAAACCTGCACTCTTTTACTGGCATTTCCAGCATGCTAACTCCATAGCAACTGCTCAACTCCATAGCAATTGCTTAACTCCATAGCAACTGCTTAACTCCATAGCAACTGTTTAACTGCTTTTGATAAATACACAACACAAATTTATAAATTTTAAAATATTTGTTCACTCAGAATAATTCAAGGTGCTTTTCTTGTGCTAATTTCATGGAAATTCAGACAGTTGGAACCAGCTTTTTCCTATTCAAAGTGTTTTAAGATAGCTAAGTCAAATTCAAGAATTTTTCAAAGGCAAGCTATTAAATTCAAAGAAATTCTGAGACACATCCTCAGTGTTAAAGATTATCCAAAGCAAACCTCAATATTAAGGATTATCCAAAGCAAACCTCAGTGTCAAGGATTTTCTAACGCAAATCTCATTGTTAAGGATTATCCAAAGCAAACTTCAATCTCAAACATTATCCAAATCAAACCTTAATGTCAAGGATTATCCAAGGCAAACCTCAGTGTCAAGGATTATCCAAACTTCAATGTCAAGAATCATCCAAGGCAAATCTCATTGTTAAGGATTATCCAAGGCAAACCTCAGTTTCAAGGATTATCCAAAGCAAACTTCAATGTCAAGGATTATTCAATGCAAATCTCAATGTCAAGGATTATCCAAGACAAACCTCAGTTTCAAGGATTATCCAAGACATATTCTCAATGTTAAGGATTATCCAAGGCAAATCTCAGTTTCAAGGATTATAATCCAAGGCAAACCTAAAAATGAAGGATTTTTTTCCAGATGTTCAAGTTACAATGCATTGTACAAAAAGCATATCATGCAGGTAGCAAGAAGTCAGAAAGATTCTTTGTAGCAAATATGTTGAATTTACCACAAGTCAGAACACCTACTAATCTGATCAAATAGTTCTACGGCATCAAACAGAACTGTTAAATACTGATATGAGAACATTTTCTCCTGATGTTTCAATTCACCAATCAGACAAAATTCAAATTTAAGAAAGTTGAAATCATTATCAACTCTTACAACAACTATCCTAATATGAAATATAATATATCCTAATATGAAATATAATATATCCTAATATCAAATATAATATATCCTAATATGAAATATAATATATCCTAATATGAAATATAATATATCCTAATATGAAATATAATATATCCTAATGTGAAATATAATATATCCTAATGTGAAATATAATATATCCTAATATGAAATATAATATATCCTAATATGAAATATAATATATCCTAATATGAAATATAATATATCCTAATATCAAATATAATATATCCTAATATGAAATATAATATATCCTAATATGAAATATAATATATCCTAATGTGAAATATAATATATCCTAATATGAAATATAATATATCCTAATATGAAATATAATACTTTGTTTGGAAGTTGAAGGGTAAGTTGCCAATGTTGGCAGAGAGTTTATGTAATACGGTACAAAGGGTTTTCAGAGTAGCTGGCTGTGAAGAAAAAGTATAACAAGGTAAATCACTCGGCTGGTAGGGAAAGCCATGTGACAGGTTACTAAACATAAATAAAGCATGATTCCAAATGTTGCCTAAACATACACCTGTGCCTCTCAGATCTTCTTGTTGTAAGCAGATCTCATTTTTAATTAGACTTTTGTAAAATTTACAACCCAAAACCCATTTCAATATATACAACTGTGAAAAGTTTATGACCCAAAACCCATTACAATATACAGTGCTTTCTGCACATGTTTGGAAGCCACAAAGTACAGAGATATAAAACTGCGATAGAGGCGAATCTGAGTATCCAATTGCACTTTGTGTTCCTTTTTTACAGCATTCAATTTTAATATTAATGCATGAGCATATAAACTGCACAAAGTATATCAAGACATCTGCAAATAAATCAGCATAAAACTTGATTGCAGCTGCAACAACTGCAAACATTTCACACAATAGCTAATGAGAATTGCATTCTCCAAGCTCCAGTTTCATTCAGCGCCACAGGAAACAAGATTTGGTATGATTCATCACATGATTTACATACATGGGTTACTGCAAAATCTCAGGTTTACGGATTGCAAGTGATAAAATATTACAAAAAAAGAGAAACAGCTCCATTCAATTAAAGTGTTTGAGATGCAACTCTAACATGGGTTGAGACAACTTGGACAACTGATCAATTAAAAAATACAATTAAATCACATGCAGAAAAAACTATTGCAAATTACATTTAAGTCTTGAGAGAAACAAGTCTTTTAAATTATGTCTGTCTTGAGAGAAACAAGTCTTTTAAATTACATCTGTCTTGAGAGAAACAAGTCTTTTAAATTACGTCTGTCTTGAGAGAAACAAGTCTTTTAAATTATGTCTGTCTTGAGAGAAACAAGTCTTTTAAATTACATCTGTTTTGAGAGAAACAAGTCTTTTAAATTACATCTGTCTTGAGAGAAACAAGTCTTTTAAATTATGTCTGTCTTGAGAGAAACAAGTCTTTTAAATTACATCTGTCTTGAGAGAAACAAGTCTTTTAAATTACGTCTGTCTTGAGAGAAACAAGTCTTTTAAATTACATCTGTCTTGAGAGAAACAAGTCTTTTAAATTACATCTGTCTTGAGAGAAACAAGTCTTTTAAATTATGTCTGTCTTGAGAGAAACAAGTCTTTTAAATTACATCTGTTTTGAGAGAAACAAGTCTTTTAAATTACGTCTGTCTTGAGAGAAACAAGTCTTTTAAATTACATCTGTCTTGAGAGAAACAAGTCTTTTAAATTACATCTGTTTTGAGAGAAACAAGTCTTTTAAATTACATCTGTCTTGAGAGAAACAAGTCTTTTAAATTACATCTGTCTTGAGAGAAACAAGTCTTTTAAATTACATCTGTTTTGAGAGAAACAAGTCTTTTAAATTATGTCTGTCTTGAGAGAAACAAGTCTTTTAAATTACATCTGTTTTGAGAGAAACAAGTCTTTTAAATTACATCTGTTTTGAGAGAAACAAGTCTTTTAAATTACGTCTGTCTTGAGAGAAACAAGACAAGATTGGAAAGTGTGGGGAAAACATATGGCTCCCAAATAAAGATCAAAACTTTAACTTCAGTGTAATCTACACCATTTTGACTGCGAATTTATTTACAAATTTTGACTATCGTATTCTTCAAATTAAATTTTTAATAAACGTGCCACTGCTTGCATATATTTTGCCCTTGCTATTAGGTCAAGGTCAGCCTAGGCAAAATGATCCACAGCATCAAAGAAGTGGGCATGTGTATCACAAAAAGCTGGCACTCAATGATCCACAGCATCAAAGAAGTGGGCATGTGTATCATAAAAAGCTGGCACTCAATGATCCACAGCATCAAAGAAGTGGGCATGTGTATCACAAAAAGCTGGCAGTCATTGATCCACAGCATCAAAGAAGTGGGCATGTGTATCACAAAAAGCTGGCACTCAATGATCCACAGCATCAAAGAAGTGGGCATGTGTATCACAAAAAGCTGGCACTCAATGATCCACAGCATCAAAGAAGTGGACATGTGTATCACAAAAAGCTGGCAGTCAATGATCCACAGCATCAAAGAGGTGGGCATGTGTATCACAAAAAGCTGGCAGTCAATGATCCACAGCATCAAAGAAGTGGGCATGTGTATCACAAAAAGCTGGCAGTCATTGATCCACAGCATCAAAGGGGTGGACATGTGTATCATAAAAAGCCACCAGCCATTGATCCACAGCATCAAAAGGGTAGGCCTGTGTATCACAAAAAGCTGTCGTCATGGTGACATTCCAGTATTAACATAACCCATCAAGGCTGTGATAAAAGCCATTTTAAAACTTTCACCAACTATAAATGTCACCTTGACTCAGAAAATGGGTGAAACTGCAGAAGAATTAATCATGTTTGCCCTGAAGAGGTAAGCAGGTGTCTACAATATTTTATTCAATTTTTCCAGTTACATGTCTGATTATGAAAAAGTTACTTGTCTTGACCTATCTTTTTGGCCAATTTTTCTTACCATTTTCTTCATTTTTCAATGTCTGAGCTAGAATCTAAAAATAACATGTTGGTGGTGGTGGTGGTGGGAATTACTAATGCACTCTTAATATAAAGTACCACAGTATTCACACACACTCCCATTGTTGTGTGACCCATACTGATTCAAAAACTCAAAAGTGCCATAGTATTCACACACTCCCAGTTTTGTGTGACCCATACTGATTTAAAAACTCAAAAGCATCAATGTTAAAAAATAAACAAAACTTACTCATTTCATTCATCAATTTAAAATTTGTAATCAGATTGTTGGCATAGGAACACTGTCAACATACTTGTATTTCAAACCAATGGAAGCTTTCAATGTAAAAAAGCAGACCTCTTACTGTACTCTTGTTTTTTCAAGAACAGTCCAAAAACGGTGACATATGCATAAAATATTTGCAAAAAGTTAGGTTTAATATTTCTACATGTATATATAAAAAAATTGATAAATAAAGAGGAAGAACTCGAGTATACATGTATTCAAAGAGATAACTCCATAATTTATGGAATTATTGAGAATATTAAAGACAGTAAACAAGACTATCTGTTGGTCAAAATATATACTTGCCCAAGCATATTTGTCTACAGAAAAAACATAAACAATTCTGCGATTCATAATGACAAGATATCACTGTTTGGTACTCCCTTTCAGCAATCAAGTTTGAAATTATAAATTGAAATCACTACATTTTGTACATTTGTTTATATACTTTACACTTTTTGTTTTAAAAATAGGTGGTTGGGTAAAAAGAAGCTGGAGGATGTGTGAATAATATAGTTTACATAAAGTGCTTTTGTGTTTTCTTGTATATGGGTTATGTTGAAGTATCTATTTAATTAAAGTTTAGCTTTTTTAAATCACTAAACCTAGGTATTACATTTTTAATTTCAGTCATTTGAATATAAAAGCTAATCATTAAAATTACAAAAATTAAAATGCAAGTTCTTGACAAGTTGAATGTGGTATGATAATCCTCTCCCAAAAAAATGGCACAGAGTACAAATATGCGAGACAATTCTTACAGTCATGGAATTTGTTCAACAGAAACATCAACTTAACATAGGCATTGGAACCATTTCGATCGCACAGCCCTTGAGAAAATGTCCCATATAAACACCAACTTGACACAGTTGTTTGGCTATCTAATTTGCACCTTCCTTTTAGAAATATAAACATGCAAAGAACTTTTATTACCAGTAAATCATAACACAGATTGCTAGCTTGTTATCCAAGGTGCACGACAATTATCAATTGTCTACAACACCAATGACATATCCTCATCCTGTGATGTAAAAAAAATGTTTCAAATTTAGCACCTCTCAGAGTCATCATTTCCTTGATTGTTAATTCAGCCCTGTAGCTGATGAAATCTTGTCTTGCAGAGGCTTTGTTTACAGACTGGTTACACAACCTGTTGCCAGTAAATTCATTTTTAATATAGTGGTAAATGATGATAACCATGCATGCATCTGGTATGCAAACAGGCATATTCAATAGAGATAATTCTTTCCAATATTTACACCATTTTCCCAGACAATCACCCAAATTAAGAAAACTTGAAGTGTTACTATCCAAATGAAGAAGAGGTTTGCCAACTGTAGCAATACATTATCAGTGAAAGAGTCAAAATTTCTTTACGCTTTGCAGTAAGGTGTAATGAAGTATCATGTGTTGCTTTTGTCAATGTGGAAGAATGAATGCATTTAAAATGTTCTGAAATGTGATTTGAGACTAATGCAGCATTGTTCAACATAATGTTCAATTAAAAAGTACACTTAGACCTTATTTATCACTAAAACATTAAATAAACTGAAGCTAATAGATCCATGGAACTCAAAGTCTCCACTTGTCATTAATTGTTTTTGCTTTTTCCATTTTCTTCAAGAGGCAATTACAATTATCTCTCCTGCCAAGAGACATACTCAAATCAACACAAGTTCCAATAAACACAATTATTGCCTTTCTGCTTTTCCCCCCAAGAATATGAATATTTATTTTTGACAGTACTTCAATGTTGATTGTGTAAACTTTTAAAAGGTTTTTTGTCCTGTTTGTCTTTGAATTGCTTCTTTTCCAATTGATGTCATTTCTAGAGAATGCTATGAGCACCAGCTTTATCATGCTGGCATTTTACATGGAAAATATGAGCAGTGTAAAGTATCTGAGTTATGTTACAATTCTAAGTAACAGAAAGAAGCCAAGTTATGCAAAATTTAAGAATCAATTTATTCTCCATGTTACAATTTGAAAATATAAAAGGAACTTACAAAATTGTAATTTAAATCCCAAATAATCCCAAATGTCCTATCACAACCCCAAAAGTATAGTATTTTCCAAATGAATTTCAATGACTTTGAATGTTGATGTGCCAAGTTCAAAAAGTCAATGAATATTTTGTAATTCCATTGAATAATTTATATAAATGTTTCATCACAAATTATATTTGAACACAAAGGTAACTGATTCCAGTTTTAACTTAAAATAGGAATGAATCATTGGTTATATCATTCTATATATATACTAATTGCAATTGACCTAAAGACACAACAGAATGCCTAGGATATGGTTAATTTTAAATGGAAAATTCCATCAGACTGGACACTTTGTTTGCTTCCAGAAAATATTAAGTTCATAAATATAGTTAAGACTTAAATGCAATTTAAAGTAACATCTTAAATACCTTTATAAAAAAATGACCAAAGCCAGTTACTGAAAGGCCAAAACTCTACCCTTAATAACAGCAAAGGACCACCACACAATATGCATTAAATACACATAACAGTTACTGCTGCAAAAATTAATTTGGTTTCCAGACCAACTCTATTTACTCTGTTAAGAAACTTAGATCCAGACTAAACTCAGACATAGCGAGTTTCTAGATTTGCCTGAAATATTAGTGTTTTGCTAATTTTGGCTATTATCCCATTAAGTCCTACATTTAAAGGTAATTTCCGGAAGATTTAAAATCATAAGAGCTGTAGGTCTCTAAAAGGCACTTTCTCTCTTCCCCCATTCCACCATCAAAACCAAAAAAAAACTTTTTGAAATGGAAACTGAGTGCAACAAAGTCAACAGTAAAGATGATAAAGCTAGCTGTGACCAGGGCAAGAATGTCAAAGACATAAATTACTGACTCTCTAAGGACAGTGCAAAATGTAGTGGTCACTTTAAAATTATCATACTAAAGAAAGATACACGTGAAGTGATTTTCATTGACATATCATTAGATGTGTACTTTTGTAAAACAGATTCAAGTTACAAATAAAATTCTATTTTTTAATACATAATATACTACAGTAAAACCTGTCTTGAGAGACCACTGCTAAGAGAGACCACCTGTCTTGATTAAATAGTGTTATGACCTGTTATGGAAGACCACCTATCATGAGAGACCATTATGTTTTGGCAAAAGGGGTGGTCTTTGAAGACAGGTTCTGCCGTAGTGGTGAGTAATGACCCATTGAAACCAGATGAAATTGTTCAATCCTAATCAAGTAACCAATGATTTAATTTAATGTGTTAACTTGACATAATATTTAAATGAAAACCAACTTTGGAAAATTGTCTTTCAAAATACAAACAGGACCTAAAGAAATAGAAACAGGGTCTATGAAAATATGAGCAAAGTTTATGTAAATGCAAGCAGGGCCCAAAAAAGTTTTATTTGGGACAGACATAATTCAAACTTTTCTAAACATCTCTGAATGCACATTTAATCTTATAAGATCTGCAGACAAACTTTCCACACTTTAGATTGGGCATCAGTAAATCTATTCTTTACATTGTTCATCACCTGCCATTTTCATGTGACATGTCTACATCATAATGACAGTATCTAACAGCCCCCATCAAACCATGTTAAGGTATTGATTTACCCCTAAAGACAGTATATAACAGCCCCCATCACACCATGTTAAAGTATTGATTACCCCTAAAGACAGTATCTAGCCATGTTAAGGTATTGATTAGTTAATATACCCCTAATGACAGTATCTAACAGCCCCCATTAAACCATGTTAAGGTATTGATTAGTTAATATACCCCTAATGACAGTATCTAACAGCCCCCATCAAACCATGTTAAGGTATTGATTAGTTAATATACCCCTAATGACTGTATCTAACAGCCCTCATCAAACCATAAGCACATGCAAAATAAAATTGAATGTTTTTTCATCTTGTTGGGAATATTATGTTTATAGAAATCTGTGTTGGGAATATTTTATTTATAGAAATCTGTGTTGGGAATATTTTATTTATAGAAATCTGTTTTGGGAATATTGTATTATAGAAATCTGTTTTGGGAATATTGTATTTATATAAATCTCTGCTGGGAATATTGTATTTATAGAAATCTGTGTTGGGAATATTGTATTATAGAAATCTGTGTTGGGAATATTGTATTTATAGAAATCTGTTTTGGGAATATTGTATTTATAGAAATCTGTTTGGGGAATATTGTATTTATAGAAATCTGTGTTGGGAATATTGTATTTATAGAAATCTATGTTGGGAATATTGTATTTATAGAAATCTGTTTTGGGAATATTGTATTTATAGAAATCTGTTTGGGGAATATTGTATTTATAGAAATCTGTTTTGGGAATATTGTATTTATAGAAACCTGTTTTGGTAATATTGTATTTATAGAAATCTGTGTTGGGAATATTGTATTTATAGAAATCTGTTTTGGGAATATTGTATTTATAGCAATCTGTTTTGGGAATATTGTATTTATAGAAATCTGTGTTGGGAATATTGTATTTATAGAAATCTGTTTTAGGAATATTGTATTTATTTATTTTGTGGGGATAGTGCTAAGATTAGTAAAGAGAAACATATATGGTGGGTTGCCTGGAAACATTATTTTATGACTGATTCTGCTTCCAATTTAAGGCAGGAATGATTCATTTTTTAAGTAAACAAGATTATTTACCGGTACCCTTCTACATGACCTAGATTACAATTATCATGTTCTGAAAATACTTCATTAATAGAATTTTCCATTCTATTCATTTCTAAGGTTATAATCAGGATTATTAACATGATTATCTTTAATAATGATGTAAATATTTAATCCCCAATCTTAGAGAAATATTTATCTATGTATTATGTTGTTTAATAAATCAATGTTACTGGTCAGAACTCATTATTATAACATTGTTATAATGACATATTTACATGTTATTAGGCATGTATTGTCATCAAATGAGAGCAAATTGACATTCACTTCATTACAAGATGGTTTCACTATAAGGCAGTTATGATACTCTATGGTTTGCCATGCACAGTGTTATAATATGGCTAGCATGGGACAGTGTTAGAATAATAGAGTACTGTATTATGTACCCCATTTTAAGGCAGTCTCATGATAAGTATGTACATAGAGTACTGTATTATGTATCTCATTATAAGGCAGTCTCATGATAAGACAGTACACTTTATCATAGACAGTGTTAGAATGATGGAGTACTTTAGTATGTACCCCATTATAAGGCAGTCTCATGATAAGTATGTACATAGAGTACTGTCTTATGTACCTCGTCATAAGGCAGTCTCATGATAAGACAGTACACTCTATCATAGACAGTGTTAGAATGATGGAGTACTTTAGTATGTACCCCATTATAAGGCAGTCTCATGATAAGACAGTACACTCTATCATAGACAGTGTTAGAATGATGGAGTACTTTAGTATGTACCCCATTATAAGGCAGTCTCATGATAAGTATGTACAGAGAGTACTGTCTTATGTACCTCATTATAAGGCAGTCTCAAGATGAGACAGTCCACTCTATCATAGACAGTGTTAGAATGATGGAGTACTTTAGTATGTACCCCATTATAAGGCAGTCTCATGATAAGTATGTACATAGAGTACTGTCTTATGTACCTCATTATAAGGCAGTCTCATGATAAGACAGTACACTCTATCATAGACAGTGTTAGAATGATGGAGTACTGTCTTATGTACCTCATTATAAGGCAGTCTCATGATAAGACAGTACACTCTATCATAGACAGTGTTAGAATGATGGAGTACTTTAGTATGTACCCCATTATAAGGCAGTCTCATGATAAGACAGTACACTCTATCATAGACAGTGTTAGAATGATGGAGTACATTAGTATGTACCTCATTTTAAGGCAGTCTCATGATAAGACAGTACACTCTATCATGGGACAGTGTTAGAATGATAGAGTACTGTATTATGTACCTCATTATAAGGCAGTCTCATGATAAGACAGTACACTCTATCATAGACAGTGTTAGAATGATGAAGTACATTAGTATGTATCTCATTATAAGGCATTCTCATGATTAGACAGTACACTCTATCATGGGACAGTGTTAGAATGATAGAGTACTGTATTATGTACGTCATTATAAGGCAGTCTCATGATAAGACAGTACACTCTATCATAGACAGTGTTAGAATGATAGAGTACTGTATTATGTACCTCATTATAAGGCAGTCTCATGATAAGACAGTACACTCTATCATAGACAGTGTTAGAATGATGGAGTACTGTATTATGTACCTCATTATAAGGCAGTCTCATGATAAGACAGTACACTCTATCATGGGACAGTGTTAGAATGATATATATAAACTAGAAAATTGATTTTCTGGTACAATAAAATAAGTATAAGGTTTCAAGGATGAGTTCATACATGATTCATACAAATAGTAGTAGAGAATGTAAAACATTATAGGTGAGTACTAAATAACAATGCTGTAAAAAGTAGTACATTTACTTAGTAAAACAAAATCATACAAATAATTGTTTCTGTTGACTAAGAAGTTTTTTAAAAGATTGGCATGAGTTATATAAGGTGGTTTGGAATTCCATTGTTTGGTTCCAGAAAAAGCAAAACTCTTCTTATAAAACTCTGAATTTGGTTTCAGTAAATATGGTCCATACATACGTAACTTTGTAAGGATTTTAAAATTAAATTTAAGAGAATCAGGAGCTAAACTCTGTAAGAATTTACAGACTAGTAAACCCTTTTGAAACTGAGTTCTCTGCTGAAATGGAAGCCAGTTTAGGGTTTAATAAAAGAGTTGTTGCTGGTGTATCTAAATCAGCACCAGCATGGATTCTATTTGGAATGGTACCATAGGCATAAAATTGACTCAGGTACAGGTACACTCTGACAAAATGGATTGATGACACAAGGGTAACGGATGGAATAGAGCCTAATCAAGGTAAACTGACAATATGGATTCAGTTTGACCCATCAATAATGGTATGATAACATAGGTGTAATGGATGAAAAGGACTTTGATTAAGGTAAAATCTGACCAAATGAATTCTACCTGGAAAGTCTATAATGGAATGATAACATAGGTGTGATGAAAGGACCCTGAATAAGGTAAACTCTGACCACATGAATTATACCTGGAAGTCTATAAAGGCATGATGACATAGGTGTGATGAAAGGACTCTGAATAAGGTAAATGTTGTCAGCATGAATTCTACCTGGACAGTCTATAATGGCATGATAACATAGGTGTGATGAAAGGACACCGCTTAATGTAAAATCTGACAACATGATTCTATTTGAACTGTCTTTAATGGATTAATAAATTAGGTGTGATAAAAGGACTCTGATTAAGGAAAAATCTGAGAAAATAGATTCTATTTGGACTGAACTCAGAGGACGTGAATTCTATTTGTACAATTGCTGGTAGACAATCAACTTGCATCACCCATTAAGTCAACATTGATTGACAGTTAATTAGATCCATTTCGACTACAGAATGCATTTGATCAGACAATTATCAGTCTTCAATTTTATTTTATTAGCCTTGGTTATTTTGGATGACAAATTACATACTGGCATATGGACACTCATTTAGCTACATTATTGTGCAAGACAATACTTTATCTCTACCTCTTTCTTTCTCTCCTAATTACATTTATTATTACTTTAAAAAGATAGGATAGTTCATTTATTCAAAATACCAATGTAATTATGTCATGGTATATATGTAACTTTATATTTTGGCATTATGATCAGCAAATCAGTTTCATATATAGATATATGTACATATATACTGTAAATCAGTTTCATATATAAATATATGTACATGTATACTGTAAATCAGCTTCATATATAAATATATGTACATGTATACTGTAAATCAGTTTCATACATAAATATATGTACATGTATACTGTAAATCAGTTTCATACATAAATATATGTACATGTATACTGTAAATCAGTTTCATATATAAATATATGTACATGTATACTGTAAATCAGTTTCATATATAAATATATGTACATGTATACTGTAAATCAGTTTCATATATAAATATATGTACATGTATACTGTAAATCAGTTTCATATATAAATATATGTACATGTATACTGTAAATCAGTTTCATATATAAATATATGTACATGTATACTGTAAATCAGTTTCATATATAAATATATGTACATGTATACTGTAAATCAGTTTCATATATAAATATATGTACATGTATACTGTAAATCAGTTTCAAATATAAATATATGTACATGTATACTGTAGATCAGTTTCATATATAAATATATGTACATGTATACTGTAAATCAGTTTCATATATAAATATATGTACATGTATACTGTAAATCAGTTTCATATATAAATATATGTACATGTATACTGTAAATCAGTTTCATATATAAATATATGTACATGTATACTGTAAATCAGCTTCATATATAAATATATGTACATGTATACTGTAGATCAGTTTCATATATAAATATATGTACATGTATACTTTAGATCAGTTTCATATATAAATATATGTACATGTATACTGTAAATCAGTTTCATATATAAATATATGTACATGTATACTGTAAATCAGTTTCATACATAAATATATGTACATGTATACTGTAAATCAGTTTCATATATAAATATATGTACATGTATACTGTAAATCAGTTTCATTTATAAATATATGTATACATATACTGTAGATCAGTTTCATATATAAATATATGTACATGTATACTGTAAATCAGTTTCATATATAAATATATGTATATGTATACTGTAGATCAGTTTCATATATAAATATATGTACATGTATACTGTAAATCAGTTTCATACATAAATATATGTACATGTATACTGTAACAAGTTCACATTTTTCCCAATTCATATGGCAGTTTTAGTACAACTGACCAAATGTCTTGCTGGTTAATAAACCACTGAAAAGAAGCAACAACATATCAAAGCAAACATATATCTCAGGTGAGTTGTAAATTTTACACCTGTGTGTAAACACCAGTACTCCTCCAGTCAGGGAGTGCAGAGGACTGCAGGTATGAAATGCACATAAGTACATTGAAATTTGGTGCAGTATACTACAAATAATTTTGAAATAAAAAAATGTGTCTAACAAAATATTGATTATGTCATTTACTGGCTGCAAGGAAAAGAGTTAAAATTAGGATAACCTTTCATGTATATAATAAAGTAGTTTTTAATATATAATACAACAATTGCAATTTGGCTGCATTCTTTATTTTAATATTGAAACTGATAATACATTTTAAATAAAAAATAAATCATTATTATTGAGAATTTGCCAAATTAGGTATCACATGCCACAGATCCAACATCATGCTTTCTACATCATTTTTGTTTTATTACTGCTTAACAGTACACATGTTACAGCCTTTTTCTACATCTTTTTGTTAGTATTATTGGTTAACAATAAGTGGTTAGTATTATTGGCTGACAGTACTTTGACTGGTTTATGCTTTATGACAGTACTTATTAACTGGTTTATGCTTTATGACAGTACTAATTGACTGGTTTATGCTTTATGACAGTACTTATTGACTGGCTTATGCTTTATGACAGTACTTATTGACTGGTTTATGCTTTATGACAGTACTTATTGACTGGTTTATGCTTAATGACAGTACTTATTGACTGGTTTATGCTTTATGACAGTACTTATTGACTGGTTTATGCTGTAAGGCAGTCCACTTTTTGGCAGACCTCCTTGTGAGTTAGTAAGCTTTATAACAGTATTTATAGACTGGTGTATGCTTTATGACAGTACTTATTGACTGGTGTATGCTTTATGACAGTACTTATTGACTGGTTTATGCTGTAAGGCAGACAACCTTATGAGTTAGTAAGCTTTATGATAGTACTTATTGACTGTCTTTTTTTATATATGGCATTACCATATGCTTATTTTATCTCACAAATATACCTGCTGTATTGTTTTTCTTTTTATTCTGAAACTTAACATATTAAGCTTATTGCCATGCAAATTTTCTAGTTCCAAGTGCTTCAAATGCTGCATCAAACTTTGTAGGAAATTTCCTGAGCTATATTAGTTATTACACAATTAAAATTAAGAAATGTACAGGTATGTTTTAAAAAAGTATGTCAATTAAATTCCTGAGCTGTATTAGTTATTACACAATCAAAGGTAGGAAATGTAGAGGTATGTTTTAAAAAATTATGTAAATTACAATTATTCTTTGAAAATTTAAAAAATTTAAAAACAATAAATATTCTTCATAAACCCAAGCAGCACGTACTAAAGACATATCCTTCAAAATCATCTTTATAAAGATATTATTAAAAATTGACAAACATCAAATGCACAAAAGCCTTTTTTCACCAGTTTTCAAGATGGTCTTTCTGCGGCACCACATCAATATATTTTTAAAAAACTTGTACAGTTCTAAAAATATGTTATTGACAACAAATTATGGTCTAAATGTGATAACATTTCATGATGTTATAAAGTATGGTCTAAATGTGATAACATTCATGATGTTATAAAGTATGGTCTAAATGTGATAACATTTCATGATGTTATAAAGTATGGTCTAAATGTGATAACATTTCATGATGTTATAAAGTATGGTCTAAATGTGATAACATTCATGATGTTATAAAGTATGGTCTAAATGTGATAACATTTCATGATGTTATAAAGTATGGTCTAAATGTGATAACATTTCATGATGTTATAAAGTATGGTCTAAATGTGATAACATTTCATGATGTTATAAAGTATGATCTAAATGTGATAACATTCATGATGTTATAAAGTATGTATTTTAGTTAATACATTGAAGAAAGTTAATACATTATAAAAACAAAACTTTTTATTTCCAGATAGCATGAAAGAAACAATTACCTTGTTTTACCTTGATTTTAAACAAATATATATTATTAATAATGTAAATAAATAATTGTGTATGTTTTACCTTGATTTTAAACAAATATATATTACTTTTTATATTTTGTTTTAAAAGAAAACAGACTCAGCTTTAAGTAAAATTGTTATTATTTATACAAATATTGTCAAAGAAAGTGGCACAAACAACCTTGGATCTAGATCAGGTGTCAGCAAACTACAACACTCATGACAACAGTGACACTCATAACAACAATGACTCTCATGACAACATTAACACTCATGACAACAGTGACACTCATGACAACAGTGACACTCATAACAACAATGACTCATGACAACAGTGACACTCATGACAACAGTGACACTCATAACAACAATGACTCTCATTGACAACAGTGACACTCACAACAACAGTGACACTCATGACAACAGTGACACTCCTGACAACAGTGACATGCCAATCCTTTGTAAATGCATATGGGACTAGTTGAAATTCATTCTTCTTAACTGTATGTACCAAAACTGATAATTAAATTAAAGGAACAAATATGACTTGGCATGCAGCATTCTACAACTTAGCGGACATGGCACAGCAGTTATAAACGGATACCAAACCCTGATCCAGATCTTTCCTTAAATCCAGATATAAAAATCTGATTTAGATCTTTTGTTTCAAATCCAGATATAAAAACCCGATCTAGATTTTATCTTTCAAATCCAAAAATAAAATCCTGATTTAGATCTTTTGTTTCAAATCCAGATATAAAAACCCGATCTAGATTTTATCTTTCAAATCCAGAAAAAAAACCTGATTTAGATCTTTTGTTTCAAATCCAGAAATAAAAACCTGATTTAGATCTTTTGTTTCAAATCCAGATATAAAAATCTGATCTAGATTTTATCTTTCAAATCCAGAAATAAAAACCTGAGTTAGATCTTTCATTTCAAATCCAGATATAAAAACCATTCCCCCCCCCCCATATAAGTGTTTAAAAAAATTCTAACTTGCTGTGTAAACTCAAAGCCTTTATTACTCACCAGAAAGTTCAAGCCAGTTTTGGTGGGAATGTTCCTTAGGACATGCTCTACAAAAATGTATCTCTGGGATAGCTTCCATAGCAACCAGATGGAAAGTCTCTTTTGTCCATGTGTCCAGAATAGTAGACCTAATTTAGACAAAAATTATCTCTGGGATAGCTTCCATAGCAACCAGATAGAAAGTCTCTTTTGTCCATGTGTCCAGAATAGCAGACTTAATTTAGACAAAAAATTATCTCTGGGAT